>CM046454.1:49803336-50088286 GCA_025506515.1 Flaveria trinervia
AGAGTACTTGGGATGTACAACTTGCAACAGCAATGTACTCGGCTTCAGCAGTAGATGTAGCAACAGATGTTTGTTTCTTACTCTGCCAAGAAATCAAACAGTTGCCTAGGAATTGACATCCACCAGAAGTTGATTTCCTGGTCAACTTACACCCTGCATAGTCACTATCAGAGAAAGCAACTAATTTGCAAGAATGTCCAGTGGAAATACCATAAGCCTAGAGATTGTGTACCTTGCAGATATCTAAAGATCCTCTTGACTGCAATCAGATGAGACTCCTTAGGTGCAGCCTGAAATCTAGCACAAACACATGTAGCAAACATAATATCTGGTCTTGAAGCTGTTAAATACATCAAGGAACCAATCATACATCTGTAAAGGGTTTCATCAACACCTTTACCTTTCTGATCAACATCCAATTGTGTGGTGTTGCACATGGGAGTAGAACAGGGTTTACAGTTTTGTAAATCAAACTTATTCAAAAGATCTTTTGTGTATTTAGACTGATGAATGAAAATCCATCAGCTTTTTGTTTGATTTGCAAACCTAGAAAGAACTGTAATTCTCCCATTGCACTCATTTCAAACTTCTGTTGCATTAAGTTTTGGAAATCCTCACACAATTGGGGATCAGAGGATGCAAATATAATATCATCAACATAAATTGAACAAGTAGCTTATGATGATCCACCTTCTTAATAAATAAAGTTTTATCTATGGAGCCTCTAGTGAAATTATTCTGTAGAAGAAAGTTTGATAAGTCTCATACCAGGCTCTAGGAGCTTGTTCAACCCATAAAGAGCTTTATCAAGCTTATATACCCATTCTGGGTGCTTATTGTCCTCAAAGCCTGGTGGTTGACACACATAAACTTCTTCTTTTATGTTACCATATAGAAAAGCACTTTTGACATCCATTTGAAAAACTTTAAGATTTTGGAGTGCAGCATAGGCTAAAAACAATCTAATTGCCTCCAGTCTGGCTACAGGGGTAAAGGTTCATCATAATCAATACCTTCTTCTTGTGCAAACCCCTGCACAACCAGTCTGGCCTTGTTCTTAACAATTAGCCCATTTTCATCAGTTTTATTCCTAAACACCCTTTAGTGCCTATTGCACACTTACCTGGGGGTAGAGGAACAAGCTCCCACACTTGCTGTTTTTTGAACTGAAGAAGCTCAAGCTGCATGGCTTCAACCCATCCATTGTCTCTCAAAGCTACATGATAGTTCTTTGGCTCTAGCTGACTGATGAAGAGAGCATAGAAGCAGAAATTGGACAACTGGCTTCTGGTTGAAACACCAGCATTGATATCACCAAGGATTTGAGACATTGGGTGATTTTTCAGCTCTTGGTAAACAATCAAATCTGTGCAAGTGTTTGTAGGACCTTCAGCAGCAGCAGATGTTGATGCAGATTCTTGAAACCATGAAGATGGTGGCAACTCAAATGAAGTTGAGGATGCAGAATCTCATCAGCATTTGTTATGGATGGTGCTGCTGAGCTACAGGAGCATCAGGTTTAGAGGACTCAGTCAGTTGGTCACTAAACCTGAAGAGGTGATTACTACTATCATCATCATCTTCAGCAGTAACAACAGGTGGTGAACTGTTGACAGGAGCAACAGCAGGAGATTGATGAGGAACATATTGCAGTATGTCCAAATCAAAGAGCTCCACAGGGCTTTGTGGAATCTTGTCCTTTGGAGATTCATTGAACTTGACATGTAGAGTCTCTTCAACCATCTTTGTTCTGCAGTTGAAGACTCTGTATGCCTTGCAAGTTGATGAATAACCAACAAAGTACCCTGCATCCACCTTAGGATCAAATTTCTGGAGCTGATCCTTTGTGTTGAGAATGAAACAGGACACCCAAATGCTCTAAAGAATGAAATGAGGGGGCCAAATGATGTAGAACTTCATATGGAGTCTTCATCAACCTCTGATTTTTAGCACTCTATTCTGCACATAGCATGCTGTGTTGACAGCTTCAGCCCAAAAGGTCAATGGCAGTCCAGAATCAGCCAACATAGACCTTGCAGCTTCAATGAGGGTCCTGTTCTTTCTCTCCACAACTCCATTCTGTTCAGGAGTTCTTGGAATACTAAACTGCCTCTTTATTCCCTTGGAAAGGTAAACTCATCAAGTGTATTGTTCCTGAATTCTATTCCATTGTCACTTCTAATACACTTGACTGAGAGGGAATACTGCTTCTCAGCATACACACAAAGTTTATGATCTTCTGTGCAGCTTCATCCTTTGAATTTAGAAAGAAAGTCCATACAAATCTGGAGTAATCATCCACAATTACCAGATAGTATTTCTTCTTTGCCATGCTCATTCTCACAGGACCAAAGATCCATGTGAAGAAGTTGTAAGCAGGCAGTGGACTTTGGTTCTTCAATAGGTGGGAATGAAACCTTGTGCTGTTTTCCTTTCAAACAAGCAGTGCAGTTATTTTCACACTTGAACTCCTTCATAGGCATTCCCCTTACTAAACTATGGTGTATCAGTTGATTCATGTTCTTGAAGTTAACATGTCCCAGCCTTCTATGCCATAGATTGATTCTTGAGGAGAGGCCTTGGAAAATAGGCAAGGATGGCCTTTGAGATCTATTTTCTTGGAAAGATCTAAGGCATACACTCTTCCTGTCCTGTTGGCCTTCAGGAGAGTGTGAGCATCCAATACCTTGTCAATCAAACTCAGAACTTTGGATGACAGAATCCTGCAGTTCTGGCTTGTAAAAAGGGCAACATGGCCTTTGTCACACATTTGACTGACACTCAAGAGGTTATACTTGAGATTTTCCACATGGTTGACATCATCAAACCTTATTTCCCCATTGGAAACAAAGCCCTTCCCGGTGATGTAACCTCTTGCATCATTGCCAAAGGAAACAAAACCCTTCCTTCCTGGAGAGTAGTCATTAAGAAGTGAGTTGTTCCCAGTCATATGCATAGATCCCCCACTGTCTACATACCAGATGCTACTTTGGCATGTTGAGAAACCTGCATTAATAAACAATCAGTTAGTTTTGGAGACCCAAACCTTTTTGGTTTGGGCCTGGTCTCATCAATAGATGGTAAACTAACAGGTTTATTGGACACAATAGCTTGAGGTGAAGGAGATGGTGTAGAAGAGGAATCCTTTGGCTTGGATCTCCTTTTCTGGGTTTTAACACAGGGCCATCAAGTTGGTTAACTCTTCCCAACATGTTGAACCATCATTACCAGCTGTGTCTGATTCTGGGAAAGAGCTTTCAGCTCTTCAGACACATTGGTATTGGTGTGTTGATGATGAGTTCTTGTGTTGCACCATCTTCTTTTGAGCAACCTCAGCTGTTGCCTGTTGCACTCCTTCCCTTTTAGATTTCTTTTGGACATAGGAGTAACAGGATTTGATGCTGCTGGTACAAACTTGGACTCAAACTCAGTTTTCATTTTAACCAAGTTTTCTTTAATTTTCTCTTTTTGTTTGAGTTTGGATCCCTTTTTGTACCAACAATCATCTGTGAGATGATTGAATAGACCACATATTTCACATGGTTTCTTCTTCATCTTCTGTTGATCATCAACTGAAGAAGATGAAACTACTGAAGACTTGCTCTTCAGCAGTTTAGAAGCACTTTTTGCCTTCTTGTCAACTTCCTTAGTAGGCTTCAAATCCTTCCTACTGACAGTTTTCTTCTCTTCAGTGCTGTCAGTCATTGGGATTTGAACTCCAGATGTTATCCCCTGCTCTCCAGTACCCTCAGTACTTCTAGGGATAACACTTGGGTTGATCAACTCATTGATCATGTGAATGTCAGCAGTTGAACCATCAATATCAGCTGATAGGTTCACAGAGGGATTACTACTGACTTCAACTACTGATGGTGCTTTATCAAGTAGTGAATCACATGATGAGTGGATTGGTCATTACTTTCTCCATCAGATTCTACTCCTGCTCTTGAAGCAAAATCTATAGGAGGAGCAGTGTGATTATAACCAATTCCAAACTTCACATTGGAAGCTGTTTGCTTACTAAGAAGCATTTCAAAGCCCTTGCAAGATTGTACCCAACGATCACACTCTACTTGGGTGATAGCAAGAGTATCTTTGAGGTCTTTGTACTTCTCTAAGAGTACATCCTCCCTAGCCTTATCATCAGAAATTTGGCATTTTAATTTATAAATCTCATCAGTTTTCTCTTTCAGCACAGACTCAAACTCAGCCTTATTTTTGGAAATTATTTGTTCTAGCTCTACATTTTTATTGATTAAAGCCACATTTGCTTCTCTAATAGAGGCAAATGCTGCTATGCAAGTTTCAGAACATAATTTGGCCTTAGCCTCAGAGGATACCTGGATACCTGTGTTGAAGAGGTACTTGAGGATGATCCATCAGAGGATTCCAAAGTCATGAGAGCTAGATTTCCAAAAGGATGCTCACCACCATGTTGACCAGCACCTGAGAACAGTTGTTCATTACCAGACACATCATCTGGTAAGCTGCTCCAGTCAACAAGTCCTGGTGTGAAGAAGCTGTGTTGTTGAAGTTGATTAGGTTGATGAGATTGGGATGGTTGAGGCTCAGGGAGTGCATGTGGTTGCTGAGCAGTGGGTGCTTGAACCTGGCCTGGTTGTGGCATGTAATAGCAGGGGTATGGATATGGCATTGGCCCCTGTGGAACAAAAATGCAGGAGATTGTGGTTGATGATGATAACCAGAATTGACAGGTTGTTGCCCTCTGTTTTGTTGACTATTGCCAGGGAAGTCACAAAAGGTGCAGGAGAGTTAGATCCAGATGATCTACATTCTCTTGCAAAGTGTCCAAGCCTGTGGCATTTATGGCACTTCAACTTACTCTTGTCAAAACCAACTTTGGTTTTGCCAGAGAGTCCTGGGAATTTCCTTCCAGTTCTTTTGCAGAACTTCTGAGATCTGATATTTATCAAGCCATTTGGCTCAAAATATCCATCTCTTCTAAGTCATCATCAGCAATCCCCTTGAGATCATCCATGATGAAACATAGATTGTCACTATTACTACCAGCAGAATAACTATCAACACTCACAAAGGCAGGCTCAGAAGTGTTTGTAGAGAAATCAATATGCTCATCATACTGGCTTTCAGATGACGCATATTCTGACTCTTGATGTCCAATCAGGGCAGTGTTCCCTTGGACAAAATCCTCAGTAAGCTTGCCAGATGAAACCAATTTCCTTTTCTGCTCTATCTTTCTCTCGAATGTAAGCAGTTTCCCATGAAGTTGGGTGAGAGATAGGCGATCAACATCAGCATTTGAGCGTAGAACAATGGTATATGTTTCCATCTCTCAGGCAGTGATCTTAGGAATCTATGGTTCATCTGACTCCTGGTATATTCATGTTTAACCATTTTCAATTCAGAGATTAAACATGAAAACCGCTCAAATTGTTGAGTCAGAGTCTCACCCTTTCTATGAGAAAAAGTCTCATATTGTTGGGCGAGGATTTCCCTGTTGTTTGCTAAAACCTCATCAGTACCACCAATTGTTCTTTGATGGCTTTCCAGAGGTCATGAGCAGACTCACTATGCAGAAGCCCAGAGTAAATCTCATTAGGAATAGCCATAGCCAAAATTCCATGGGCTTTTGCATCGATTTCAAACAACTTCTTGTCCTCATCGGAGTATTGCTCCTTCTTCTTTGGAACCAACTGGTTTGTTTCCGGATCATTCACCATTGGCTTATGTGGTCCATGTACCACAGATGTCCAACAACCTGAGCTATTGACAGACAGGTGATGGAGCAATCTTCTCTGCCAAATGTTATACTCATTCCTCACCAAGATCGGAGGCTTGGTAGAGGATCCAGTATTGAAAGGATCATTCGAAGAAGTAGTCATTGTGGAAAATCAGACAGATTCAAGTAAAATCACAATAAATTTAGCTCAGAACCACACAGAACCTCAAATAAAACGGCCAGAAGCGATACACTCTCAATCTCTATAACAGATCCTTGTGAATTTGCTAATTCGATCAAACTTAGAGCGATTGAACAGTTTCAATGATCAATTGTTAGATCGATCAATGATTAACCTGCTCTGATACCATTTGTTAGGATCTCAGCCCTTGGTTTAATCGATTGAATAGATATAGCAGCGGAATAGCTCAGAATTAGACAAATTCAAGCAAGAACATTCGATATAAAGCGATAAAAGAATTTTGTTATAGAGAGAGAAATATCAGACAAAAGGAATATTGCATTAAGATTGTCGACCTTAATGGCACGATTACAGGTGAGTCATCCTTCCTTATAAAGGAAAGAGTGACGTAGGCTGATGTCACTTGAAAGTGACATGTAACCGTTTTATAACTACTGATGTTTAACAACTACTGAAGATGTCAACAACTGACATCTTCTTACAAATGTTCCTAAGTGTTAAACGTCTTATTTACAACTACTGAAAAACATAAAACTACTGATACTACAACAACTAAAGAACAACCTCTTCAGTTGTTTACAAGTACTGAAAAGGAAACAAACTACTGAAAAGAAAAGAAAACTACTGATGAAGAAAAACCACCACAACAACTGAAGAAGCCCTCTTCAGCTGTTGTCATCAGCTGTTAGCATCAGCTGATGTCTTCAGTACTTGAACATCAGACTTTGTCTTTCAGCTGTTGATCTTCAGTCTTTGTCTTCAGTACTTGTTGAAGTCTTCAGACTTTAGATCTTCAGCTGTTGTCTCAGTCTTTGTCTTCAGTACTTCAGAAATACTTCAGCAGTTGTATTCTTCAGACTTTGTAAAACAGCTGATCAGGTCTTCTTCAGCTGTTGTGATGTCCTGTGGGACTTAGAGGTTTCTCTGATCAGGCTCATTGGTTCTTTTGGTCCAACAGAGTATAGCAGCGGAATTCTAACAATGAATTAGCCAATTCATAAGAACGAAACGATATTCAATGAAGAACAAAGACGGTTATAGAGAGAGAATTCTGCAAATATATTTCATTCAATATTCGCTTTCGTGGTAACGAAATGTCACAATTACAATTAGGTCGACACCTCTTATATATATAAGAGATGTGACGTCTGCTGATGTCACTTGATAGTGACATCTAACAGAATTATTCCAACTAAAACACAACTACTGAAGATGTCAAAACAGCTGACATCTCCTTACAAAAATACTAAGTGTTATCAGTTATTATAACTACTGAAAAACATAAAACTACTGAAACTACAACAACTGAAGAACAAGCTCTTCAGTCGTTTTACAAAACTACTGAAAGTAAAAACATAAAACTACTGATATCACAACTACTGAAGAAGTACTCTTCAGCAGTTGTGACAAACTACTGAAACTTCAGTACTTGATCTTCAGACTTGAACTTCAGACGTTTCATCAGCTGATGACTTCAGTAGATATCATCAGCTGATGTCTTCAGTCTTTGTCTTCAGACTTTGTACATCAGTTGTTGATCTTCAGTACTTGTAGACTCTTCAGCTGTTGTACTTCAGTACTTTGGTCTTCAGCTTCAGCACTTGTGTTCTTCAGCTGTTCAGCTTCAACACTTGTGTTCTTCAGCTGTCCAGCTTCAGCACTTGTGTTCTTCAACTGTTCAGCTTCAGCACTTGTGTTCTTCAGCTGTTGAACTTCAGCATTTTGGTCTTCAGCTGTTGAAGTCTTCAGCACTTGATCTTCAGCTGTTGGAGTTTTCAGCACTTGTCGAACTGCTGATGAAGCTTTCAGCAGTTGTTGTGATATCATGTGGGACTTATAGGTTTTCTGATCTTGGCTCATTGGTTCTTTTGGTCCAACAAACTCCCCCTGAACCAATGCAGCCAAAACCTCTAATTTATTTATTTTCCCACTTATTGTTGGCAAAAGGTTGGTCTTTTTCCTTCTTGATCAGTAGAGAAGATGACCCATATAAGCTTCGGCCTGGGAAGAAATCTCATATATTTGTTTGGCAAGATATGAATGGGAACTCTGTTTTGGGGATCTGGACACAGAGTTGTTATCCCATTCATGAGATCTACTTCCCGTGTATAAGCCTGTAGGATTCTCTGGTGTATGCCCTGAGAAACATAATTTGTTCTTCCAGGGTCAGGTTCTCGGTTTCACCATCAAACAATCCTTCTCGCCCATACAGCTTTGAGATGTACTTGGCCTGTTTTCCATTTTTGAGCTCAACTGTTGTAATCTGTCTGTATGCAAACTCATTAGGATGAGTCCTTTCAAGTAACAGACTGAGCTCATTTTGTTTGAAGTTCTCAAGCCTCTTGTAGACTAACCCCTTTTTAATAATTCTGTTCTCTAACATCTTTTGGGGTGGTTGTTTAGTCTCATAGGCCTTCTTGAAGTCTTCGACAATCTCCCAGGGTGATACTGCAAGGGCCACTGTGATCTCTTCATCTACGATCCTCTTGACTTGACCCTTGTATCTCGAAGGAATGTCTTTCTTTACAATCCTGTGAGCCACCCTAGGATCAGGCCATACTCTCACCCTTTCCTTCTGATATTGAAATGTGTTGGCGAGAGTGTACAACCTCAGAGCTTCTTTTTTCATACTAATGATTGATGACGAAGCAGCATAAGTTTTGTCAATGCTTTTCAGCATTTCATCATCATGAAGCTTTTGCTGCTGTTCTTCTTCAATCTTTACTTTCACAGCATCCATCTGTGAAATGGGAGTGATGGATATGGGTTTGGCTTTCGCCAATGTAAGAACTGCAGACAGAGGTAGCCTATCTTCTTCCACATCATCCTCTTCTTCTTCTTCTTCTAGCCTCAACACCCTTCTCTTCTTCTTGTTAGGTGCATCATCGGTTGTTGGTTTAGATGGTAAGGGAGTTGGTTTTGAGGGTTGAGGAAGTTTGGATTTGGGCTTTGAGATTGGTTTGGAGATTTGAGGGGTAGGCTGTTTTTGAGTGGGTGAAAGGGAAGGTTGTTCCAGCATTTTGGTTGTGAGTTTAGCTTTTGTAAGTCTTGCCATTTCAAACCTTTTTCCAGCCCCAGCCTCATCAAGGGCTTCAATGATAATCCCCTTATGGAATTGCTCAGACAGACAGATTCTGGTGGCTATAGCCAGAATATTGTCTCTGGTCCATGCACGAATCTCCATCAAAGATCTTCCTAAGTATTTGGCAATGAAACGAATCATGATCTCCAATCTCTCCTTTTCCAGTACATCATACCCAGCCCATCGGGTTTGAATCTCCTCCACTTCCAACTTCCTGATCTCACTATCTAATGTGGCTGTATCAAAACCTTGCTTGAAGAGTTGCTCAATGATTTTATCCATGGATCGGCTGTGTGTGTCATCTGCATCTTTTACCAGCTCTTCCAAGGATTTATCTTCAGCAGTAGGTTGATCACCAGCACTTTTCTTTCTTTTGTAGGTGATCAGTTGTTGTTGCTTTTCTTTTTCCAACTCTTGGGCTTTCTCTTTTGCCTTCTCATCCTCTGTTCTTTTCCTCTTCTTTTCTTTCACTGCAGTACTCTCCCCCTTTTTGGATGCATTGGTGGTAGGGGTTGTACCGCAGAAAGTGTCTTTTGCACAGCATTATCAATTAGTGGTTGTAGAGTTGAGGAAATCCTCTCATCAATCGCTTTAGTAACAATTTCATTGATGATGGGAGTGATGAGAGGTATGGATTGTTGGAATACAGCAACCATCTGCTCTGGGGGTTCTGTCCCGGAGAGATAGTGCCAAAAGCAGAAGCTGGAGGCTCTGTGAAGTGAGAGGGTAAAGTGTTTGGGGAACCTTCAACTGAAGGTGCCATCTGTGGGTTGGTGGAGGCAGATGGTCTTTGTTCCTTAGAAGTTTTGGCAAGCAGCTCTTTGAGTCTGCTCACCTCCTCCTCCAGGATGGTGTTTTGGGCGATTACATCGTAAAAGAAGCCCAGGTCATCATCAGTTTTATTCCTAAACACCCATTTAGTGCCTATTGCACACTTACCTGGGGGAAGAGGAACCAGTTCCCACACTTGCTGTTTCTTGAACTGAAGTAGCTCAAGCTGCATAGCTTCAACCCGTCCATTGTCTCTCAAAGCAACATGGTAGTTGGCTCTAGCTGACTGATGAAGAGAGCATAGAAGCAGAAGTTAGACAATTGACTTCTTGTTGAAACACCAGCATTGATATCACCAATAATCTGAGACATTGGGTGACTCTTTAGTTCTTGATAAACAATGAGATCTGTGCAAGTGTTTGTAGAACCTTCAGCAGCAGCAGATGTTGATGCAGACTCTTGAAACCAAGAATTAGATGGTAACTCAAAAGATGTAGAGGAAACAGAGATCTCATCAGTCTTTGTTGTGGATGGAACTGCTGAAGCTACAGGAACATCAAATTTAGCAGACACAGGCGGTTGGTCACTAAACTTGAATAGGTGAGTATTGATATTATCATCATCATCAATACCACCAGGTGGAAGACATGCTGCAGAAGATGATTTATCCATAGGATCTGCAACAGCTGGAGGTTGATAAGGAACATATTGCAGTATGTCCAAATCAAACAACTCCACAGGGTTTTGTGGAATCTTGTCCAAAGGAGATTCATTAAAATTCACATGCAAAGTCTCTTCAACTATCTTTGTTCTGCAGTTGAAGACTCTGTATGCCTTGCAAGTAGATGAATAACCAACAAAATACCCTGCATCCACCTTAGGATCAAATTTATGGAGTTGATCCTTTGTGTTGAGAATAAAACAGGGACACCCAATGCTTTGAAAAATGAAATTAGAGGAGCCAAGTGATGGAGAACTTCATATGGAGTCTTCATCAACCTCTTATTTACTAAGACTCTATTCTGCACATAGCAAGCTGTGTTGACAGCTTCAGCCCAAAAGGTCAGTGGCAAACCAGAATCACCAGCATGGACCTTGCAGCTTCAGTTAGGGTCCTGTTCTTTCTCTCCACTACTCCATTTTGTTCTGGAGTCCTTGGGATGCTAAATTGCCTTTTGATTCCCTTTGAAAGATAGAAGTCATCAAGTGTATGGTTTCTGAATTCAGTTCCATTGTCACTCCTAATACACTTGACTGGAAGGGAATACTGCTTCTCAATATACAACACAAAGTGAATAATCTTCTGAGCAACCTCATCCTTTGAATGTAGAAAGAAAGTCCATACAAATCTGGAGTAATCATCCACAATTACCAGACAATATTTCTTCTTTGCCATGCTCATCACTCTCACAGGACCAAATAGATCCATATGTAGTAATTGCAAGCAGGCAGTGGACTTAGGCTCTTCAATAGGAGGGAATGAGACTTTGTGTTGTTTTCCTTTTAAACAAGCAGTGCAGGTTTCATCATAGTTGAACTCCTTTATTGGTAAGCCTCTGACTAAACTATTATGGATTAACTGAATGTTTTTGAAATTCACATGACCCAGCCTTCTGTGCCACAGTTTAGATTCTTGAGAAGAGGCTTTGGAAAATAGGCAAGGATTGCCTCTGAGATCTATTTTCTTGGAAAGATCTAAGGCATACACTCTTCCTGTCCTGTTGGTTCTCAGGAGAGTGTGATCATCCAACACCTTATCAATCAAATGCAGAACTTTGGATGACAGAATCCTACAGTTCTGATTGGTGAAAAGAGCAACATGGCCTTTATCACACATTTGACTGACACTTAAGAGATTGTACTTGAGATTTTCCACATGATTAACATCATCAAACTTGATTTCTCCATTGGAGACAAAGCCATTTCCAATGATGTAACCCCTAGCATCATTGCCAAAAGAAACAAACCCCTTCTTTCCTTGAGAGTAGTCATGAAGAAGAGAGCTGTTCCCAGTCATGTGCATAGATCCCCCACTGTCCACATACCAGATGCTACTTTGGCATGTTAGAGAACCCTGCAATAATAAACAATCAGTTAGTTTTGGAGACCCCAACCTTTTTGGTTTTGGGCCTGGTCTCATCAACAGATGGTAAACTAACAGGTTTATTGGAAACAACAGCCTGAGAGGAAGAAGATGGTGAAGAAGAGGAATCCTTTGGCTTGGACCTCCTTTTCTGTGGTTTCAACATAAGAGCATCTAATTGGTTAACTCTACCCAATAGATGTTGAACCATCATAACCAGCTGTGTCTGATTTTGTGATAAAGCTTTCAGCTCATCAGACACATTGCCAGTGGAGTTTGATAAGTTCCTATGTTGCACCTTCTTCTTCTGAGCATTCTCAGCTGTCACCTGTTTAACCCCTTCCTTTTTGCATTTCTTTGAGGACTTAAGGGTTACAGGATTTGATGTTGCTGATACAAATGTGGTCTCAAACTCAGTTTTCATTTTTACCATTTTCTCTTTAATTCTTCTTTATGTTTGAGTTTGGAACCTCTTTTGTACCAGCAATCATCTGTAAGATGATTGAACAAACCACATACTTCACATGGTTTCTTCTTCATCTTAGGTTGATCATCAACTAAAGAGGGTGAAGCAACGGAAGACTTGCTCTTCAGTACTTTGGAAGCATTGTTTGCTTTCTTGACTTCCTCTTTAGTAGTCTTCAAACTCTTTCTACTAACAGTTTTCTTCTTTTCAGTACTGGCAGTAGTTGAGTTTGAACTTCAGGTGTTAAATCCTGCTCTCTAGTCCTTTCAGGACTTTCAGAATTAACTCCTGAGTTGATCAACTCATTAATCATGTGAGTGTCAGCAGTGGAACCATCAACATCAACTGATAAGTTCTGAGAGGGCTTGATGCTGACTTCTACTTCTGATTGTGCTGTATCAGAAAGTAGATCACATGATGAGATGGATTGGTTATTACTCTCACCATCAGATTCTACCTCTGCTTTGGGAGTAAAATCTGTAGGTGGAGCAGTGTGATTGTAACCAATGCCAAACTTCACATTGGAAGCAGATTGCTTACTAAGAAGCATTTCAAAACCTCTGCATGATTGTACCCATCTATCACACTCTACCTGGGTAACTGCAAGGGTTTCTTTGAGATCTTTATACTTCTCTAGAAGTATCTCTTCCCTAGCCTTATCATCAGTTATTTGGCATTTAAGTTTGTAAATCTCATCATTTTTATCATTAAGCACAGACTCAAATTCAGCTTTGCTTTTGGAAATTATTTGTTCTAGCTCAATGTTCTTGTTGATTAAAGCTACATTTGCTTCTCTAATAGATGCAAATGCTGCTATACATGTTTCAGAACATAATTTGGCTTTTGCCTCAGAGGATACCTATGATACCTTTGGTGTAGAGGCATTAGTGGATGAAGTATCAGCAGAATCCAAAGCCATAAGAGCTAGATTTCCAAAGGGACTTTCACCACCATGTTGGCCAGCACCTGAGAACAGTTGCTCATGACCAGACAAGTCATCTGGTAAACTGCTCCAGTCAACAACTCCTGGGGTGAAGAAGCTGTGTTGTTGAGGTTGAGTTTGTTGATGAGATTGGGAAGGCTGTGGTTCAGGCAATGCTTGTGGTTGTTGAGCAATTGGAGCTTGAACAGGATTTGGTTGAGGCATATAATAGCAGGGATAAGGATATGACATTTGACCCTGGGGAACAAAGTATGTAGGACATCTAGGATGTGAATGATGACCAGAACCAACAGGATGTTGCCCTCTGTTTTGTGGACTAGTACTAGGAAAAGTCACAAAGGGTGCAGAAGAGTTAGATCCAGTTGATCTACACTCTCTTGCAAAGTGTCCCAGCCTTTGTCATTTGTTATACCTCAACTTACTCTTGTCAAAACCAACTTTGGTTTTGCTAGAGAGTCCAGGAAATTTCCTGCCAGTTCTCTTATAGAACTTCTGAGATCTGATATTAATCAGTGCCATTTGGCTCAGAATATCCATCTCTTCTAGATCATCATCAGCTATTCCTTTCAGATCATCCATAATGAAGCATAGATTGTCACTATTACTGCTAGAATGACTCTCAATACCAACAAATGCATGATCAGAACTATTTGAAGAGAAATCAATATGCTCATCATAATTGCTTTCAGATGCAACATATTCTGACTCATGACCAACCAAGGCAGTATTCCTTGGTACAAAGTCATCAGTGAGCTTTCCTGATGAGGACAGTTTCCTCTTCTGCTCTATCTCTCTTTCAAATGTAAGCAGTTTCCCATGAAGTTGGGTGAGAGATAGGCCATCCAGATTTGCACTGGAGCGTAGGACAATAGTGTATGTGTCCCATCTCTCAGGCAGTGATCTGAGGAACCTGTTGTTCATCTGGCTATTGGTGTATTCCTGTTTCACCATTTTCAGCTCAGATATCAAGCAGGAAAAACGCTCAAACTGTTGAGTCAGTGTCTCACCCTTTCTATGAGAGAATGTCTCATATTGTTGGGCAAGGATTTCTCTATTTTTTGCTAAGACCTCATTTGTGCCACCGAATTGTTCCTTCAGGGCATTCCAGAGATCATGAGCAGTTTCATGATGCATAAGCCCTGAATAGATTTCATTAGGCAGTGCCATGGCCAGAATTCCATGGGCTTTAGCATCAATCTCAAATAGTTTCCGATCTTCATCAGAGTATTGTTCCTTCTTCTTCGGAACCATTTGATTGGTTTCCGGATTGTTCACCATAGGCTTATGTGGTCCATGTACCACAGATGTCCAACAACCTGAACTGTTAACAGACAGGTGATGAAGCATTCTTCGTTGCCATATGTTATACTCGGTCCTAACCAGCATCGGAGGCTTGGTTGAGGATCCGGTATTGTGAGGATCATTAGAAGGAGTAGTCATCTCAGATTCAATAAAATTCAATTAAGCTATAACAAATTTAGAACAAAACACAACAACCAATTGAACCAATAGAGATCTCAAAATAAATGAACGAAAGCGACAAAAATTCAATAATCTATAACCATATCTTGCGAATATGCTAATTCAATCAAACACAGATATCAATTAGCAGTTTCCATGATCAATTGTTAGATCGATCAATGATTAACCAGCTCTGATACCACTTGTTAGGATCAGTGATCTACGTTTGATTGATTAGAGAGTATAGCAGCGGAATTCTAATAATGAATTAGCCAATTCACAAGAACGAAATGATATTCAATGAAGAACAAAGACAGTTATAGAGAGAGAATTCTGCAAATATATTTCATTCAATATTCGCTTTCGTGGTAATGAAATGTCACAATTACAATTAGGTCGACACCTCTTATATATATAAGAGATGTGACGTCTGCTGATGTCACTTGATAGTGACATCTAACAGAATTATTCCAACTGAAACACAACTACTGAAGATGTCAAAACAGCTGACATCTCCTTACAAAAATACTAAGTGTTATCAGTTATTATAACTACTGAAAAACATAAAACTACTGAAACTACAACGACTGAAGAACAAGCTCTTCAGTCGTTTTACAAAACTACTGAAAGTAAAAACATAAAACTACTTATATCACAACTACTGAAGAAGTACTCTTCAGCAGTTGTGACAAACTACTGAAACTTCAGTACTTGATCTTCAGACTTGAACTTCAGACGTTTCATCAGCTGATGACTTCAGTAGATATCATCAGCTGATGTCTTCAGTCTTTGTACATCAGTTGTCGATCTTCAGTACTTGTAGACTCTTCAGCTGTTGTACTTCAGTACTTTGGTCCTCAGCTTCAGCACTTGTGTTCTTCAGCTGTTCAGCTTCAGCACTTGTGTTCTTCAGCTGTTCAGCTTCAGCACTTGTGTTCTTCAGCTGTTGAACTTCAGCACTTTGGTCTTCAGCTGTTAAAGTCTTCAGCACTTGATCTTCAGCTGTTGGAGTTTTCAGCACTTGTCGAACTGCTGATGAAGCTTTCCGCAGTTGTTGTGATATCATGTGGGACTTAGAGGTTTTCTGATCTTGGCTCACTGGTTCTTTTGGTCCAACAGGCTCTGATACCAATTTGTCACACCCTAACCTTGATGGCGCAAACGTCGAGGTGTGAGGGTTAAGATTGTTCACAGCCACATAACGCTATATTTAAATGTAAATATTAAAATTATAAGTTTCAAAAGAAAGTAAAACATAAGTCTCAAACGTGAAATACTTCCAAGCATAATATAACAAAACATAATCTTTTATTCCATTAACTAGTCCAAATCCTAGATTATTGCAAGCTTTATTTGATCACTTTAAACTTGGGCATTTCCTGAAACATCATAAAAATAAAAGGTCAACTAAAAAGTTGGTGAGTTTCCAAGGTTTTCATACATAATATAACAAGGTTACAAGTAGCAATTCATGTCATAGGTTATAAGTTAGCAAGGTTATAGAACACATATCGTTACAACCAAACCTCGACTTGATTACAAGTATATATGATTGGCTAAGTGTATTTGGTTCCCATGATGAACAACCACACGTCATCAGTAGCTGGTAATACATCAGATTTAGCACCAAATAGGCTTGTTAGGCCCAAAGATCTAAGGCGTTGCTAGGCTAGCAATACTTAATGATTGCAAACAAAATATGTATCTCATATAATCTTTTACAACACACAAATAACCATGACAAAATATAAAGATGAATTGCAAGTGCTTTACAAGTTCAAACGTTTATAAGTGTATTGCAGGATCGTTGAAGGGTATAAGTTACAACACAACAACACAAAGAGGAGATAAACTAAACTTAGATCAAACAGTAAACTGGGTTAACCAAGTAGTGACACTAAGAACACAAGTAATATAAGAGGCATAACACAAAGAACACAAGTATTTGGTTTTCAAGAATGTAGTATATTGCCTTCTCTATGTTCTATTACAAGTGTTACAAAAGCATATTCGAAAGATACAAGAACATGAGATACTTATACAACATCCTACAGCCAGCTATACTTTGAAAGCCAGCTGGATACAATTGACTAGACACACAAAATCAATTGTAGAGTCAAAAGGTAGATTGCCTTTTGACTTGTGACTATGACATGCCATAGCTCACATCCTTATCTATTACAAAAAGGATAAAGTACATAAAGTAGAAAGTTATAGACTCAAGACCTCAATGTACAGTTACCAAAAGTATGGACCTTTTCACCAAACCATGTTAGTTGGTGACTTGCAGAGTTGCAGCGGAAAGGTGTCCAGCTTTATGGAACAATACATAAGATAAAGCATGTTACTAAAAGTCTTCGGAAGAAATCTGTCTTCATGAACTTGAAGCTTCGGAAGACTTTGTCTCTGAGGCTTCGGAAGACTTCATCTTTGGCTTCGGAAGATGTTGGTCTTGGCTTTGGAAGATTTCACACTTAGAGTATTTCTGTTGCACGTGTGAAACTTCCGAAGCATTCTACTTCAATGCACTTGTGTAGCATGCAGGAAAGACTAAAGATGTTTAGGTTGCATCAGCCTCTTCATTAATCTCTACAAACTCCCTCTAGGCTGATGCTACCAAAACACTTAGAAAACTTCAGATATTAACAGTCCTCATTAGGATGATCACCATTCCTTTATTCATAAGATGATCAGGATCCTTCAGGCTATCAAAGTGTCTTCTCATGTCAAAGAGGTCATGCAGAGGCAACTGAAACATATCTTGCCATGTATAAATGTCTTCAATGCCTTGATCTCTAATAACATGCCACCTCTCTGGATTTGTGGTGTATGTCCAAGACAAGATGGGTCTTCCTGATGCTAGAGGAGCTACTGAAGTTAGAGTTGATTGAGCATCCTCTGGCTGCACATCCTTAGGCGTTCTAATTCATCCTGAGGTTTAGAAGGGGATGCAGGCTTCTTTTTCTTCTTAGACTTTGGTTTGGAAGCCATCCTCTTCTTTCTCTTTCCAAATTTTAACTGAGAAGACCGGCCTGCAACACCAGATTGATCTTCACTGTCTTTCTCAGTTGGGACTTCCTCTCTCTCAGGTTTAGATGGAGAGGGAGGTTGACCCTGCTGTGGATCAGAAGATGAAGCTTGCTGAGCATTAGCAGGAGGTCCGGGTTATGTTGTGTCTGTTTGTTCAACCTTAACCTCCACTTTAGGTGGGGCCTGACTTGGAGTGGAGTGTAAGTCAGTGAGCTCTCCACTCTTAATCTTCTGCTTGATTACCTTGATATGCTCATCCATAGTGGATAGAGACATGGTCCAAGTCTCCTTCCGGAGAATCCATACAGCTTCAAGAAGCTCATCATCCTCTGCTTATCAGCAGACTTCTTCATGCTCTTTTGGATGATGGCTCTTGATTTTGCAGCTTCTTCCCTAAACTTCTTCTTTGTTGTTTTTCTTTCCTTGACTAACTCAAGCTCAATTGTTTTAAGTACTCAAACTCAATATAGTCATAAGGTAAGGGAAGGAGTGCATCTGCCTGATAGAGGCCTGTGGCACTCAGGTAGTTAATCATCTTGATTCTGTCTTCTTCCTTATCTACCTGAGGTTCTTGTTGAACCACATCCTCCTGTTCAGGACTTTCTTGAACTGGTGAGAGGGTAGGCATACCTTTGTACAATCTTTTTCTTCTTCTCTCTTCTTTGACTTGTACTAGGAGTTCTGCATCTTCTGCCTCCTTCTTCTCTCTTGACCTTTCTAGATCAACCAGCTAATTCAATTCATCCAAGGGGAGAGAAATGATACTATCTATGTCATAGTTCCTAGTCTGCAGATAGTTGATCCTGACTTCCCTTAACTCATCATTTTGAGTATCTGGTCTAGGGGCAACCCTGATTGCAGACTCCATGAGTCTTGGAGACTCAGTAAAGGAACTTTCTCCCCTTAGCCTCCTTTTCCTCTCTCTCTCTCTCTCCTCCTCCTCAATCTCCTCAGATGTCATCTTTCTTTTCCCTTTGTCACTCTCAGACCTTTGTGACTCAGGGTGGAGAGAGCTTTGGCCTTCATTGCTCATTACAGCATCTGAGCTCAGGCCAAAGTGAGGTTGAGAAGCACCTTCACTAGTAGATGTCTCAGAAGGAATATGGATCTTTGTAGTAGTTGGAGATGATGGGACAGGGCTCTCAGGTTCTATCACTGGGACTTTAGTCAAGGTTTCCCCTATGAAGCTAATCTTAGGGTCTGCCTCAACATCTAGTTGACCGATGACATTGCCTGATTGCCTTAGTCTCCTTCTTAGGCTGAACTCTGCAATGATCCTGTTTTGGATTCTTTTAGCCAGTCTGTCAGCTTGTCTTGATTGGCTTGGGTTGACAAGTGGCATGTTGACTAGATCCAGACCTTCATAATAGTCCAAGTTTGGAAAATTAAAGACTTCTTGCAGTCCTTGAACTATTATGATGATGAGGGCCTTCCTGTTGTTGTCATACCTCCACCCAATGATGTGATTGAAGGATGGTGAAGGTGACATGGCCCTTGGTATCCCATCCTCAAACAGACTCTGGATGAAGGAGTCTGTGTAGTCCACATCAATGTGAACTAGAGGAGGTTGCTGAGAATGCACAGTTGCAAGTGAGGATGGTGAGTCCTTAATGTCCATTCTCTTAGAGGAACTCCCAGGTTCTGTGGCTGTAATGACTTTCTTCTCCTTTTTGGTAGCATCACCCACTTGCATAGGTGAGCTGGAGGATAGGTCAATCACATCCATAGGTTCTTGTGTTCCTGGTTGAGCTCTCCTTAAGGGTCTCCAAGCTAGTTTTTCCTTAAGATACGAAATCTCAAGTTGCTGATCATTGATCCTGTTTTGTAAGGTAGTCACCTGAGATTCAAGGTGACTGACCTTTGAGACTAGGTAAGTGCATGTTTTAGACAGTTTTTGCACTTTTAGTCTCAGATCCCCCTCATCATCATCAGAAGAATCACTGGGGGTGGAGAAGATTGGACCAGAGTCCTTTCTCTCATGACCAGTTCTAAGTTCTTGGCTACTAGATTTCCTCTGCTTACTGGTAGTCTTAGTTGAGATGTCAGTGGGCTGAGTTGCCATGGTTGAGGTCTTAATGATGTTATCACTTTCAGAAGTGAGAGCCTCTTCCATATGGACATCCTGAATAGATTCAGGAGTGTCCACCTCAGTTGTAGGTGATTGATGTGGGATAGATGTGGAGACTCAGGAGTACTCATCTCTCTTTGAGTAGAGGGAAAGAAGAGAGATTCATTATACTCACTGAAACCTATATCTTCATCAGTATAGAACTCAAGGTTGGGAATGGTTGATAAAGATCTATAGGCTGGGGATGGTAACTGTCCCCTAAAGGTTGATCACTTGAGTGTTGAGACTCAGAATGATGGCTTAAGTCAGTAGGACTAATGAGCTGATCAGGCTGAGCTTAAGGAACCTCAACACTGATTCTTGAAGAGATGGGAGTGGTCTGCTCCTCAGGAGAAGTGGGAGCTCTAGTGTCCACTTCTTCCTGTATGGGTGAGTATATGGGGGCCTCCACAGACTGAATTGTCTGAGCAGGGGTTCGTTTGGATTTTCTTTGGTAGGTGATGGAGATTTGAGGCTGTGTGGGTGGTTGGGAAGTAGCACGTGTGGGTTCAACACTAGCTTGTGCTGCTAGGTTGTCACCTTGAGCAATGAGCTCTAACATTTGTTTCTACCCCAAATAATCCAACAGTGGACTTTCTCAGTATTTTAAAGATGCCGGGCTTCATCTGTCCCAATTTAAGAATGTTACATGTTTCCCTTAACTATGAGCCCGTTCACAGTTAAGAATGTACTGGTCATATCTAGAAAACATGTAATATTCTAAGGAGTCTAGATTTGCAAGTAAATTTGTATAAATAAACTGAGAGTACCTAAACTTGACCCGTTGAACCATTCCATGGACTATGAAGGAGAGATCTTCAGGAATCTGGTCCCATCCACCATGCTTGTTTGATAAGCTATGGATGACCACATGGAGCAGGAATCTCCATTGGGATGAGACCTTCCCTTTCTTGAAGGTCTTTACAGAGAAATCTCCCTCATATCCCATCTACTCAAAGGAATGATCAACAGCTTCCTTTGAGAAGAACACCTCACCTTCTTCATCATCTAGCTAAAGATGTCGGTTGATGATGGCCGGAGTGATGAAGATTGTTCTCCCCTACACTGTGGTAGACAGTGCTTTCTCCCCATCCATAATGACCTCTTGGAAGGTCTTCCAGAATTCAAGCAACTGATCCTCATAGAGAGGAGGATCAATGGTTAGGGAGGTGAAGTAGTTCAATAGAGATAAGAATCGACAAACCTTTGAGAAATGAGGATCTTTCTCAGAACGTAACAGAGCAACTTGATTGTGTTGTCTGTATAGCTGCATGGTAAAGTTGGGATTATTTCTGTGAGCAAGGTTGTCCATTTTGAAGTAGCTTAAGGACGAAGAAAGAAAAAAGAAAGAAATTTCAGAGAGAAATTTAGGGTTTTAGGTTTGGAGAAAGAACAGATGATAGAAAGAGGGGGGAAACCGTTGGGTTTATATGTGAGAAGGATTTCAGATAATGAAAGAGGATAAACTTTGAAATCTGGATGTCGGTCCCACCTCTAAAAAAGTAGTTTACTTTTTGCTCAAAAAGTAGTTTTCTTGGAAAACAAAAAGCTTCCGAAGGTTAATTATCTTCGGAGGTTTTAATTAAAAAGCTTCCGAAGCTAAAATGACTTCGGAAGAATTTCCTGAGAGGTTTGAAAATTTTGATTCGGAAGAAAAATTAAAACTTGAGTGCTTTGTGTATAAACTAACAAAGCTTCCGAGAGTTAATTTTGCTTCGGAAGTAAATGATCCTTGAAAATAAGTAAGTATCTGAGACAAGTATTTAAGCTTCGGAAGGTAAATTTGAAAACTCTTCCGAAGGTAAATTTCTTAGACAATTATTTATTTTGAAGACATGATTTACTTTCGAAGTTAAAAACATAACTTCTGAAGTATCAGAAATTTTAAAAAATCTAAGGAAAGTCTTCAAAAAGAAAATTTTCATCCAAAGAAAACATGAGCTTATGAAAGTGATGAACTAGACAACGTAGGACACACAAATTTTAAAGAAATAATAAGAATTAGTTTTAACAAAGATCTACTCAAGGTTGATCATCCCAATAGCTGATATAAAATATTTAAATCTCTGTTCATCAAAAGCCTTTGTAAACAGATCAGCATATTGTTCATCTGTGTGAACCTTGACTAGTTTAATTAATCCCTTTTCATAGTTATCTCTTATTAAATGATACCTGATATTGATGTGTTTTGTCCATGAGTGCTGCACAGGGTTCTCTGTGATTGTGATAGCACTGTTGTTGTCTATGTGAATGGGAGTCTCTTTGAAGTTTACCCATAGTCCAGCATCTGATTTTGAATCCAAAGCACTTGAGCATAGTAGCTTGCAGCAGCAATGTATTCAGCTTCAGTAGTTGATGCAGAGACACATGATTGTTTCTTGCATTACCATGAGACAACCCTTCCACCAAGAAATTGACATCCCCCAGATGTAGACTTTGCAGTCATGTTGCAACAACCATAATCACTATTTGTATAGGCATACAATTGAAGTCAGAATTCTTGGGATACCATAGGCCAAGTGTTGATGCACCTTTGAGGTATCTTAGAATCCTCTTGACAGTGATAAGGCGAGACATCTTAGGGTTGGCTTGATATCTTGCACAAATACATGTAGCAAACATGATATCAGGCCTGCTAGCAGTCGGAAGAACGGCCGCCATTTGTCGGGCAATCATAGCAGCTAGCTTACGGTCGGAACTTCCATGCTTTCCATGATGACGAGACATGCTGGATATACAAAATGAGTTAGTTACAGGAGCGGGGATAACAGGGGATAGTAGTTTAACAAAGATAAGCTAAGGGTTTTAAGGTACACGGGATGTTTCCATTTGGTAACGCATTACCATTTGAAAACGTTGACACGTCAAGGTGAATTGAACCATTTACCTTAGAAACTTGTGTATGTTGACCATAGTTTATCACTCATCCCAGAAATCCCCAGGTAAGCATAACTAGTCCCGTAGGATTTATGCGATATGCTTGCCTTAGCCCGAGGGCCTTTTGCCAGGAAAACCAGGATACAGGTGTCTATGTGTCACACAATATTTCTTAGTTCATAGAATCAAAACCTTGATGAGATTTATACAGATTAGACGTAACGTCAAGATCCAAGTCATAACATAAAATAAGATTCCACGTGTCGACGAGAATAAGATTAAGAGAGAGTCAGTTCGGGGGAGTCAAAGGGTCAAGTTAAGTTTAGGGAGACAAATAACAATGGTTAGGCAATCCTATGCTAAGGCATCAAATTGCACGTAAGAGGCATAGCATTATGTAGCATGAAAAGTATATAATTTACAAGATAGAAATATAATTCTATAAGGTTCATGCATACTATAGCCTAGGTCACCATTTCTAATAACCTAGATCCCTATAGTTATGGGCTCTGATACCAATCTGTCACACCCCAACCTTGACGGCGGAAACGTCGAGGAGTGAGAGTTAAGATCGTTCACAGCCACATAACGCTATTTAATAACTCAAATATAAATTTAATCATAAAATTCAATTGGATCATTACAAGTTTAAGTCTCAAAGAAAACAAACAAAATAACATAAAAGATTGCAAGTCATTTTAATTCACTTATTTATCTAGGTCCATTCCTAGATGTGTAAGCTTCAATGTGTAGAAATCAAACTTGGGCATTACCTGAAACATGTTAAAAATAAAAGATCAACACTAATGTTGGTGAGCATTCCATAGTTTTAATACATAATATATATAAAAGATGGCAAATTCAAGTCATAAATTAGTGAATATAGTGATTAGGGATGCTATGGACAATGCAACAATCAAACCTTGACAATTGACAAGTTTTAAAACGTTAAAAGTATATATACGATCAGCTAAGTGTACTTGGATCAACAAGCAGGCTTGTCTTACCCATAGATCTATGACTTCGCTGGGCTAGCAATAGTTAATGATTGTACATATAACGCCATAACATGGTAACCACACAAGTTCAACTAACCACAACTTAACATGATGTATTGCCATAAAGTTTACAAGTCTCAAATAAGTTTACAAGTGCAAAGTATAAAGTAACATGTTTCACCCCAAAGTATGAAAGTAAAAAAGGGGGTATGAATACTCACATGATCAAATGTATGTAAAAGTCGATTAATAAGAAATATAATAAGCAACGTTCCAACGTAGTTCTTCACAACGAATCCTAAGTAACAATATTCACAAGATTTAAGTTTTAGGTTAACGTTTAAACATGATTTAGGGCTTTTAAGAGAAAAATTTGGGATTCCATGATATATATATATTTCTAACAAAAGAATTGATTTAATAAATTGTCATAAGGTCATAAACTTGAATCGTTTAATATGGTTGATAAGACAAAATATAAAGTGTAGATATCTTTTTATTTATAAAAATTATAAATAAAGTGTGAGTCAAAAACAATAACATTTTTAATGTCTATTTTATATAAAAAAATTAGTTTATATACATTATTTGAACAAACATCTATTTAGTAGATTAAAACTATATTTTAAGTTTAACTTATAAAAAATAATTTAAATATATTATTTGAACTAATAATGGTTTTAATAAGTTAGTCCACATTAAAATTTATATATTTTTTATAAGAAATTTAACTAATTATATCATTTGTTTTTATATAAGTATACAAGTATTATAAGAACATAAATTCTTAGAAATTGGTTAAATGACTTCAAAATATTTAAGTTTACCAGATTAATTTTTATAAATTTTTAGAATTTTTATATTTTTTAAAGGCTGAAAAGCCAAAAATAAAATGAATTGGAGGTCGCCGGGTTCGAACCCGGGACCTCTAATTCGGAATGTGAGTGGGGAACCAGTGAACCAAGGCATCCAGCCGCGTTTAATCATCGTTTCCAAATCTTAAAAGCGTCTATACAAATCACCCCCAAATCCTATGAACCCTAGATTGATTCGGGCCAAAATTGAAGATCAAATCGATATTGTTAACGATCTAGAGCATGGGGCTTTTGTTTCCCAAGTATTACGAATAGTTAAGTGGATTTAATTTACCTGTTTGATGACGAATCAAAGGTATCCAACTCGACAAACAGGTCGCGAACTCCTAGTGCCCAAACGATGATCAAACGTTTACGATAATCCAATTCGTTACACAGGTAGCTTCAAATGATCACTAAGATGAAAAGCCCTCTGTTTAATTCGAGTTTTGACATGCTGATGATAATGTTCGTATAGTTGCGGGTCGCGATTTCGAATGATGATGGATTTTGGTGATTTTGTTTGTTTCAGGTGTAATTGAGTGTTGCATTCGATTAAGGATTGATAAACGACCGTTTATGCTGAGTTAATTCGATTATTATTATGGTTAATGATGAAACGACAATCGGCTTTAAGTGTTTCGGTTTTGAACTCGATTCGGTTTGTAACCGTTGTTTGAAAGTGATTAATTGGTGAGCATAAGTTCGAAACGTTCCTACGAAACGATTGGAATGATTTTGGTACCAAAATTCAAAGGTTTCGGGTGGTTTTGGTGTTCACCGGCGCCGCGCCGGACCTTGCCGGCCGGCGGCTGGAAATACGGGTATAGAGGGGGGAAAAGGTTTGGGTTGGTTACTTTGCAACATTAGTCCCTGTGGTTTCAGTTTGTTATTTCGAGCCCAAACTTTCTTTTCAAAGTTTCAAAATTGACAAAAAGGTCCCTTGAATTTAGATTAAGTTTATTAAACATTTTTAAGTTTAGAAATTTTTCATTTCATATTATTTTTATTGTTCTTATTATATATTATTATTTTTATTATTATTATTATTATTATTATTATTATTATTATTAGTAACATAATTATTATTTCCCTTAAAATTTGTTATTATTATTATCATTATTATTACAACATAATTATTATCACTCTTATAAATTTAAAAGAGCAATTAAGATAATAATCATAAGCAACCCATAAGTTTCATAAATAACACAATAACCATGCAAGAATTTAACAATGCAGATTTTAAATTAATCTAAAATTACAAGATTGTTACAGTCTCCCCTACTTAAAGAATTTCGTCCCGAAATTAAGGATAAGCTAAGAGAACACAATGCGGGTATCTCTCCTTCATATGAACCTCACGCTCCCAAGTGAACTCAGCTCCACGTTTGTTTTCCCAACGAACTTTAACGATAGGTGTGGTAGTTGTTCGGGTCTTCTTCAGGGTGCGATCCATAATCTCAACAGGTTTCTCAACAAAGTGCAATGACTCATCAACTTGAATTTCCTCTAGTGGAACATGCAAGTTTTCATCAGCCAGACACTTCCTCAGGTTTGAGACATGGAAGACAGGATGAACTCCGCTAAGTTCAGAAGGTAACTCCAGTTTGTAAGCCACTTTCCCAATTCTTTTCAAAATCTTGAAAGGTCCTACAAAGCGTGGGGCTAACTTACCCTTCTTCCCAAAACGTACAACACCCTTCCATGGAGAGACTTTAAGAAGAACCATGTCGTCGACTTGAAACTCCAATGGTTTGCGTCTTTTGTCAGCATAACTCTTTTGGCGACTTCTAGCCACCTCAAGATTATTTCGAATTTTGGAAATTTTGTCGGTCGTTTCTTGAATAAGTCCGGGCCAGTGATAATATTTTCCCCAATGTCAGTCCAACAGATTGGGGAACGGCATTTACGACCATACAAAGCCTCGAATGGTGCCATTTGATACTTGAGTGATAACTATTATTATACGAAAATCCGCGAGCGGTAAATGCGTATCCCAATCACCACCAAAATCAAGGACACAAAGACGTAGCAGATCTTCAAGGGTTTGGATTGTTCGTTCGGTTTGACCATCGGTTTGAGGATGGTAAGCCGTACTTAAATCCAATTGAGTTCCCAGGAGCTCTTGCATCGAAGACCAGAAGTGTGAAGTGAAACGAGCATCTCGATCAGAAATGATGTGTAAGGGCACGCCATGACACTCACAATTTCATCAATATAGATTCGGGCTAGCCTTGAAACTTTGTACGTATCTCGTATGGGTATGAATGTGCTGTCTTGGTCAAACGGTCAACGATGACCCAAATACTATCATGACCACGAGGTGTACGAGGTAACTTGGTTATGAAATCCATGGATATATGTTCCCATTTCCACATAGGGATTTCGGGTTGCTCAAGTAAACCACTTGGTCGTTGATGTTCGGCTTTGACCCTTGCGCACGTGAGGCACTTGGAAACATAGTCGCGATATCTTTCTTCATTCCCGGCCACCAATATTGACCACGCAGGTCCATGTACATCTTATCGGAGCCAGGATGAACGGAGTATCGGGTTTGATGAGCTTCGTTCATAATAAAGTGCCGAAGGTTGTCGCGATTCGGGATCCAAAGTCGATTCAGGAAATACCACATGCCGTTCGGTTTTGTCTCCAATTGTGACCGAATGTTAGTCATCAAATCTTCATCTTTTCCTTCGTAGTTAGTGCCGCTTGTTGAGCCTCGCGAATGCATAACTCGAGGTCACTATCGATCCTTATGTTTTGGAGCATGATAGTAGCCTCGTTGACATCCATGTGAATCTCGGTATCAAATTCTCCTAACGTATCAAACCATTGCCTTCGATCTCGGATTTCTTGAAGTGAGACTGTCTTGTTGTGGACCTTGCGGTTAGTGCGTCGGCTACAACATTCGCCTTTCCAGGATGATAGCGAATGTCGCAGTCGTAGTCACTAATCAACTCAATCCAACGTCTTTGTCTCATGTTGAGATCTTTTGATTGAACACGTGTTGGAGACTCTTATGATCGGTGTAGACTATGCATTGCGTCCCATATAAGTAGTGTCGCCAAATCTTCAATGCAAAAACCACCGCACCAAGTTCAAGATCATGTGTTGTGTAGTTAACTTCATGAACCTTAATTGTCTCGACGCGTATGCTATAACTTTGCCTCGTTGCATGAGAACACAACCAAGACCTTGATTAGAAGCATCACAAAATACAGTAAAGTCGTCGTTTCCATCGGGTAATGTGAGAATAGGGGCATTACACAACTTGCGCTTCAATGTCTCGAAAGCCTCTTCTTGCTCGGGTCCCCATTCAAAAAGTCGATTCTTTTGGGTTAGCGCCGTTAATGGTTTAGCAATCTTCGAGAAATTTGCTATGAACCTACGGTAGTATCCCGCTAAACCCAGAAAAGAACGAACCTCAGTTGGGGTTGTGGGAACACACCAATTCTTCACAGCTTCAATTTTAGCAGGATCCACGTGAATTCCTTGGCTATTCACCACATGCCCCAGGAATTGAACTTCCTCCAACCAAAATTCACACTTGGAAAGCTTGGCGTATAATTGCTCCTTCTTCAAAAGTCCAAGTACTTGTCGCAAGTGTGTCTCGTGATCGATTTTTCTTGGAATAAATAAGAATGTCATCAATGAACACGATTACGAATTTATCCAAATACGGTTTACATACTCGATTCATGAGATCCATGAACACGGCAGGTGCATTGGTCAAACAAAAAGCATAACCATGAACTCGTAGTGCCCATATCGAGTACGAAAAGCGGTCTTTGGAATGTCATCATTGTGAACACGTAGTTGATGATACCCAGAGCGTAGATCGATTTGAGAATTGAGTTGCCCCTTGAAGTTGGTCGAAGAGATCATCGATTCGAGGAAGAGGGTATCGGTTTTTGATAGTAAGTTTGTTGAGTTCCCGGTAGTCGATGCACATACGGAATGACCCATCCTTCTTCTTCACAAATAGTACAGGTGCGCCCCACGGTGATGAACTAGGGCGAATAAAACCCTTATCGGTCAACTCTTGCAGTTGACTAGCGAGCTCTTGCATTTCAGAAGGTGCAAGACGATAAGGCGATTTAGCCACAGGGTTTGCACCAGGGATTAAATCATTTTGAACTCAACTTCTCGCACGGGAGGTAACCCTTTAAGATCTTCGGGAAAAACTTCGGGAAAGTCTCGCACAACAGGAATGTCCTTCAACTCCTTACCCTGGCTTTCATATTAACTACATATGCCATGAAAGCCATGTAGTTTTTACTTAAGCACTTACGGGTCTTGATACAAGACATGAGTTTGAGTCTTTGGGACGATTTCTCCCCAAAGACCTTCAAGGTATCTCCAGTCGGCAACGGAATTCGGATACACTTCTCGAAACATAGAATTTCCGCACGATGTTTGGCTAACCAATCCATGCCAATGATAACATCAAAGCTTCCCAATTGCATAGGAATAAGGTCGACGGAGAACTCGTGTTCGTTAAGGCTCAAGGTGCAGTCGCGTATCACGTCATCAACGACAATAGATTTTCCATCGGCGACCTCGACCGTGAAAGATCTCTCCAGTTTTGCACGCGGTTTAGAAAGTATAGGTTCGAATTCCAAGGACACGAAACTCCTATCGGCACCCGAATCAAACAATACGGATGCATAAAGATTATTTACAAGATACGTACCTGTTTGGTAACAAACTATTATTGATATGATAAACATAAATAGGAAATTTTTACAAGACAAGAAAAGGACTAGAAGAAATTTAACGGCGTACCATTCACCACGTCGTTGTTGGCTTGCGCTTGGTTGGCGTTGATGTTGAAAGCCCTTCCACGAGCCGATGGCACAGTTCCCGCATTGCGAGGACATTGAGGGCGAATATGACCAGCCTCGCCACAGTTGTAGCAGGTTCGGTTGGTAAGCATGGCAGTGTTGTTTGGCGCACGAAGACAAGTAGCCACTAAATGACCATACTTTCCACACAGAGAGCAGACTCGACATGGAATGTTGCTTGCATGTGGTACTTGCACGTGTTACACATAGGATGTGGACCAGCATAAACCTTAGCCATGGGAGCTTGATTGCAATCATCATTTGTTTTTGAGGAGCATTAGGAGCGGTCACGGCGTAGTTGCGTGTCGGAGTGAACTTACGTTTCTTGTTTTGAGAAGATGACTCGGCCTTTACCTCCTTGTTGCCTCGGGTGTCACCTTCACCATAGCCTTGGAACCCTTTGCCGACATCGTGCCAGCTCTTATATGATTCTCGGTGAGCTGTGCAGTGATAGTAATCGCTTCCTCCAAAGTTGTGGGCCTACTACCCACCACAGCATCTTGAATTTGAGGTGGCACCCCCTTGATAAATTTCTCGATGTTACGGGGCACGGTGTCCACCATGTGTGGTAGAAGCATACTCAACTCATGATGTCGGGTGGAATAAGCCAAGTGATTCCCACCATCTTGTTTAAGGTTCCAGAATTCCTCCTCCAGCTTTTGTAACTCGCTTCTTGGGCAGAACTTTTGGATCATAATATCTTTGAATTCCTCCCAGGGCATCGCCATTGCAACCTCAGTTCCCCGGTTTCTCTTTTCACTATTCCACCAAGTTAGCGCTCGTTGTTGAAGAACACTTGTGGCATAGCGAACCTTGAGCTCATCGGGGCACTCGCTAATAACAAATGTGTTCTCCATACCTTCAAACCACTCGAGAAGTCCCGTGGCTCCTTCTTTTCCACTAAAACTAGTGGGTTTGCACGAGTTGAAGTGTTTGAAAGTGCAAGTATGATTGTTCCCGTGTTGATTATTCCCGTTTTGATTGTTGCTATTGTCTCCATTAGCACCACTATTGTTCCCATTGGTATTGTTGTTGCTATTAGCCATTAGTGTGCTATTAAGTTCAGCAACCATAGTCGGAAGAACGGCCGCCATTTGTCGGGCAATCATAGCAGCTAGCTTACGGTCGGAACTTCCACGCTTTCCATGGTGACGAGACATGCTGGATATACAAAATGAGTTAGTTACAGGAGCGGGGATAACAGGGGATAGTAGTTTAACAAAGATAAGCTAAGGTTTTAAGGTACACGGGATGTTTCCATTTGGTAACGCATTACCATTTGAAAACGTTGACACGTCAAGGTGAATTGAACCATTTACCTTAGAAACTTGTGTATGTTGACCATAGTTTATCACTCATCCCAGAAATCCCCAGGTAAGCATAACTAGTCCCGTAGGATTTATGCGATATGCTTGCCTTAGCCCGAGGGCCTTTTGCCAGGAAAACCAGGATACAGGTGTCTATGTGTCACACAATATTTCTTAGGTTCATAGAATCAAAACCTTGATGAGATTTATACAGATTAGACGTAACGTCTAAAGATCCAAGTCATAACATAAACATAAGATTCCACGTGTCGACGAGAATAAGATTAAGAGAGTTCATGTTCGGGGGAGTCAAGGGTCAAAGTTAAGTTTAGGGAGACAAATAACAATGGTTAGGCAATCCTATGCTAAGGCATCAAATTGCACGTAAGAGGCATAGCATTATGTAGCATGAAAAGTATTAATTTACAAGATAGAAATATAATTCTATAAGGTTCATGCATACTATAGCCTAGGTCACCATTTCTAATAACCTAGATCCCTATAGTTATGGGCTCTGATACCAATCTGTCACACCCCAACCTTGACGGCGGAAACGTCGAGGAGTGAGAGTTAAGATCGTTCACAGCCACATAACGCTATTAATAACTCAAAATAAATTTAATCATAAAATTCAATTGGATCATTACAAGTTTAAGTCTCAAAGAAAACAAACAAAATAACATAAAAGATTGCAAGTCATTTTAATTCACTTATTTATCTAGGTCCATTCCTAGATGTGTAAGCTTCAATGTGTAGAAATCAAACTTGGGCATTACCTGAAACATGTTAAAAAAAAAGATCAACACTAATGTTGGTGAGCATTCCATAGTTTTAATACATAATATATATAAAAGATGGCAAATTCAAGTCATAATTAGTGAATATAGTGATTAGGGATGCTATGGACAATGCAACAATCAAACCTTGACAATGTTTTACAAGTCTCAAACGTTAAAAGTATATATACGATCAGCTAAGTGTACTTGGATCAACCAAGCAGGCTTGTCTTACCCATAGATCTATGACTTCGCTGGGCTAGCAATAGTTAATGATTGTACATATAACGCCATAACATGGTAACCACACAAGTTCAACTAACCACAACTTAACATGATGTATTGCCATAAAGTTTACAAGTCTCAAATAAGTTTACAAGTGCAAAGTATAAATTAACATGTTTCACCCCAAAGTGTGAAAGTATAAAAAGGGGGTATGGAATACTCACATGATCAAATGTATGTAAAAGTCGATTAATAAGAAATATAATAAGCAACGTTCCAACGTAGTTCTTCACAACGAATCCTAAGTAACAATATTCACAAGATTTAAGTTTTAGGTTAACGTTTAAACATGATTTAGGGCTTTTAAGAGAAAAATTTGGGATTCCATGATATATATATTTCTAACAAAAGAATTGATTTAATAATTGTCATAAGGTCATAAACTTGAATCGTTTAATATGGTTGATAAGACAAAATATAAAGTGTAGATATCTTTTTATTTATAAAAATTATAAATAAAGTGTGAGTCAAAAACAATAAATTTTTAATGTCTATTTTATATAAAAAAAATTAGTTTATATACATTTTGAACAAACATCTATTTAGTAGATTAAAACTATATTTTAAGTTTAACTTATAAGAAATAATTTAAATATATTATTTGAACTAATAATGGTTTTAATAAGTTAGTCCACATTAAAATTTTATATTTTTTTATAAGAAATTTAACTAATTATATCATTTGTTTTTATATAAGTATACAAGTATTATAAGAACATAAATTCTTAGAAATTGGTTAAATGACTTCAAAATAATTTAAGTTTACCAGATTAATTTTTATAATTTTTAGAATTTTTCTATATTTTTTAAAGGCTGAAAAGCCAAAAATAAAATGAATTGGAGGTCGCCGGGTTCGAACCCGGGACCTCTAATTCGGAATGTGAGTGGGGAACCAGTGAACCAAGGCATCCAGCCGCGTTTAATCATCGTTTCCAAATCTTAAAAGCGTCTTATACAAATCACCCCCAAATCCTATGAACCCTAGATTGATTCGGGCCAAAATTGAAGATCAAATCGATATTGTTAACGATCTAGAGCATGGGGCTTTTGTTTCCCAAGCTATTACGAATAGTAAGTGGATTTAATTTACCTGTTTGATGACGAATCAAAGGTATCCAACTCGACAAACAGGTCGCGAACTCCTAGTGCCCAAACGATGATCAAACGTTTACGATAATCCAATTCGTTACACAGGTAGCTTCAAATGATCACTAAGATGAAAAGCCCTCTGTTTAATTCGAGTTTTGACACGCTGATGATAATGTTCGTATAGTTGCGGGTCGCGATTTCGAATGATGATGGTGATTTTGTTTGTTTCAGGTGTAATTGAGTGTTGCATTCGATTAAGGATTGATAAACGACCGTTTATGCTGAGTTAATTCGATTATTATTATGGTTTAATGATGAAACGACAATCGGGTTTAAGTGTTTCGGTTTTGAACTCGATTCGGTTTGTAACCGTTGTTTGAAAGTGATTAATTGGTGAGCATAAGTTCGAAACGTTCCTACGAAACGATTGGAATGATTTTGGTACCAAAATTCAAAGGTTTCGGGTGGTTTTGGTGTTCACCGGCGCCGCGCCGGACCTTGCGGCCGGCGGCCGGAAATACGGGTATAGAGGGGGGAAAAGGTTTGGGTTTGGTTACTTTGCAACATTAGTCCCTGTGGTTTCAGTTTGTTATTTCGAGCCCAAACTTTCTTTTCAAAGTTTCAAAATTGACTAAAAGGTCCCTTGAATTTAGATTAAGTTTATTAAACATTTTTAAGTTTAGAAATTTTTCATTTCATATTACTTTTATTGTTCTTATTATTATTATTATTATTATTATATTATTATTATTATTATAGTAACATAATTATTATTTCCCTTAAAATTTGTTATTATATTATCATTATTATTACAACATAATTATTATCACTCTTATAAATTTAAAAGAGCAATTAAGATAATAATCATAAGCAACCATAAGTTTCATAAATAACACAATAATCCATGCAAGAATTTAACAATGCAGATTTTAAATTAATCTAAAATTACAAGATTGTTACATTTCTGGCTATGGGTGTCTTAGCAATCTTACAGTCAGTCATATAAACCTCTTGAGTATGCCTGAACATACTTTGACTGACTTATGAAGATGACATCTTCAACTTGCTTCACTTGAATCCCAGAAAGAAATTGAGTTCCCCCATGGCACTCATTTCAAATCTGTCTTTCATCAGCTTCTCAAAGTCTTTGCAGAGCTTTGGATTAGTTGAACCAAAGATGATGTCATCCACATATACTTGAACTAGCAATATGTCTTTTCCTTGTCCTTTGATGAAGAGAGTTCCATCTATAGTACCTTTGTATCCAGTTTATAGAGATACTTAGAAAGTGTCTCATACCACTTCCTGGGTGCCTGATGCAGCCCATAGAGAGCTTTGTCAAGCTTGCAGACATAATCAGGATGATCAGGATCTACAAAACCAGGTGGTTGTTTGACATAAACCTCTTCATCTATCATTCCATACAAAAAGGCACACTTCACATCAAGTTGAAAGACCTTGAAGTTCTTGGATGTAGCAAATGCCAGGAATATCCTAACAGCTTCTAATCTTGCCACTGGAGCAAAGACATCAGTGTAGTCAATCCCTTCTTCTTGTGTGTATCCTTGAAAAACCAGTCTAGCTTTGTTCTTGATGATGATGCCTCTCTCATCTTTCTTGTTCCTGAACACCGATTTGGTTCCAATGGTAGTCTTCCCAGAAGGAAGAGGACAAAGGTTCCACACTTTCTACCTTTTGAATTGAAGCAGCTCTTGTTGCATAGCTTCAACCCAACTTCCATCCTTTAGAGCTTCGTCAACTTTCTTTGGCTCTATCTGGGACAGAAAACAAGAGTGAAGACAAACATTTGCTTCATGGGTTTGTCCTCTTGTCTTTACCCCTGAGACAACATTTCCAATGATGTTTGTGGTAGGGTGAGACTTGTGGATTGTAAGCTGAGGGATCATAGCAAGTTGTTGAGAGAGATCTAAATTTGAAAAATTTAGATCTGGCATAGATGTTTCTCCCACCACATCAACACACTCACATCAACACACTTTTCAAGTGAAACTTGATCCAAGCAGTGTGTGACATCATTGATGTTCTCATCTATGGTGTGGTTAGTGGCATCAAGAAATTCTTGGTCACTGTCACCATCACCATTGTTGTCTTCCATAGTTGAGGTGTTCTTATCTGGTTATAGAGCCTCTGAGCTGGAATTTGAAGGCATACCAGATGTATCAGCTGAATTTGTCATTGTTGGGCTGATAGAAACCTCATTTGTAGTAGTGGTTCCAACTGGAGCTGAAGATATGTGTCTTGAGGATCTCCCTAGCTCAAATCTTGGATCAAGATCATCTGTATTTAAATTCCTTGCAGATCCTGAAACATTCTCACAAGATTTGTTAAGACAGTTGGTAACCAAATCAAAATCAAACAACTAATCCGGACCAGAAATAGAAAGACAAGGTGTGTGTTCATTGAAAGTCATATTGGCTGACTCCTCAACAATTCTAGTTTTGAGATTGTACACTCTATAAGCCTTAGCTTGGGAAGAGTATCCAATAAAGTGTCCATCATCTGACTTCTCAGCAAACTTGGCAATTTGATCTTTGGTATTCAAGATAGTGCAAGGACATCCAAATGACCTGAGGAAACCAATGAAAGGTCTCCTCTTATGACAAAGTTCATAAGGAGTTTTGCCATGAGTCTTAACTACTAAAACTATGTTCTGTACATAGCAGGCAGTGTTGACTGCCTCTGCCCAGAAGGTGATGGGCAGTTTTGAGTCAGACAGTACTTGCAGCTTCAATCAGTGTCATGTTTCTCCTCTCAGCAACACCATTTTGTTGAGGAGTCCTGGGAGCACTATATTTTCTTGTAATACCCTTTTCATCACAGAATGTATTAAGTATATGGTTCTTAAATTCGGTTCCTTGATCACATCTTATGATCTTGACCTTGTGATCAGATTGATTCTCAATCTTCAAGATGAAATTCTTCAGAATCTCAAGAGTCTCATCCTTAGTTCTAAGGAAGAAAACCCAAGTGAATCTTGTAAAGTCATCTGTGATCACTAGATAGTATAAGGTCCTTCCTAAACTCATTACACTGGTGGGGCCAAAGAGATCCATATGTAATAAGTGTAGGGGTGTAGTGATGGAGTTCTTTTCCTTAGGCTTGTGAGATACCTTATGTTGCTTCCCATTCAGGCATGCAACACAGTGGTCACCACATGTAAACTCTTTCTTTGGGATTCCAGTTACCAAGTCATGCTTAATTAACTTATTTATGTTCTTAAAGTTTACATGACACATTATTTTATGCCATAGGAAAGACTCATCACTATTGGCTTTAGACAGAAAGCATGAAACTTCTCCAGAGGGAGAGCTTTCTTGCAAATCCATCTTGTACATGTTTCCTTTCCTGAGGGCTCTAAGCAGGATATGCTCATGAGGAATGACCACACCAGGCTTAAGAACAATGCACTCATGCTCAGTAAAGAGCATGTTATGACACTGATCACAAAATTGAGATACACTCAGAAGATTGTATCCAAGCTCCTTAACAAAGTTTACCTTTTCTATGCTGAGCTTACCATTTGTGACCTTGCCCCTTCCAGAAATGTAACTGCCTTCATCTCCTCCAAAAGTGACTGGTCCTCCATCAATCCTTTCAAAGTTCTAGAGTAGTGACCTATTGCCAGTCATGTGCCTGGAGCAGCCACTGTCTATGATCCAAACATTTCTGTCTGTCTTCAGCTGCCCCTGCACAAAGAGAATGATTAGTTACATTTGGAAACCCAAGCCTTGCTTGTCTTGGGCTCATTTGCAGAAGGTAATGCAACAGTAATAGATCCTATGGTTGTACTAAGAGGATCTTGAGCTGTTGTTGATGGAGAAATCTCAGTCACTTGGTCTTTCTTAGACGTCCTCACAACCATTAGAGTCTTGGACTTGACCTTCAAAACTTTAGAAGCTTTTGTAACTTTAGATGTTTTGATGACTGAACCTTCGAAAGATTCTGCAAACACTGCAGCAGACTTCAGTGCTTCGGAAGAACTCCTTTCTTCTAAGACCAAATATTCTTCCGAAGAGAATTTTCCACTTCCCTTCTTGTTAGATTTGGAACTTTCGAAGGAAACTGATTTTCCTTCCGAAGCTTGAATCTTCTTAGAACTCTTTGAAGCCTTTGTTTTGTCCATATGGACAGTTGCTTTAGGATTGAAGGGACAATCCTTTGCAATGTGAGTGGTGTTGTCACACATAATACAATTCATCTTCTTCTTCACAAGAGCCTTGTCTTAAGAGTAAGACTATCTTTGGTCACTTCCCTTCTCCACTTTCATCTTTGCAGATGCTGAGACAGTCCTCTTGGGCTGAGGACTGTGCTTGGAGTTTGATGGTCCAGGCTGTGCAGCAGTGGTATACAGCAGATCAGTCTTCTTCTTGCTACTGAGATGAGTTGAACAAGAACCAGAACTCTTAGCAGAGGAGTTTTGGTTGATGTCTTCAGTCCCTACCACTTTAAACCCTACATAAATAAAAACTTGTTTTTGCTTAGAGTCAAAAGTAGCATTGATCTCTTGAGCCTTCCTTGCCTTTCTTTTGCTCTTTTTGATCAAGTTCTTTCTCATGGACTCGGTCATCACAGTCTTCACATTCTCCTCAGAAGGATAGTGGCCCTTCTTGGAATCCTCCTCTTCACTCTTTGTAGAGGGATTCTTCACTATCTCTTCTTCATCCTCCTCACTCATAGGATCTATGAGAGGAAGCTCATCTTCATAAGTTCCACACCTAGGAGATCTTACTGAAAAGATTGTGTGTGGAGGAGCTATCTCATTTGATCCCAGTCCCTGCCTGTTTTGATAGCACACTTTGTTATGCAAGGATGAGGATATCATGTTCTTGAAGGTCTCCTCTTCGAGAACACTCTTTTCTGCCCTGGCTTTGCTGATCATAAGCTCAGCCTGGCACTCAGTTAACTTGGTTATGAGATCTTTAACTTGAGTCCTAAAATCTGTGTGTTCATGTTTTAGAACTGAAATGGTTTTCTCTAAGTCCTCTATCTTTAGCTTATAATCATTTTCAGACTTTCTAAAATCAGATTTTAAAATGTTTAAGGACTCAACATCAGATCTCAGTTCCAAGTTATAGGACCTGTACCTGTTAACTTTAGCAATGCATTCAGGAGTACAAAGATGTTCCAATACCTTGGCTTCATCATGATCTGCCATCATTGCTTGGTTTGCAGAAGCATCTTCCACCTGAAAGCTCCAGTCAAAGCCTCCTTCTTCAACAGCAACAGCAGCTTGCTGCTTTGACTTCTTATTATGGAGAGCTTTGTCAGTGTAGTTTGGTCTGGATTGTGTTTGGCCACCATTTGTTCTAGGTGCCTTACACTCTCTGGCAAAGTGGCCCATCAAGTTACAATTGTAACACTTGACTTTGCCTTTGTCCAGTCCAAACTTTTCACTGGTTTCATTGCTTGGAAACTTTTTTCCAGTCCTCTTGTAGAACTTCTTGGCTCTATGAGTGAGAAGAGCCATCTACTGGATATTTCCATATATTCCAGATCATCTGGATGGATACAATCTAGGTCTTCAAGAGTGAAAGAGAGTTGCCACAACTTTCATCAGAAGACACAAAAGCTTGAGAAGAGCTTGTCTCTTGGAATGGGCTTCCTTGAGTGTAGTTCTCCTTTGGTGTCTCTGGGAAGGTGATGAAAGGACCCTTTGGTGAGTTGTTAGGGTAGCATAAGAGATGATGTTTGGGTTCTATGCTATCCCTTTCAACCACATGTAGGGCTGAACCCATCTAATTGTTGGAGTTTCCAGATGAACCTTGCATGTTCATCTCCATCTGGTAGCCACTGAGAATCCCATATAACTTTGTCAGAGTAAGAGTTTTGAGATTTTCAATTCTCTTGATCACCATATAGTAGTGTGTCCATTGCCTAGGAAGTGAGGACATGAACTTCCTTACAATATCTCTATTTTCAAGAGAAACTCCTCCATCCACTAGGGTATGCACAATCTCAACATACTTGAAGTATTGTTGAGTCATGGTCTCACCTGTTTTGAAGGTGAAGTTTTCAAACTGCTGCTTCAGGAGATCCTTCTTGTTCTCCTTGGCTTCAGAAGAACCCTCATACATCAGTTTTAGTGCATCCCACAACTGCTTGGCTGTTTTGCACTTCTTGAAACCTCTGTACATAGAGTTTGGAAAGGCAGTTTGAAGAGCTGTCATGGCTTTTCTGTCTATCTCTACTCTCTTCCTATCTTCATCAGAGTAGTTAGCCACATCTTTGGGGATCATACCAGCACCAGTAGCAGAAGGTGTGCTGGGTATGAAAGGTCCATTCTCAATAGACTCCCACATTCTTGAATCAAGAGACCTGATAAAACCTTCCATTCTTAAACACTAGGTGTCAAACTCATCAAGAGTGATCAGTGGGGATTTGTTCATGGTTCCAGTTTCCATATCAGTTTTGGAAATGGCTGCCATTTGAAAAGTTTAGTATTTGTGTGTGTGAGGGATCTTAAGATGGTGAGATCTTATATCAAGAACCTGGATAGCTCTTATACCAAATGCAGGATCGTTGAAGGGTATAAGTTATAACACAACAACACAGAGGAGATAAACTAAACTTAGGTCAAACAGTAAACTGGATTAACCAAGTAGTGACACTATAAACACAAGTAATATAAGAGACAGAACACAAAGAACACAAGTATTTGGTTTTCAAGAATGCAGTATATTGCCTTCTCTATGTTTTATTACAAGTGTTACAAAAGCATATTCGAAAGATACAAGAACATGAGATACTTATATAACATCCTACAGCCGGCTATACTTTGAAAGCCAGCTAGATACAATTGACTAGGCACACACAAAATCAATTGTAAAGTCAAAAGACAGATTGCCTTTTGACTTGTGACTATGACATGCCATAGCTCACATCCTTATCTATTACAAAAAGGATAAAGTACATAAAGTAGAAAGTTACAGACTCAAGACCTCAATGTACAGTTACCAAAAGCATGGACCTTTTCACCAAACCCTGTTAGTTGGTGACTTGCAGAGTTGCAGCGGAAAGGTGTCCAGCTTTATGGAACAGTACATCAGATAAAGCATGTTACTAAAAGTCTTTGGAAGAAATCTGTCTTCATGAACTTGAAGCTTCGAAAGACTGTCTCTGAGGCTTCGGAAGACTTCATCTTTGGCTTCGGAAGATGTTGGTCTTGGCTTCGGAAGATTTCACACTTAGAGTATTTTTGTTGCACATGTGAAACTTCCGAAGCATTCTACTTCAATGCACTTGTGCAACATGCAGGAAAGACTAAAGATGTTTAGGTTGCATCAGCCTCTTCATTAATCCCTACATGTATGTTGTATATGTATTACGTTTCACCCCAAGATAGTGTGAAATATAAAGGGGCAAGGAAAACTCACATGTCAAATAAGTATATAATGGAGATTATTTAAGAATAAAATACGTCGTTCCAAGATGAATCGTCACAAGGCACCTATATATATATATATATTATATATATATATATATTATATATATATATAATATATATATATATATTACAAGATTTAGGTTAATAATAAGGTTAACGATTTAATGAGAACTAAGGTTCCAATATGAATTTGGGGTTTTTATAAATAATGTTATTTGTTGACCTCATAAACACATATTTTAATACAATGAAGAAAACTCATTAATCCTTTTGAATTAACCATCATAATTATTTAATCATCAAATGTAAATAAAATCTTATCATCAACGTCGTTAATCTAAAATTAAAGATAACATATAAATCAATAATAATTTAGTGATTTCAACTATTTAAAGTTTGTTTTTATGAAATAACTAATTATAACATTTTCTAGCAACATTTTATATAAAAAATTATTAAGGAGTTTAAAAAAATAAATTAACAGAAAATAACTAGATAACTTCTAAAATTCACAAACTTTATAAAACTAATTTTTATAATTTTTAGATTTTGTAATACTTAATTTGAGGGCCAAAACCTTTTTAAAAAAAAGTTGGAGGCAACCGAGTTCGAACCCGAGACCTCAAACTTCAATTGTGAGTGTGTAACCATTGAACCAGGGCCATTGCCTTGTTATGGAACCGCTTTTATTTTATAAAAAACACACGGTCCAGATCTCCCCAATTCACCATGAACCCTAGAACCTCTAGATCCAAAATTGAACGTAAATTCGATGTTAATAACCAAATTAACCACGGGGCTTTTGTTCCCCATGCTTAAACGAACCTAAATCTATGGTTAGCTTACTTGATTCAGGTCGAAGATGATGAGGAAGACGAGGTAAAAGTCGCGACCCAACTTGAATTGGTTTGCTATGAAAGTGGTGATGATATCCAAACTAATTTTACAGAAAGCTTCCACAAGAGGTGTTGATGAGAAGCCCTCAATCAATTACGGTTCCAAGTGTGTAGAAGGTGGTGCTCGACTTAGGTGTCGTTCGCGAAGAAGATGATGATTGTATTCGATTGTTTGGGCTTGTTTCGGGTGCAATTGAAGGTTGTAATCGATTAGTGATAGATAAGTGATTGTTTATGTTAAGTTAATTCGATTATTACTGTGCTTTAATGCTTGAATGGATATGAGTTAAAGACCTTCGGTTACTCAATCGATTAAGCTTTGTAACCGGTGTTAAAAACACAATCAAAGTAGCTAAATGAGTTTGATTTGAATCCATCAACGATTGGAATGGTTTTGGAAAAAAATGGTCGATTTTGGTTGGTTTTGGCGTTGCCGGAGGGTCGCCGGTACGCCTGCCGGAAAAGCGGGGTAGGGGAGGGCGGTTTGGGGGTGTTTAAATGAATTTACAACTTGGTCCCTGAAGTTTCGATTTATTATCATTTCATGTACAACCTTAGTTTAAAGTTTTTTTATTTTATTTACATTAATACCCCTAGAAGTAATTTAAGTTTCTAAGATGTGTTACTTGTTTAACGTTTATAACTTGTTATAATAATAATAATAATAATAATAATAATAATATAATAATAATAATAATAATAATAATTATTATTAGTGTTATTATTACTATAATTTATTACTTTTGTTATTATCATTACAATTATTATTATTAACCTATAGCTAGTTTATTAACTTTTACATTAAACACAAAGACAAATGAAGAGATAAGCATAAGTAATCCACAAGTTTTATAATAGGCATAAATAGTCCTTACAAGAACTTAACAAAGTTAACTTTTAACTTAACGAAAAATACGAGATGTTACATACGTATGTATGTATGTCTGTATGTATGTGTGTATGTATGTGTGTATGTATGTGTGTGTGTGCGCGTGTGTGTGCATGTGTGTGCGTGTGTCTGTGCATGCGTTTGTGCGCGTCTGTGTGCGTGCGTGTGTGCGTGTGCGCGTGTGCATGCGCGTGCGCGTGTGCGTGTCTGTGTGTGTCTGTGTGTGTCTGTGTGTGTCTGTGTGTGTATCTGTGTTTGTGTGTATGTGTGTGTGTATGTGTGTGTATGTGTATGTGTATGTGTGTGTGTGTATGTGTGTGTATGTGGTGTATGTGTGTGTATGTGTGTGTATGTATGTGTGTATGTATGTGTGTGTATGTATGTATGTATGTATGCACGTGAGCAATGTATCGTTTATGTGTATCTCTTGCTTGACGAAGTTTTTTGTGTACGAAGTTTACGAAGTCACTAGAATGATATACATATATTTTAGAGGCGAGTAAGAAACATTTTTATAATCATACGCAATATATACACAGTATACAAATATAACTATACAAATTATTATTTTATGTGTAAAATCATGCAAAAATAATTATGCAAATTGGTAGTTTTGTGTGTATAATCACACAACACAAATATACAACTTGTATATATATAACTCAAACGTAGAAGTATAGAGGAGCTAGTGTAATAGCCTTATATAATGGTATCTATAAAAACACACATTATATTAACAAATTTTGAAATAGTGATTTTTTTCTTAAAAAATTAGGGAAATACTACACCTAAACTGAAAAAGCAATATAAAATTCGTGGTAGATGCTAACTAGGTCACTATATATATTGATGTTTTAATATGCACTTTACATTTATGTAAAACTCATTTACCATATATGTTTGAGGTGTTCAACAAATCCAATTTGAGTTAACAAAGTCCAATAATTTAAAATTTAAAATTTCCAAACAGTATTTAAATTAAAAAAGATAAGTTGTATTCAAAGTTTTCATACAAGATTCAATTTCAAATCTAATATGAATGAATTTGATTCAGATTTTGTAAAAACTAAAATTAAGACTCATGTGTTGTTGTGGAGCGTAAAACATTGTAAAAGCTAACGTAAAGACTTTGCGAACTCACGCATATGGAGCATTTATAAAGATAAGTACGTTGAAACGAATATAATAGTTGATAAAAATAAGCATATGCAAATTTAGATTTTAGAAAACATTTGTAAGGCCCCGTTCCCAGGACACTTACAACTGGTAAATCATTGCACATAAACATACATTTTCATTTCTCTTACTTAAATATTGCAGCGGAAACATTCAAAAATGACATCTCATTTCATTATAAAAACTTTTGCAAAATATTACATCATTAATCAGTTACAAATACATTGTTGCATTAATCAAAAAAGCATAATATAAATGGATGTAATCCCAAAAGATCTGAGTAGCCACCGCATGCCATCCTTAACAATCATTACCTCCTAACTGGAAACACATCAAAGTCAACGTTGCTGAGTGAGTTCTAGTTTTATAATAAAACATACTTTTCTTTCATTAAAACCGTTCTTTACATTTATGCGATCATACATCATATGTACACATAGATAATATCATTATTATCTTCGTTAATCTTTCATGCTTTCATCATTACTCTTTCTTTTCCGTCAACCATAAACTTTACCCAGCTAGTCCTGGTACTGGACCTAGGTCTATCATAGACCATCTATAATGGTGCATCGCACCTCTGGTCACAGTACCTAGGGTGGAGTTTAGGTGTACCACTGCTATATGCAATACCCAGCTATTCCTGGTATTGGACCTAGGCCTATCATAGACCAGCTATAACGGTGCATCGCACCTCTGGTCACAGTACCTAGGGTATGCAGCAATGGGGCTATACAAATGGTCAATCATAAAGAAAGACCCCGATCTACATCCTCCCGGGGTAGCGAACTCACACACCGTTGGGCTAACACCTTTTAATGGCGTGTCCCAACATATTATGCTTGCAAAACTTTCTTTACTTTTATCATTTATTAGTGCATGCGTTCTTCCTTCATGTTCCTTTTTAGTTATCTTTCACTTTACGTTACATAATACTTTCATTTCATTCATTAACATTCAAAATAAAGCCACAGGAAAGATAAACATACATCATAAAAGGAACATAACATACACAGTCATCAACATCATACTGGGCAACATCAAACATACATCATGCATAATCATGCAACATCATCATCATCATGCCCAACATACTCTCTAAGGCCTCAAAAGTCATCCTACATGAACTTACGGAATTTCCCACGTCAAAACTTACATCTGCACTTTCCCCCGAAAGTCAGAACATAACTACGTTTTCCCCGAGTGCACAAGCCCTACTTGGGCGTATGGACACCCTTCAGTCGCATGGCCTTACAGGCGACTGAACATCATGCGAACAGACCAATGTGGATGAACACCTATGCGAATGAACACCGTGCGAATGGACCAATGTGGATGAACACCTATGCGAATGAACACCCAATCGTGCGAATGAAACTAGTGCGAATGGACTCAATGCAGATGAGTCCCATGCGAATGGACCTAATGCGGATGGAACTAATGCGGATGAGCATTTATGCGACTGGGCCCTCAGTCGTGCAAATGAACCCTTAGTCATGCGAATGAACCTCAATCGCACGTATATCGGCCGTATGGCCTCAATTCGGTTGCATAGCCCTAGCTCGTACAGAATGCAGTTCAACCGGAACCCAATCTACCATTTTTGACCTCCAAGCTCATCTAAATCCATTCTAAGCCCAAATCAACCATCCTAAACCTTAGAAATGCATACCAGAACACCATTCAAGCACACACAAGTTCAAAAGAAAGACCCAAACGAATCATACACATACCCATATATACATAAACGAGTCAAACACATACACACTCAAAACCCCAATTTTCAGATGTGTTCCAGCCCCTAATAATTCCAAACGTGTAAAAGAGGGGTCCTAGAACTCACACAAACGACCACAACGAGAAGAGCTTCGATTTGACCCGCTTCTCAATGATTTTGCTCTCTTGAACCAACCCGAACCAACTTTTCTCCCTTTTCTCCCTTTCTTTCTTCTTTGGCTGATTTTGGTGGTAGTGGGGAGAGGGTAAGGGCTGCCCTCTCCCTTAAATACTCTCACTCACCCAACTTTCTCTTGTTGGAGAGTTTGGTCCCTCGAGTTTGGACTTTATTTCTTTTTCTTCTTTCGTCGGCTTCAAATCCACCCCCGATAAATAGGTTTTGCCCCTGAAACCTATTATTGCTCAAACAAACATGGGTAATGTTGTTTCATTTCTTCCTCAGTCTCCCACATTGACTCAGATCCCATCCTATGCTTCCACTGTACACGTACAAGAGGAACCACTTTATTTTTCAGTCTCCTCTCTTTTCTATCAATGATTGCCACTGGTTGCTCCATATAATTGAGTCCTTCATCTACGTCGATATCCTCCAAGGGGACAATCATGTCTTCATCCGCCAAGCACTTCCTTAGATGAGATACATGGAATGTCGGGTAAATTCCACTTAACTCATCCGGTAACTCCAGTCTATAGGCCACCTTTCCTACTCGAGCGATGATTCGGAAATGGCCTATATACCTTGGGCTCAACTTACCCCGCTTCCTGAATCGCATAATGCCCTTCCAAGGTGAGACCTTCAACATAACCTGGTCACCCACATGGAACTCAATCGGCCTGCGTCGTTTATCAGCATACGACTTCTATCTATCTTTGGCTGCCTTCATAAGGCCTTGATCTTTTCGAGCTTTTTAGTTGTAGCCTCGATCACCTCGACGCTCCCTAATTCTTTCTGACCAATATCACCCAACAGATGGGCGTTCTACATCTCCTACCGTTTAGCATCTCATAAGGTGGCATACCAATGCTGGCATGATAACTGTTGTTGTATGAGAATTCAACTAACGGTAAGTGGTCATCCCAACTTCCCCCAAAATCAATAACACATGCCCGAAGCTTGTCCTCCAATGTCTGAATGGTCCTTTCTGACTGACCATCAGTCTAGGGATGATAAGCCATGCTAATATGTAACCTCGTCCCCATGGCTTCATGGAATTTCTTCAAGAATTTAGATGTAAACTAGGTGTCACGATCAGACACAATGGACACCGGTACAACGTGACGAGTTACAATCTCTTTGATGAAAAGATCTGCTAACCTCTCGGATGAATATGTCTCGCGGATCGGTAGGAAGTGAGCACTCTTCATCAAACGATCAACAATCACCCATATAACATCATACCCTTTCGGAGTACGCGGCAGCTTGGTAATAAAATCCATGGTGATGTGCTCCCACTTCCATTCCGGTATATCCAAAGGCAGGATCTTCCCATATGGCTTCTGATGCTCGGTCTTCACCTATAGACAAGTAAGGCATTTACTTACATACTCCACCACGTCGCGTTTCATACCCGGCCACCAATAATCCTTCGTCATGTCTTGATACATCTTTGTGGCACTAGGATGAATGGAGTATCGAGTCTTGTGAGCATCATCCATGATCTTCACCCGTAGATCCCCAAAACAAGGAATCCACACCCGTCCAAATTGGGTTTTAACACCAAGTGTGTTTTCGCCCAATTCCCCAACCAGACCTCTCATTCTTTCAGAGTTAAGATGATCTTCTTTCAATGCCTCATCTTGAAACTCTTTAACTTGCTTCATCACGTCAGAGGTCATGATTAGTTGATATGTCTTTAGCCGAATCGGCTCGGGCCTCTCTTTTCGGCTAAGGGCATCAGCCACCACATTGGCTTTGCCCGGATGGTAGTGGATCTCACAATCATAATTCTTTATAAGATTCAATCACCGTCTCTGCCTCATGTTCAGATATTTCTGCTCAAAGAAGTACGTCAAGCTTTTGTGGTCAGTGAAAATGGTGCACTTCGTCCCATAAAGATTGTGCCTCCAAATCTTTAGTGCAAAGACCACGAATGCTAGCTCCAAGTCATGAATAGGGTAATTGACCTCATGAACCTTCAACTGTCGGGATGCATAAGCTATAACCTTCCTTCTTTGCATTAACACACACTCCAACCCCGAGTAGGAAGCATCAGAATAAACCTCCAGATCTTCACTTCCATCGGGTAATGACAGAACAAGAGCTTGAGTCAACCTCGCCTTCAATTCTTCGAACGCCTTCTCTTGAGCTTGACTCATACAAACTTTACATATTTCCGGGTCAACTTAGTTAGTGGAGAAGCAATCTTAGAGAAGTCTTGGATAAATCTTCTATAGTAGCCCGCCAAACCCAAGAAGATACGAATCTCGGATGGCATCTTTGGAGACTTCCATTGCATCACTGCCTCTTCCTTTGCCGGGTCCACTATAATCCCGTCAGGATTCACCACATGACCCATGAATTGAACCTTGCGCAATCAGAACGTGCACTTAGAGAACTTATCGTACAACTTCTCCTTTCTCAACGTCTCCAAAACCTCCCGAATGTGACCGGCATGCTCAATCTCGCTCTTCGAATAAATCAGGATATCATGAATAAACAAGATCACTGATTTATCCAACATCGGCCGACACACCTAATTCATTAGATCCATAAAGGCAGCTGGCACATTGGTCAAACCAAAAGACATGACAAGGAACTCGTAGTGATCATAACGTGTTAAGAAAGCTATTTTAGGGACATCATGCTCTTTCACCTTCAGCTGATGATAGCCAGATTGAAGGTCTATCCTCGAGAACTAACTGGCACCCTGAAGCTGATCGAACAAATCATCTATTCTCGGTAAGGGGTATCAGTTCTTCACCGTCAACTTGTTCAGCTCGCGGTAGTCAATGCACACCCTCGTACTACCATCTTTCTTCTTCACAAACAAGACCGGAGCATCCCAAGGAGAGATACTCGGTTTGATGAACCCCTTATCCAGCAGCTCTTGCAACTGCTCCATCAACTCTTTCATCTCTATCGGAGCCAACCGATACGGTGCTTGGCAACAGGTTGGGCACCCAGTATTAGATCAATCTGAAACTCGATCTCTTTGTCAGGTGGCACTCCTGGTAGTTCTTCTGGGAACACGTCTGGAAAGTCACACACAACTGGTACATCAGACAGTTGCGGTGTTGGCGTATCCACATCCTTTACATAAGGCAAGTAGGCGCTACATCCACGCCTCATACACTTTCCCGCCACTGCCATTGAGATTACTCTAGGAATCGTCGTGACCCAATCTCCATAAACAGTTACCAAACTCCTATCAGGAGCTGTCAAACGAACCATCTTCTTGCAACACACAATGTTCGCCTCAGAGTCCGCCAACCAATCCATCCCAAGAACCAAATCCAAACCACCTAAGGTCATCACAAACGGTCTAACAGGAAACTTATGACCTTCTAGCTCCACATCATAGTTCTCTATCATCTCAGAAATCTTGGTAGACTTACCTATGGTAGTTTCAACATCAAAGGGCGCATCAACACGTCTACTACTAACAGGCAGCTTAGCACAGAAAGCAGCAGGAATAAAACTTTTACCGGCACCCGAATCAAATAACACAGAAGCTAAAGTTTGGTTCACTAGAAACGTACCAGACACAACATCAGGGTTCGTCCTAGCCTCCTCCTGTGTCATAGTAAATGCCCTGGTGCTTGCCCTCGGTCCTTCACTTACCGTCTTCTTTGCCCCATAGCCCTCCGCCCTCAGCTTCTTACAATCCTTACTTATGTGACCCTCTTCACCACAGTTAAAGCACCGGACCGTATGACAGTCCTTGGCTATATGCCCTGCCTTCCCACATTTGAAGCACCCTTTAAATCCCAACCTACGTTCTCCCGCATGCTCCCTTCCACACTTTACACACCTTTTTGACCCCGCACTCGATGTGGCCAAACGACGGTCATCCACCCGTGCCTTCTTGTTAACCGTCGAGACATTACCCCGACCAAACCTCTTCCCTTGCCAGTTTCGATCACCTCCACCCTTCCTGCTACCTTCAGCTACCACCACTATAGCCCTCTCATCATATAACCTTCCTGCCAAGTCCACCACCGACCTAAACATGCTCAGTCGGGCAGCGATCATATGCCTGCAAATGTCGGCTGGCAAACCCTGAATGTACCTCTTAATCTTCCGTGATAGAGGCGTCGCCTGATCCGAAACCATATGTGCCATCTTGTTGAATTTGGTGGTGTACTGTTGGTGCCTCATCGTTCCCGCCTCCAGTTGCAAGAACTCCCTTTCGACCTTATCCATTTCCCGGTGAGGACAAAACTCCTCAATCACCAATTTTTTCAGCTCCGACCATCTCATCCTCCCAATTGCCCTGCTACCCTCGGCTTGGACTATATTGTCCCACGAGCACAGTGCGAGTCCACAAAAGAGTGAGCAGCAAACTTTACCTTTTGGTCCTCCCGGCACTCGCTGATATTCAATACAACTTTCATTTCTCTCACCCACCGGTGAGCAGCAATAGCAGTGCCGTTTCCATCAAAAGTAGGGGGCTTGCATCGTTGAAATGCCTCATAATTACAGCCTCGTGTCACCTCCGGCGCATGCTCTTCTTCTTCCTCTTCTTCATTATCAGAGAGAACCGTTTCTGGCTCCGGTTGCTCCCGTCCTGCCCGAGGACCTGTTTCTCTCCTTCTTTCCCCTTCTCGTATAGCCTTGATAACTTTAGTCACTACAGACGGTAAGATCGTCTACATGACCTAATGAAATTCTTCTACAACAGCCTCCTTTACGGCTCTCAGATTGGCACTCTCATCGCCACCCTCCGAATGAGGGGTCTCTGGTTCTTCAGGAACCACCTTTTCAACTCTGAGTCTTCCTCTCTTGGGTCGTGGCTCAGCACCAAGCCCATCACGACCACCTCTATGAGAGGCTTTCGAAGATATACCACCGGCCATTCACACGCACACTGAAAGATCCAAACACCAACACGGTCATTCAAGGGAACAACTTAGTTTATGTCAAGTATAGTAAGTCCCTACTTACAATGTCCAGTTATGATTAGCCACTTACTTTACTCTTCACACTCCGAGCATTACCTATCCTGAATACATCAGTATTTAAATCTACAAACAACACATATACCACACAACATGCGCACATAATACCGGTTAACATTACGAAAATACCTGATGGCACACAGCTACTCAGATTGGCATCCCTTCCCTTTCCGTCCCATTCTCAGTTTAAGTTAAGATTTATTTTGAAAATTTACCCATTTCACTTAAACTTTGGCTCTGATACCAACTTGTAAGGCCATGTTCCCGGGACGCTTACAACTAGTAAATCATTGCACATAAACATACATTTTCATTTCTCTTACTTAAATATTGCAGCGGAAACATTCAAAAATGACATCTCATTTCATTATAAAAACTTTTGCAAAATATTACATCATAATCAGTTACAAAATAGATTGTTGCATTTAATCAAAAAAGCATAATATAAATGGATGTCATCCCAAAAGATCTGAGTAGCCACCTCATGCCATCTTCAACAATCATTACCTCCTAACTGGAACACATCAAAGTCAACGTTGCTGAGTGAGTTCTAGCTTTATAATAAAACATACTTTTCTTTCATTAAAACCGTTCTTTACATTTATGCGATCATACATCATATGTACACATAGATAATATCATTATTATCTTCGTTAATCTTTCATGCTTTCATCATTACCTCTTTCTTTTCCATCAACCATAAACTTTACCCAGCTATTCCTGGTACTGGACCTAGGTCTATCATAGACCATCTATAACGGTGCATCGCACCTCTGGTCACAGTACCTAGGGTGGAGTTTAGGTGTACCACTACTATATGCAATACCCAGCTATTCCTGGTATTGGACCTAGGCCTATCATAGACCAGCTATAACAGTGCATCGCACCTCTGGTCACAGTACCTAGGGTATGCAGCAATGGGGCTATACAAATGGTCAATCATAAAGAAAGACCCCGATGTGCATCCTCCCGGGGTAGCGAACTCACACACCGTTGGGCTAACACCTTTTAATGGCGTGTCCCAACATATATGCTTGCAAAACTTTCTTTACTTTTATCATTTATTAGTGCATGTGTCTTCCTTCATGTTCCTTTTTAGTTATCTTTCACTTTACGTTACATAATACTTTCATTTCATTCATTAACATTCAACATAAAGCCACAGGAAAGATAAACATACATCATAAAAGGAACATAACATACACAGTCATCAACATCATACAGGGCAACATCAAACATACATCATGCATAATCATGCAACATCATCATCATCATGCCCAACATACTCTCAAGGCCTCAAAAGTCATCCTACATGAACTTACGGGAATTTCCCACGTCAAAACTTACATCTGCACTTTCCCCCGAAAGTCAAAAGATAACTACGTTTTCCCCGAGTGCACAAGCCCTACTTGGGTGTATGGACACCCTTCAGTCGCATGGCTTACAGGCGACTGAACATCATGCGAACAGACCAATGTGGATGAACACCTATGCGAATGAACACCCGCGCGAATGGACCAATGCGGATGAACACCTATGCGGATGAACACCCAATCGTGCGAATGAAACTAGTGCGAATGGACTCAATGCAGATGAGTCCCATGCGAATGGACCTAATGTGGATGGAACTAATGCGGATGAGCATTTATGCGACTGGGCCCTCAGTCGTGTGAATGAACCCTTAGTCGTGCGAATGAACCTCAATCGCACCTATATCGGCCGTATGGCCTCCATTCGGTCGCATAGCCCTAGCTCGTACAGAATTCAGTTCAACCTGAACCCAATTTGCCATTTTTGACCTCCAAGCTTATCTAAACCCATTCTAAGCCCAAATCAACCATCCGAAACCTTAGGAATGCGTACCACAACACCATCAAACACACACAAGTTCAAAAGCAAGACCCAAACGAATCATACACATAACCACACATACACAAACGAGTCAAACACATACACACTCAAAAGCATTATATAAATTGATGCCATCCCAAAAGAGCCGAGTAGCCACCTCATGCCATCCTCAGCAATCATTACCTGCCAACTAGAAACACATCAAAGTCAGTGTTGCAGAGTGAGTTCTAGTTTTATAATAAAACATACTTTTCTTTTGTTAAAACCGTTCTTTACATTCATGCAATCATACATTGCAGGATTGATGTTTGTCACTAAACACTTATGTTTTTCTCTCAAACTCACCTAGAACAACACTCGGGTTAAGATAGAACCAGTAAGAGTTGATCTCAATATAGAAAGTAATAAAGAGCACAGGAAGTAATTTTCAAGCTACTTTTATATATTTCTTCTCAACTCAAAATACAAGACTCTTACAAGCAGTTGTTGTTATTTTAATAAGTTACAAAGAGAACCTATATATAATACTATCTATAGCCGGATATACTTTGATACCAGCTGGGATCTTATAGCTAAAGTCTATACTACAAGACTAAAGTTTAAGGTATCTCGGATAAAGTCTTATCGGAGATTTGGTAGTCAGGACATGTCCCTGACTTACCTTTTGTCACCAACTAAAGTTGGTAACATGTACTATCATGAAAAGGTGAATAGTGGAATAAAGTATGGTCAACTGCATGGCTCTTTAGGAAGAAGCCATACAGTATCAGAGGTCTGTAGTAGAGTGTCAGAGACCATACTTGTGTCCACTGTCATAGCAGTGTCTTCCAAAGGTTAAATGGCTTTGGAAGAGTAAGTACTTCCGAAGCCACATATACTTTGGAAGAGGCTACTTCTTCTAAGGCTTGGAGACTTCTTCTTTTCATTATACTTCGGAAGTGGTCTTTAGTTTCTTCTAAGGCTTGAACTTTGGAAGTATACACTTGACTTTTGAAGTAGAGTTCTGTCTTCGAAAGTTGATCTTTCACTTTGTCTTTGGAAGAACTCTACAACCTTCGGAAGTTCCATGCTAAGCTTTGGAAGCCTTTGCATTCAATACCAAAATTATCTAAGTGACTTAGTTTTGGTTGCATTAGCCTTCTTCTCGATCCAACAAACTCCCCCTAGGCTGATGCTACCAAAATTTCACTTGTTTCTGCTTCTCAAAACTTTCAGCACCAAGGAGAGTAAATATTTGTCTGTCTCCTTGTTCTTCTCTGATGTGGTGCTGAGAAGTTTGTACAGATCCTTGGTGGACAGGAAGTCCAGTCTATCACCTTGGATAACATGTACCCCCTAATGTTGCCCTCTAAAAAGAGTTAGTTGATGGGAACTGTAATCATATTCCCATCTGACTATAGGTTCTAATTCTGGACCCTCCACCATATGTAGAAAGGCAGCACCTTTGGTGGGAGGTCTTTCCTTGTCTTCCTGTCTTCTCAATCTCAACTCTTCTTCAATCTTGGTTTTTGTAGTTAACTCGGCTAGGTGAAGGCTGCTAAGATGATTTCTGATGAGAGCAGCAGCTTCAGAGTTGGAGGGGTTGGAGAATGGCTTCTCTGCTAACTAAGCAATATCAAACCTGCTGGAGTGTAGTAGAGAGGTTGCATTAAGTATATTGACTTCGCCATTCTCCCTTTCCACAACAAAGTTGTGAGAAGTTTCATCGAACCTCCACTGGACTATTTTCTTTCTAGGCACAAGAGACTGACTGGGAATCTTGTCCTCTTTCTTAGTGTCCAGCAGAGTCACCAGTTTCCTTCTAAGTTTCTTCTCTTCATCACTTAATGAATCTGAGTTGAAGCCTAGAAGTCTAGCTGCCTGGTACAGTGTTCCTCTAGGTAAATCAAGAAATTAATCTCTTGTGAGGGAACAAGAGGATCCATCAACATAGGAAACGTTGACAGGATCTTCATCACATGAGACTTCGCTCAGAGTTGTGCAGTTGATGAGCTTGGTCTTGATTACCTAAAACTCCTCAAGAGAGAGATGTTGAGAAGGCTGAGGGGATGGTTTAGATGGTAGTTGGGTAGGTTGAGGTTTAGAGGTTCTGGCGAGTGTTTTGGGTTGAAGGATAGGAAGTTTGGGAGGTTGTGGTGAGGGAGAAGATGTGGGTAATGGTGTGGGTTCATGGGTGAAAGGTTCGGTTTTAATGGTGAAGGGTGAGGGTGAGGGTTCAGGTTGAGGTGGAGTGGTTGCAGTGAAGGTTATCCCCTTTACCATTCTGTACATCTCTTTCCTCTTCCCAGTCCAGATGTCAGCCTTGATTTCACTGACTATTCGGTGAAGTGTCTTCTCAGACATGGGACCCACCTACCTGCCAGAGAAGCCATGGGCCCGAAGATAGTCTTTCATCCAAGCCTTTTTAGTGAGCTTCTTGGTTGCAGTGACCCTAGCCTTTTCTTCCTTCTTCTTCTTCTCCTTTGCCTTTTCTCTTGCAACCTTCTTCCTTTCTTTCTCCATTTGATGCTGCTCTTTTTTGTAGAGCCAAAGGATTGTATCATCATTGTGTGGAGAAAGTTCTTGAAGATTAAAGCCTCTAGAGAGTAGGAAGTTTGTCTTGTCTCTCCTCAGCTGCAGCTCGGCCTCCTTCTGTTTCTCTTCTTCTTTCTCCAAGGCCAACCTGGCTTCTTCTTCAAGTCTTCCTTTCTTCTTAAGTTTCTCAATCTTTTCCGCTTCCTGAAGCTCTTCCGCAATCATCTTTCTTTTCCCTTTAGCTTTGGAAGATCCTGACTGTGGTGGTTCTTGGAGAGTGGAGTCTGATTATGAGAGAGGCAGAGATGGTGTCTGGGATGGAGGTAGATTCAGAAAGTCCTTGTTGTTCACCTCAGATGCCATTTCAAGGATTGCATCTGTGATGATCAGTTCCTCGGACATCTTAAACAGACCTTCCGCAGCTTCCATTTCAGCTTCAGAAGATTCAGCTTGTTCTTCCGAGGCTTTAACTTCAGCTTCAGAAGTTGGAGGAGATGCAGATTTTGTCCTAACTATTTCAGTTGCTGGGCCATCGGTCCTCATTTCTCCTTTGAAATGAATCTTAGGTTCCATGTGGACCATAGGTTGACCAACTTCTTCCATAGTGGTAGAAGGTGCAGTCAGCCTCTGAAGCTCTTCAGCTCCAAAGTAGAGCATTGCAGCATCTGGACTTGGCTGATCTGTGAAGGATCTCAAAAGAAACTTGGTGAAGAGTCTGTAAAAATCACTGGGCGTCTTTGAGTCAATTGCAGAATGACTTGAGGTGGCTCAGACACAGTAATGATAGGAGTAGATGAAGTTGAAGTTGGAGTTGAAGTGTGGCTCTGTTGGGGGTCCTCAAGTGTTTGTCTATGAACATTCTCCCCCTTTTTGGTACCATCATCTTGAGAGCTAGATGAGCTAGAGGAAGAATTCAATGAGACCTGAATAGGTACATGCCTGACAGACCTCTCTGTATGTTTCTCAACTAGTTTGGCCTTGAGATTGTCAATCTCAAGTTATTGAGTGGCGGACCTTGCTTCTAAAGTCCTAACCAAAGATTCAAGGTTTGAGACTTTAGATAGAAGGTCATGAATGAGGAGTTTCATGCTTCCCTCATCTTCTTTTGAAGAATCACGAGAGATGAGGTAACATACCTGGTATGTTCAGCCTCACCACCAGATGTGGTTTCTTGGCACGCTGGTTTCCCATGCTCAATGATGTCTCTTTCAGAGTCATCAAAGTGCTTGGTAGCCGTAGATTCAGTCTGAGATATGTTACCACTGTCCACAAGGTCCATTGAGGTACCTTCTGTAGTGGCAGCTGAATCTGCATGAGTCCCCTCCATATCAGTGGGACTCACCTCAATAATAGGTTGCTGTTGGGGGCTAGAGATAAGGGATTTCTCCGGGCTCTGTTGATCTTGAAGAGGGTGTTGTAGATTAATTCATTGACATGGAGAGATGTTATCTCTTTATCAGTTTTGAAGAGCAGGTCAGTAAAAGATAAGGAGGTTAAGCCTACTGACCTGAGATCTTGATCCATGTCTACAAGCATTGAGCCTTTAATGGGGTTGTCCCTTGTTGGCTGTTTAGAAGAGTGTAGATACTCATCTGAAGGCTGTTGGTTTGGGTGTCAGGCTCCTGGGTTTGAGACTGAGGAGACTCAAAACCCATATTGAGGTCAAAAGAGAAGGATGGAGGGACCTCAGACTGAGTGGGAGCCCATGTTTCCACTCTAGTCTTTTTAGGTTGAACAAGAGGGGCTTGTTCAATAAGAGTAGATTGAACAAGGGTTCATTTGGGGCGTCTTTGATATGTGATAGTGATGGGTGGAGAAGGCAGTTTTGGCATTGTGGTGGTGGTTGCTGGTGTGGGTTCATCACCTATTGGGTGAACAAGGATGTCACCAAGAGCTATGCGCTCAATCATACCTGGAAGCAGAGTGGTGTACCTTCCAGTGAAGTTGGTGGATACCTTCTTCAAAGTCTTGAAGATGGTAGGCTGCATGTGGGGGACAGTCAGAGCAGCTGCACAGACAAGCATGCTCTGGTCCAACTCACAGTTGATGATGTGTTGTATGAATCTAGGATACATATAGTTTGTCTCCCTTTGTAGATTCCCAATCAGATTGGTGAACACAAATCGTGAGTAGTTGAAGCGCAGGCCTCTCACCAATCCATGAACTAAGCATCCTAGTTCATATGGGATTTGATCCTATCCGCCGGACTTATTGGACAAGCAGTGGAGAACAACATGCAGGAGAAACTTCCAATTGTAAGAGAAGTTGAACTTGTATACCGTTAACCTACTGATGTCGCCGCCATATCCCATAAGGATGTAGGTGCTGTCCAAATCTGCCTTAGGAACTCAGTAGGAGCTCCTTCATCATGTAGCTCTAGATGCTCCCTGATGAGTTGTTCATAATGATCAAGTCCTATCCACAAATGCTGGACCTCAGTACTCGAATCCCATTTAGGGTATCGGTTTGACCATTTCCCCAAAATTCGGCCATGTGGTTGGAGAAAACGGCGGGGTTAATGGTAAGAGCAGTGTAGTAAGGTGATTAGGTGAGAAAGGAGATGATTTCAGAGAAGTTGGCATCCCTTGAAGAATCAAGGAGTGCGACCTGGTTGTGCTGAGGGTTAAGTGCCATTTGGAGAAAGGTGAATTTGGATGATTTTGAGCTTGGGTAAAGTTACAGAGGAGAAAAATTTCTAGAGCAGTAAAAATTGCAAGTAAGAAGATGAGAGTGACAGTCGAGATTATTTAAAAGAGGGTGAGAAGGCGGTAATGGGGGTTAGGAAAAGGTGATGTGATGGTTTAGTGGATGAAATGATAGTGGCGGTAAGGTTAAAATCAGTTAAATAATCCGACATCATTAACAAAATCTTTGCTTTTTACAGTGTGGGGCCCAAGAGATTTACATTACACAGTAGAATCTTTCTTCCGAATGTAAAACATTTCCGAAGCTAATTTGTCTTCCGAAGGCAATTCTTACTTCCGAAGCAAAAACTTTGCTTCCGAAGGTTGGAGTGCTTTTCGAATGGAGAATTTGTGAACCTCGGATGTAGATCTGATATGTAATCAATCGCTTCTTTCGAGACCAAAAGTTCTTCCGAGAAGAAAAATTATCCTTTGAGAAATTATGCTTCGGAAGATATCAAAATAACTTCCGAGGGTTAATTTCTCTTCAGAAGAAACATAGACTTAGAAAATTTTCAGAAAGATCTTTGTAACAAGGCTTAAATTGTATTGACAGAAGACATTACACATTAAAAGGTTTTCAAAAGAGGTGATCTAATCAATGTTTATCATCCTAATAGCTGTTATGAGATACTTAAATCTTTGCTCATCAAAAGATTTGGTGAACAAATCAACATATTGTTCATTTGAGTCAACTTTGATTAGTTTAATCAGATTTTTCTCATGAATATCTCTAATGAAATGATACCTGATGTCAATATGCTTGTCTTGGAGTGCTTCACCAGATTTTCAGTAATGGAGATAGCACTGTTGTTGTCAATATGGATAGGAGTACTCATAAAGTTGAATCCATAGTCTAACATCTGATTTTGAATCTATAGCAGTTGAGCACAGCAACTAGCAGCAGCAATGTATTCAGCTTTAGCAGTTGATGTAGATACACAGGATTGTTTCTTGCATTGCCATGAGATGATCCTTCCACCAAGAAATTAACATCCCCTGATGTTGACTTCTTGTCAATATTGCAGCCACCATAGTAACTGTCAGAGTATCCATAGAGTTTAAAATCCTTGTTTCTGGATACCAGAGACCTAGTTTAGGTGCTCCTTTAAGGTATCTGAGGATTCTCTTAACATCGTCTAAGTGACACACCTTCAGAGTAGCCTAATATCTTGCACAAATGCAAGTAGCAAACATGATATCAGGTCTACTAGCAGTAAGATACTTCAGAGAACCAATAATTGCCCTATACTAATGTTGATCAGTATCCTCCCCTCAAGGTCAGGACAAAGATTATGGTTTCTAGGTATGGGTGTCTTGGCAGGCTTGCAATCCTTCATTTCAAATCTTTCTAAGATGTCAGAGACATATTTAGACTGATTAATGAAGAACCCTTCCTTCATTTGCTTCACCTGAATTCCAAGGAAAAAGTCCATTTTTCCCATGGAACTCATCTCAAACTTCTTCTTCATAATGCTCTCAAAGTCCTTACACATTTGGTCATTTGAAGAACCAAATATGATGTCATCAACATAGACTTGAACGAGCAAGATGTCCTTTCCAGACTTTCTAATGAAGATAGTCTTGTCAATGGCGCCTCTAGTATAGCCATTATTTAGAAGAAACTGAGACAATATCTCATACTATAGCCTAGGTGCTTGGTGCAGCCCATATAGAGCTTTATCCAATTTGCACACATAGTTGGGGTGGGGTCTTCAAATCCTAGAGGTTGGCATACATAGACTTCCCTATCTATATCCCCATATAGAAATGCACACTTGACATCAAGTTGATAGACAGTGAAGTCCTTGGATGCAGCATAAGCAAGGAAGATCCTAACTGCCTCAAGTCTTGCAACTGGTACAAAGACATCAGTATAATCAATTCCTTCCTCTTGTGTGTATCCTTGAACTACAAGTCTTGCTTTTTCTTGATGATCAAGCCTCTATCCTCTCTCTTGTTGCTGAAAACTCATTTAGTGCCTATTGGTACTTGACCAGATGGTAGCGGACATAGGTTCCATACCTTCTGTCTCTTGAATTGAAGCAGCTCCTCTTGCATTGATTCAAGCCAGCTACTATCTTTTTTGGCATCTTCTACCTTCTTGGGTTCCATCTGGGATAGAAAACATGAGTACAAGCAGACATTCCCATCATGAGTCTGTCCTCTTGTTCTCACACCCTCAGTGACATCCCCTATGATGTTCTCAGCAGGATGAGTGTTATGAATCCTAAGGCGAGGAATCACTTCTAGTTGCAGAGATAGATCTAGGTTGGACATATTCTACTCAGGAACTGGAACACTCTGTCCTGCTGTTGTTTCAAAATCATTCAATTAGGACTGATTGAATGAGTGAGAAACATCATCAATGGTTGGCTATGAAGTAGCATTAACAGTTTCCTGTTCCTTCAAAACACTACTTCCTTCTGCCTGGTGTTTAGTGGATCACCTGATGAGTTTTGAGGCTCAGTGAGTGATTCACTTGAAGAAGCTACACAATTCCTTGATATAGTCAAGCTATCAGATCTGTGAATGGTGGAGACTTCGTTTGTTGCAACTCTTGGAGAATTTGGACTAGGTCTGGGAAGCTCAAACAATTGATCATTAGCAGTAGCATCAGCATCATTTTGAGCACTTGTTCCAACTGAAACATTCTCACAAGATGGTTTTGAATAGTTTGGAAACAGTTCTAAATCAAAGATATGATCAAGGCCATTCCCCCTAACATAAGGAGTGTGCTCATTAACAACTATATTGGATGACTCCTCAAATTGTTGATTCTTATGTTGTATACTCTGTAGGCTTTGGAGCTTGAAGAGTATCCAACAAAGATAGCAACATCCGTCTTTTCAGCAAAGTTTGCTAAATTGTCTTTTGTGTTAAGTATGGTACACCTGCTGCCAAAGGACCTTAGAAAGCCAATGAACGGTGGCCTCTTGTACCATAGCTCATAAGGGGTTTTTCCATGGGGCTTAACTACAAGAACTCTATTCTGCACATAGCATGCAGTGCTGACTGTCTCTGCCCAGAATGTTAGAGGTAGTTTTGAATCAGGTAACATAGTTCGAGCAGCCTCAATAAGTGCCCTGTTCCTCCTCTCAGTAATACCATTTTGTTGAGAAGTTCTAGGATGCAATCCCTTTTGAGTTACAAAATGAGTCAAGAATGAAGTTCTTAAATTCAGTCCCTTGATCACTTCTAATGATTTTAACCTTGTGATCAATTTGATTTTCTATTTTAAGAATAAAAGATTTTAGTGTTTCAGCAGTTTCATCTTTAGTTCTTAAGAAGAATACTCATGTGAATCTTGTAAAATCATCAACTATCACAAGGCAATATGATTTCCTTCCAATGCTCATTATACTTATAGGACCAAAAAGATCCATGTGCAATAAGTGTAATGGAGTAGTGCTAGAGTTAATACATTTGGATTTATGAGATGTCCTGTGTTGTTTCCCTTTCAGGCATGCAACACAGTTATCTTTGTAGAAAAACTCCTTTTTAGGCAAACCATGTACCAAGTTATTTTTAGCCAATTTATTCATTGTCTTAAAATTTACATGACACATACGTTTATGCCACAGTGTTGACTCATCACTATCAGCTTTGGAAAGGAAGCATGATACTTCTCCCATTGGGGAAGCATTGTTCATATCAAGTCTTGTACATGGAGATCTCAAAAGCACCAATTCCGGAGGAATTGTCATCCTAGGTTTGAGGATAATGCACTCATGTTCTGTGAAAAACATTTGGTGCTTTTGATCACAGAATTAAGAAACACTTAACAGATTATGTTCAAGCTGTTTAACAAAGTGAACTTTGTCAACCTTTAATTTACCATTGGATATACTCCCTCTGCTAGAAATATATCCTCCGGCCTCACCTCCAAATTGGACAGGACCTCCATCATAGTTCTGAAACTATTGAAGGAGAGATATGTTCCCTGTCATGTGCCTGGAGCATTCGCTATCTACAATCTAGATATGTTGTTCTTGTCATATGGATGTCCCTGCACATAAGATGAGATTGTTAGTTTTGTTTGGAAGCCCAAGCCTTGCTGGTCTTGGGTTCTTCCAAAGATAATGACATAATTGAACCAAATGTTATGCATGGGGGTTCAATAGAGGTCTTTGAAGAAGAGGTTTGGGCTGCAAGATCTTCCTTAATCTTCTAGTCCATCCTTTGGTTGATCTTGAAGGACGAGCTTGTTGAAGCTTTAGTAGCATGACTATCTTCCGAAGCTTCTTTATTTTGGAAGAAGTCTTCACCACCTTTTCTTCCGAAGCAGTCTTCTTCTGGGGAGGTTTCAAGGGAACTTTCTTGTTCTTCCGAACCTTAGTAGCTTTTGCTTCCGAAGCCATTTTCCCTTCGGAAGAAGGAGTTTCTTCCGAAAGCAACCTGGCTTCTGAAACTAGCTTTCCTTTTTTCATTACTTGAACCATTTGAAAAGGTCCAAATGTGAAAACTTCCTTGACTCCTTCTTTCCTGACATTATTTGCATAATGTGTGCTTGCAGGATTGTAGTAACAATATTTGTCCATGTGCTTGCAGGGTTGCTATTTCTTGGGCTTCTTTTCTTCATTAGCAACTTTTCCCTTCAACTTCTGATCCTTTGGTAGGACAGAAGTGCTTGTATTATACTCCTTTCCTAAATCAGAAGTACCTAACACTTGGAATCCAGCTGAGATAAAGACACCCTTTTGCTTGGGATCAATCTTCAGCTTGCACTTAGCCACCTTCTTGGCAGTTCTCCTAGCAGCTTTAGTTGTGCTTCTTCTGGCCTTAGTGGTTAGGATTTGTTCTTCACAGGGGGAGTTGGGTACATCTACCTGTACCTTGCCTGTGGTGACCACTATTGTTGCTTCATCCTTCAACTCTGATAAGGAAGATCAACAGTTGGAAACTCTTGCTCTTCAGTACACATCTAGGCTATCTAATAGACTCATAGGAGTGTGGTGGAGCAATTTTCATTGGTTCCCAAGCCTCCTTTGTTCTGATAGCAGAGTTTGGAGTGGGAGGATGATGCAAAAATAGCTTGGAAGTTTTGCTCAGAGATAGCATGCTTCCTGGCCTAAGCTTCAGCAGTGACAAGCTGGGCTTGAGACTCAGTCAATTTGGATCTCAGATCTTTGATTTGAGTCTTGTAGTTGGTGTGTTCATGTTTTAAAAGAGATACAATATTCTTCAACTCTTCAATTTTCTTTTGATAGTCAGATTCAGTTCTTTTAAAGTCAGATTTTAAGATATTTAAAGACTCAATATCAGATCTGATTTCCATATTGTAATCCTAATAAAGTTTAACTTTAGCTATACAGGCTAGAGTGTAGAGATGTTCATATACCTGGGCATCATCTGTTCCGGCCATGAGAGCTTGAGCAGGAGTCACATTCTGTACCATGAAGCTCCAGTCAACTTCTTATGCCATTGCAGCTGTTTCAGTTGACTTCTCAGCGGGCTTTGAGGTTGAGGGATGTGTGGAGGCCTGTGGGGTTCCCGGATTGGTCTTGGGAGCCTTGCATTCCCTTGCAAAGTGACCCAGTGGTTACAGTTGTAACACTTTGCCTTGGCCTTGTCAAACCCGAACTTGCTGGTAGTTGGGTTTGAGCGAGGTGCCTTCCAGTTCTCCTAAAGAACTTCTTCGCTCTGTAAGTTAAAAGAGCCATATTTGGACAATGTCCACATACTCTACATCATCTGGACCGAAACACTCAAGATCATCAAAGCATTATTGAAAATCACTAGAGTGTCCACTTCCTGAGACAAAGGCACAACTTTCCTAAAAGGAGTTGTGTTGAGCTTGTTGAGACCTTAGAGTCTCAGGAAAAGTGATGTAAGATCCAGAAGAGCATGATGGCTGCTGAGAAGTCAAGAAATGCTGAGGTTATGGGAGTAATGTGCCTTCAGCAACCATTAAAGCATTGCTAGCGAGAAGACTCATGGGTCTGCTTGTTTGGTGGCCCTTCTTACTCTCCATCTCTAGGCGTTAGCCATTAAGGATGCCGTAGAGTTCACTCATGGTGAGAGTGTTCAAGTTCTCTGTCCTCTTGATAGAGACACATTAAAATGTCCACTCGTTTGCAAGAGCACTCTTGAACTTTCTAGTAAGATCTCTGAGTTCAGGAGTGATCTTCACAGACTGAAGAGAAGAGATAAGATCCATGTACCTGAAATACTGCTAGCTGAGGGTCTCTCTAGCAATATGAGTGAAGTTCTCGAACTACTGCTTGAGTGAGTCCTTCTTTGAGTCATTGGAGCTTGAGTACATCAGAGCAAGTGCATCAAACAATTCTTTGGCAGTCGTGCAATGCTCGAATCCCACCATAATGGAGTTCGGTATTGCAGTCATGAGAATGGTCATAGCATTGTTGTCGATGTCCATCTTCTTTCTGTTTTTATCAGACTAATCTTCCACAGCCTTTTCCATCATGGCCCCGTTTCCACCAGGTGATGCCACCTTAGGCTTATACGGGCCATTGAAAATGGAGTTCCACATCGTGCTGTCTTGATATCTGATGAAGCCTTCCATTCTCCTGCTCCAAGACCTGAACTTTTTAGGAGTAATGATGGGAGCCTTTGTCATGGTTCCTATCTCCACCTCAGACTTGTTAAGGGCCATTAGAGTGAATGGGTTGTAGGGAGGAGTGGAAAATAGGTTGATTTGGATGGTAAGATCATGCAATCAAGAGCCTGAGAAGCTCTGATACCAATTGCAGGATCGATGTTTGTCACTAAACACTTATGTTTTTCTCTCAAACTCACCTAGAACAACACTCGGGTTAAGATAGAATCAGTAAGAGTTGATCACAATATAGAAAGTAATAAAGAGCACATGAAGTAATTTTCAAGGTACTTTTATATATTTCTTCTCAACGCAAAATACAAGACTCTTACAAGCAGTTGTTGTTATTTTAATAAGTTACAAAGAGAACCTATATATAATACTACCTATAGCCGGATATACTTTGATACCAGCTGGGATCTTATAGCTAAAGTCTATACTACAAGACTAAAGTTTAAGGTATCTCGGATAAGTCTTATCGGAGATTTGGTAGTCAGGACATGTTCCTGACTTACCTTTTGTCACCAACTAAAGTTGGTAACATGTACTATCATGAAAAGGTGAACAGTGGAATAAAGTATGGTCAACTGCATGGCTCTTTAGGAAGAAGCCATACAGTATCAGAGGTTTGCAGCGGAGTGTCAGAGACCATACTTGTGTCCACCGGTCATAGCAGTGTCTTCCGAAGGTTAAATGGCTACGGAAGAGTAAGTACTTCCGAAGCCACTTATACTTCAGAAGAGGCTGCTTCTTCTAAGGCTTGGAGACTTCTCTTTTCATCATACTTCAAAAGTGGTCTTTAGTTCATTCTTCTAAGGCTTGAACTTCGAAAGTATACACTTGACTTTGGAAGTATACACTTGACTTCGGAAGTAGAGTTCTGTCTTCAGAAGTTGATCTTTCACTTTGTCTTTGGAAGAACTCTACAACCTTTGGAAGTTCCGTGCTAAGCTTCGGAAGCCTTTGCATTCAGTACCAAAATTATCTAAGTGACTTAGTTTTGGTTGCATTAGCCTTCTTCTTGATCCAACATACATCATACGTACACATAGATAATATCATTATTATCTTCGTTAATCTTTAATGCTTTCATTCTTTCATCATTACCTCTTTCCTTTCCTTCAACCAGAAACTTTACCCAACTATTCCTGGTACTGGACCTAGGTCTATCATAGACTAGCTATAACGGTGCATCGCACCTCTGGTCACAGTACCTAGGGTAGAGTTTAGGTGTACCACTGCTATATGCAATACCCAACTATTCCTGTTACTGGACCTAGGCCTATCATAGACCAGCTATAACGGTGCATTGCACATCTAGTCACAGTACCTAGGGTATGCATCAATGGGGCTATACATATGGTCAATCACAAAGAAAGACCCCGATGTGCATCCTCCCAGGGTAGCGAATCCACACACTGTTGGCCTAACACCTTTTAATGGCGTGTTAGTCATACTATGCTTGCAAGACTTTCTTTACTTTTATCATTTATCAGTGCATGCGTTCTTCCTTCATGTTCCTTTTTGTTATCTTTCACTTTACGTTACATAATACTTTCATTTCATTCATTAACATTTAACGTAAAGCCACATAAAAGATAAACATACATCATAACAAGGAACATAACATACATAGTCATCAACATCATACCAGGCAACATCAAACATATATCATGCATAATCATGCATAATCATGCAACATGATCATCATCATGCCCAACCTACTCTCTAAGGCCTCAAAAGTCATCCTACATGAACTTACGGGAATTTCGCACGAAAGTCAGAATATAAACTACGTTTTCCCCGAGTGCACAAGCCCTACTTGGGCGTATGGACACCCTTCAGTCGCATGGCCTTATAGGCGACTGAACATCATGCGAACAAACCAATGCGGATGAACACCTATGCGAATGAACACCCATGCGAATGGACCAATGCGGATGAACACCCAATCGTGCGAATGAAACTAGTGCAAATGGACTCAATGCGGATGAGTCCCATACGAATGGACCTAATGCGGATGGAACTAATATGGATGAGCATTTATGCGACTGGGCCCTCAGTCATGCGAATGAACCTCAGTCGTGCGAATGAACCTCAATCGCACCTATATCGGCCGTATGGCCTCCATTTGGTCGCATAGCCCTAGCTGGTGCAGAACCCAATCTGCCATTTTGGACCTCCAAGCTCATCTAAACCCATACTAAGCCCAAATCAACCATCCTAAACCTTAGGAATTCATACCACAACACCATTCAAGCACACACAAGTTCAAAAGCAAGACCCAAACGAATCATACACATACCCACATATACACAAACGGGGCAAACACATACACACTCAAAACCCCAATTTTCAGATGTGTTCCAGCCCCAAATCATTTAAAAACGTGTAAAAGAGGGGTCCTAGAACTCACACAAACGACCACAACGAGAAGAGCTTCGATTGACCCGCTTCTCAACGATTTTGCTCTCTTGAACCAACCCGAACCCACTTTTCTCCCTTTTCTCCCTTTCTTTCTTCTTTGGCTGATTTTGGTGGGTGTGGGGAGAGGGTAATGGCTGCCGTCTACCTTAAATACTCCCACTCACCCAACTTTCTCTCATTGGCGAGTTTGGTCCCTCGACTTTGGACTTTATTCTTTTTCTTCTTTCGTCGGCTTCAAAGAAACTATCCGGGTGTTACAACATTGTATCATAAAACGATAACAGTTAGAGAAAATCAAGAATTTAAATCAACTTTAACAACTTATATATTTATGCTTTGGTGATTCGTATATTATGACGCACAACTCTGTTTCAAATAAAACTTATATTGGAATGTAAGAAAAATAAGTAAGTCGGAACTATATATTTAGATTTTATTTAAAGATAAAATTAAAAAAATTAAAAAAAGGAAGTGGATTAGAAAAACAAAGAGATAAGTAGGTATGAAGTGTATCATAGTTAAACTTGACGGGACACAAAATAATATATGAAACATTTGTTTGAGAAATCACCCTAAAATTTCAATCAAGTACAAAAACTACATTGCTTAGATGTATTATCTGTATAAAAATATCGTATTGAATTTGGTAATTACCATATATATAATGATAACTGCCAAATAATATTTTTTAAATTAATTCGAAAGGTCAAAGTTTCAAAATGATCAAATTAAAAAAAACATAAAATTAAAATATATTTCAAGTGCAAAATAAGTTAATTAGGATTTAAAATTAAGAATATATATATTTTTGAACATTTAATCGTAATTTCTCATAACATATTTTTATATTAATATCTATATTAATAAATGATTACATTAGGTGTACATATGTCACATTCACATTAACTCTATCATTTATTTCCCACTCAAATAATTTATTAATTTTTAAAAAGTTAAAATAACTAATTGTTAAATTCTCTCTCTCTCTTTATTTATCTCTTTCCTTCTCTCTCTCTATTTTAAATATTTTTAATTTTTTCAAAATCAATTTTTATGAAACATATTTTATCAATTAAAAACTAAACATTTTTATTAAAAAATACACTTTTTTGATAAAAGAGATTTTTAGAAACTATGAAAATTTTTATACATATCTTTTTACACATATGAAATATTCTAAAACCGATCTTTTTTTAAATAAAGGTTTTATATGAAAAAGTGTTCTAAAAAACTAAAAAATAATTGAATATGGATTTTTAAACAATAAAATAATTATAAAATGCTATTTTGTCAAATAGAAATTGTATTAAATACAATGAATTATTCATAAAACAAAAATAACTAAAACCATTTTTTTTAAATAATGAGTTTTTATTATAAATAATATTTTTCCAAAACAATATTATTAGAACAAAATGTTTTGTCAACATATTTCTAAAACGAGAGTTAATTTTTTTTCTAAAATGAAAGTTAAAAAAAATAAAATATTTTATTAACTAAAGTACTTACCCATACATAATTTAGTTATATCTTATATCAAAATACCCTTTTATATATTTTAGCTTTACATTAACTTTTAATAATTTTTTATTTAAAGTGTATAATATACGGGGTTATAATCTAGTATAAAATAAATAAGTGTGATTATGTTGTTCTAATTTGGATTTTGACTTGAATCGACTTAAAAATCACATATTCGTAATTGATTTGAAGTCCATAATTAGACTTTGAATCATATTGAAATTTATTTGAAAAACTCAAATCAAATTTCAAATCTGTTATTTTCGATTAAAATCGAACTTCGAATTTTTCAAATCTCTATTAATAAATGATTACATTAGGTGGACAAATGTCACACTCACATTAACTCTAACATCTATTTTTCTGCTCAAATAATTTATCAATTTTTAAAAAGTTAAAATAACTAATTGTTAAATTATCTCTTTCTCTCTCTTTATTGATCTCTCTACTAACTCTTTCTTTCTCTCTCTCTCTCTATTTTAAATATTTCTATTTTTCTAAAATCAAATTTTATGAAACATATATTTTATCAATTAAAAACTAAACATTTTGATTAAAAATACACTTTTTTTATAAAAGAGATTTTTAGAAACTATATAAAAATTTTCAAATAACTTATCTTTTTACACATATGAAATATTCTAAAACTGATCATTTTTTAAATAAAGGTTTTATATGAAAATGTTTTCTAAAAAAACTAAAAAAATCATTGAAACTTGGATTATTAAACAATAAAATATTTATAAAAATGCTATTTTTGTCAAATAGAATTGTATAAAAAACAAAGAATTATTAATAAAACAAAAATAATGTAACACCCGACCCCTCGCATAAACAATATTGTCCATTTTGCCCAAGAGGAGCTAACGGATTTATTTTTGGTGGCCCTGCTGAAAACTTCCCAGGGAGGTCACCCATCCCTGGACTTCTCACACCTGAGCACGTTTAACTGTGGAATTCTTCTCTCATCCACAACCAATACGCCCAAAACATGTTGTTAATGTTAGAGGCTAGACATTCCTTATGAACCAGGAATCTCTCTTGTCCACGACTGATATGGGATATGTGTAGGGTGTCATAAGCATCCCATGTTTGGACTTATCGTACTCGATGAGCCCGAGAAGTCACCATCCTTGGTGAGGTATGCCCCACACCCCGAACGACACAGGAGTGGCTCTGATATCATTCTTTCACACCTCAAAATCCATATGCAGAGTTTTAGCGCGAGGCGTGTGAACAAACCAGGATCACAGTCACTAGTTACTGAGAATGACACTATATGCCATATTTAAAAAATAACCAAACAAAGTTTAAACTTGAAAACTATGCGGAAGCGTTTAGTAATTAAAAGAAACCCAAAATATAAAAAATGCATAATTTGGCAAAACACGTGCCAACCTAATAATTTCAAATACATAAATAATAACCAACATAATGTATTATAACTAGAGTCTTAGAACGCATGCTAGACCCGTGTGTAAGATTTAATATAAGGTTGATGCAACCCAAACACCCAAAGTCTCTCCTGCATGCATGCACAAGTGTACTGAAGTAGAATGCTTCAGAAGTTTCACACCAGCATCCGAAAATATTCTAAGTGTGAAATCTTTCGAAGCCAAGACCAATATCTTCTGAAGCCAAAGATGAAGGCTTCCGAAGCGAAAGATGAAGTCTTCGGAAGCCAAAAATGAAGTCTTCCGAAGCCAAAGATGAAGTCTTCCGAAGCTTCAAAGACAAAGTCTTCCGAAGCCAACACTTGAAGACAGATTTTTTCCGAAGACTTTTTGAACACATGCTTTATGTGGTGTACCTTTTACAGAAAGCTAGACCCCTTTCCGCTGCAACTCTGATTAGGCACCAACTTTACATAAGTTGGTGAAAGGTCCATGCTTTTGGTAACTGTACATTGAGGTCTTGAGTCTGTAACTTTCTACTTTATGTACTTTATCCTTTTTGTAATATATTAGGATGTGAGCTATGGCATATCATAGTCACTAGTTAAAAGGCAATCTGCCTTTTGACCTTACATTTGAGTTTGTTTGTTGTCTAGTCAATTTTGTCCAGCTAGCCTTCAAAGTATGGTCGGCTGTAGGATGTAGTATATGTATCTTAAGTACTTTTAACTTTCTGATATGATTTTGTAATATTTGTAACAGAACTTGAGAGGCAATATACATCATTCTTGAAAACCAATTACTTGTGCATTTTGCCATCCTGTTCTTTCTCTTATTTACTTATGTTCTTAGCATCTTAACCAAAAGGCTAACCAATTCCCTATTTGATCTGTTAAGTGTTCTTAGCAACTCTCCTCATTATGTTGTTGTGTTGTAAGTGCATACCCTTCATCGGTCCTGTGATTGGTATCAGAGCATTCCAGGCTCTTGATATAAGATCTCACCATCTTAAGATCCCTCACACATAGAAAATACTTAACATCTAAAATGGTAGCTATTTCTAAATCTGATATGGAAACTGTAACCATGACAAAGTCCCCATTGATCACTCTTGATGACTTTGACACTTAGTGCCAAAGAATGGAAGGCTTTATCAAGTCTCTAGACTCAAGAATGTGGGAGTCTGTTGTTAATGGACCTTACATACCAAGCACCTCTTCTGCTACTCGAGGTGGTATGATCCCCAAGCTGTGGCTGACTACTCAGATTAAGATAGAAAGAGAGTAGAGATTGATCAAAAGGCCATTAAAGGAGGTAGTTTCGAGACATGGTGTGCCGATCTCGATTATTTCTGATTGGGATGATAGTTTTACGTCTTATTTCTTGCAATCGTTACAGAAATCTTTGGGTACATGTCTAGATAGAGCACTGCCTATCATCCACAGACCAATGGCCAAAGAGAATGTACTTGTAGAGAATATGCATAGAGGCTGAAGCAACCAAAGACTTTTTTGCATGCATGTTGCACAAGTACCGAAGAAGAATGCTTCGGAAGTTTCACACATGCAACAAGAATGTTCTAAGTATGAAATCTTCCGAAGCCAAGACCAATATCTATCTAAGCCAAAGATGAAGTCTTCCGAAGCTTCAGAGACAAAGTCTTCCGAAGCCTTAACTCTTGAAGACAGATTCTTCCGAAGACTTCTAGTAACATGCTTTATCTGATTTACTATTCCATAAAGCTGGACACCTTTCCGCTGCATCTCTGTAAACTCACCAACTTACATGAGTTGGTGAAAAGGTACATGCTTTTGGTAACTGTACATTGAGGTCTTGAGTCTATAACTTTCTACTTCATGTACTTTATCCTTTTTGTAATAGATAAGGATGTGAGCTATGGCATGACATAGTCACAAACTCAAAAAAGCAATATGCCTTTTTGACTCTATAATTGATTTTGTTTTAAGTCTAGTCAATTGTATCCAGCTAGCTTTCATAGTATGGCCAGTTGTAGGATGTAGTATAAGTATCTCATGTTCTTGTAACTTTATGGATATGCTTGTAACACTTATAATAGAACATAGAGAAAGCAATATACTGCATTCTTGAAAACCATATACTTGTGTTCTTTCTCTTACATTACTTGTGTTCTTAGTGTCTTTATTATGGTTAATCTATTTCACTATATGTTTAAGTTGAAGTTAATCTCCTTTTTGTGTTGTTGTGTTGTAAGTGAACCCCCTTCACCGGTCCTGCATTTGGTATAAGAGCTTTCCAGACTCTTGATATAAGATCTCACCATCTTAAGATCCCACACACACACAAATACTAAACTTTTCAAATGGCAGCCATTTCCAAGACTGACATGGAAACTAGAACCATAAACAAGTCTCCACTGATCACTTTTGATGACTTTGATACCTGGTGTATAGAATGGAAGGTTTCATTAGGTCTCCGGACTTAAGAATGTGGGTGTCTATTGAAAATGGACCTTTCATACCTAGCACTCCTTCCGCTACTAGTGCTGGTATGATCCCTAAGGATGTGGCAAACTACTCTGATGAAGATAGGAAGAGAGTAGAGATTGATAGAAAAGTTATGACAACCATTCAAACTACCCTTCCAAACTCTATATACAGAGGTTTCAAGAAGTGCAAAACAGCTAAGCAGTTGTGGGATGCACTGAAACTGATGTATGAGGGTTCTTCTGAAGCCAAGGAGAACAAGAAAGATCTCTTGAAGCAGCAGTTTGAAAACTTCACCTTTAAAACAAGTGAAACTATGACTCAGCAATACTTCAGGTATGTTGAGATTGCGGATACCCTTATGGATGGAGGAGTTCCTTTTGAGAATAGGGACATTGTAAGGAAGTTCATGTCCTCACTTCCTAGGCAGTGGACACACTACTTTGTGGTGATTAAGAGAACTGAGAATCTAAAAAATCTTACTCAAACAGAGTTATATGGGATTCTCAGTGGCTACCAGATGGAGATGAACATGCAAGGTTCATCTAGCAACTCCAACAATCAAATAGGTTCAGCCCTACATGTGGTTGAAAGGGATAGCATAGAACCCAAACATCATCTCTTATGCTACCCTGACAACTCATCAAAGGGTCCTTTCATCACCTTCCCAGAGACACCAAGGGAGAACTACACTCAAGGAAGCCCATTCCAAGAGACAAGCTCTTCTCAAGCTTTTGTGTCTTCTGATGAAAGTTGTGGCAACTCTCTTTTCACTCTTGAGGACCTGGACTTATCCATCCAGATAATCTGGAATACATGGAAATAGTCCAGCAGATGGCTCTTCTCACTCACAGAGCCAAGAAGTTCTACAAGAGGACAGGAAGGAAGTTTCCAAGCAATGCAACCAGTGGAAAGTTTGGACTGGATAAAGGCAAAGTCAAGTGTTACAACTATAACTTGATGGGCCATTTTGCCAGAGAGTATAAGGCACCTAGAACAAATGGTGGCCAAACACAATATAGACCAAACAACACTTACAAAGCTTTCCAAAATGAGAAGTCAAAGCAGCAGATTGTTGTTGCTGTTGAAGAAGGAGGCTTTGACTGAAGCTTTCAGGTGGAAGATGCTTCTCCTAACCAAGCATTGATGGCAGATCATGATGAAGCCAAGGTATTGGAACATATCTGTACCCCTGTATGCATTGCTAAAGTTAATAGATACAGGTCCTATAACTTGGAAATGAGATCTGATCTTGAGTCCTTAAACATTTTAAAAACTGATTTTAGAAAGTCTAAAAATGATTATAAACTAAAGATTGAGGACTTAGAGAAAACCATTTCAGTTCTAAAACATGATCACACAGATTTTAGGACTTAGATCAAGGATCTCATAACCAAGCTGACTAAGTTCCAGGCTGAGCTTGTGATCAGCAAGGCCAGAGCTGACAAGTGTGTTCTTGAAGAAGAGACCTTCAAGAACATGATATCCTCATCCCTGCATAACAAAGTGTGCTATCAAAACAAGCAAGGACAAGGATCAAATGAGATAGCTCCTCCACATACAATCTTGTCTGTAAGATCACCTAGGTGTGGAAATTGTGAAGATGAGTTTCCTCTCATAGATCCTTTTGAGTGAAGAGGATGAAGAAGTGATAGTGAAGAATTCCTCTGAGAAGAGTGAAGAGAAGGATTTCAAGAAGGGCCACTATCCTTCTAAGGAGAAGAAGAAGACTGTGATGACCAAGTCAATGAGAAAGAACGTGATCAGGAAGAGCAAGAGGAAAGCAAGGAAGGCTCAAGAGATCAAGGATACTTTTGACTCCAAGCAGAAACAAGTGTTTATCTCTGCAGGATTTGAAGTAGCAAAGACTAAAGACATCAACCTAAACTCTTCTGCTAAGAGTTTTGCTTCTTGTTCAAATCATATCAGTACCAAGAAGAAGACTGATCTGCTGTGTACCACTGCTGCATAGCCTGGACCATCAAACTCCAAGAATAGTTCCTAGCCCAAAAGGACTGTCTTAGCATCTATAAAGATGAGGGTGGAGAGGGGATGTGACCAAAGTCAGTCTTGTTCCCAGCAGAAGGCTCTTGGGAAGAATAAAATTAAGTGTGTCATGTGTGAAAGTACTACTCATCTTGCTAAGGATTGTCCATACAATCCTAAAGGTACTCCTCACATGACCAAGACAAAGACTTCTAAGAGTTCTAAGAAGATTCAAGATTCGGAAGGAAAATCTGTTTCTTTCGGAAGCTCCAAATCTAAAAAGAAGGCAAGTGGAAATTGCTTTCGGAAGAAAATTGGTCTCGGAAGGAAGGAATACTTCCGAAGCACTGAAGTTTGCTGCAGTGTCTACAGGTTCTTCCACAGGCTCAGTCATCAAAACTTCCAAAGTATCAAAAGCTTCCGAAGTATCAAAAGCTTCCGAAGTATTGAAGGTCAAGTCTAAGACTCCAAAGGTGGTGTGGAAGTCTAAGATAGACCAAGTGACTGAGAATTCTCCATCAACAACAACTCAAGATCCTCCTAGCACAACGGTAGGATCTATTACTGTTGCATTACCTTTTGTTTCTCTAAATGAGCCCAAGACAAGTAAGGCTTGGGTTTCCAAATGTAACTAATCATTTTCTTTGTGCATGGACAGCTGAAGACAAACAAAAATGTCTGGATCATTAACAGTGGCTGTTCCAGGCACATGACAGACAATAGGTCCTTACTCCAGAGCTTTGAACTGATTGATGGAGTTCTAGTTGCCTTTGGAGGAGATGAAGGTGGTTACATTTCAGGAAGGGGCAAGGTCACAAATGGTAAGCTCAGTATTGAAAAGGTAAACTTTGTCAAAGAGCTTGGGTACAATCTTCTAAGTGTTTCCTAATTTTGTGATCAGAGTCATAACATGCTCTTTACTGAGCATGAGTGCATTGTTCTCAAGCCCGGGGTGGTCATTCCTCATGAGCATATTTTGCTTAGAGCCCCCAGGAAAGGAAACATGTACAAGATGGATTTGCAAGAAACATCTATGTCTGGAGAAGTTTCAGGCCTTCTGTCTAAAGCCAATAGTGATAAGTCTTTCCTATGGCATAAAAGAATGTGCCATGTAAACTTTAAAAACATGAATAAACTGATTAAGAATGATTTGGTAACTGGAATGCCAAAGAAAGAGTTTACAAGTGATGACCACTGTGTTGCATGCCTGAAAGGGAAGCAACATAAGGTATCTACAAGCCTAAGGAAAGGAACTCTATCACTACACCCCTACACTTGTTACATTTGGATCTCTTTGGCCCCACCAGTGTAATGAGTCTAGGAAAGACCTCATACTGTTTAGTGATCACAGATGACTTTACAAGATTCACTTGGGTTTTCTTCCTTAGAACTAAGGATGAGACTCCTGAGATTCTAAAAAAATTCATCTTGAAGATTGAGAATCAATCTGATCACAAGGTCAAAATCATAAGATGTGATCAGAGAACTGAATTCAAGAACCAATTCCTTGATGCATTCTGTGATGAAAAAGGTGTTTCAAGACAATACAGTGCTCCAAGGACTCCTCAGCAGAATGGTGTTGCTGAGAGGAGAAACAGGACACTGATTGAAGCTGCAAGAACCATGCTGTCTACTCTAAGCTGCCCATCACCTTCTAGGCAGAGGCAGTCAATACTGCCTGCTATGTGCAAAACAGAGTTTTAGTGGTTAAGACTCATGACAAGACTCCTTATGAACTTTGGCACAAGAGGAAACCTTTCATTGGTTTTCTCAGGTATTTGGATGTCCTTGCACCATCTTAAATACCAAGGATCAAATTGCCAAATTTGCTGAGAAATCAGATGATGGACACTTCATTGGATACTCTTCCCAAGCTAAGGCTTACAAAGTATACAATCTCAGAACTAGAATTGTTGAGGAGTCAGCCAATGTGACTTTCAATGAACACACACCCTGTGTGGCTGGTTCTGGTCCTGATTGGCTCTTTGATCTTGATTTAGTTACCAAATGTGTTAACAAATCTTGTAAGACTGTTTTAGGATATGTAGAAAATTTAAACACAGGTGATCCTCATCCAAGATTTGAGCTGAGAAGACCTTCAAGTAACACATCTTCAGCTCCAGTTGGAACTACTTATGCAAATGAGGTTTCTATCATCACTACAATGACAAACTCAGCTGATACATTTGGTATGCCTTCAAATTCCAGCTCAGAGGCTCCATAACCAGATAAAGATGCTTCAATTGCAGAAGAAAATGATGGTAGTGGTGACAGTGATCAAGACTTTCTTGATGCTGATAACCACTCCATAGATGACAACATCAATGATGTCACACACTTCTTGGATCATGTCTCTCTTGATAGTGTGCTGATGTGGTGGGTGAAACATCTATGCCAGATCTAAAATTTTCTATTTTAGATCTATCTCAGCAACTTGATGTGATCCCTTAGCTAAGGATCCACAAGTCCCACCCCACCACAAAAATCATTGGAGATGTTGTCACAGGAGTAAGAACAAGAGGACAAACCCACGAAGCAAATGTTTGTCTTCACTCTTGTTTCTTATCCCAGATAGAGCCAAAGAAAGTTGATGAGGCTCTGAAAGATGGTAGTTGGGTTGAAGCTATGCAACTGAAGCTGCTTCAATTCAAAAGGCAAAAAGTTTGGAACCTTTGTCCTCTTCCTCATAGGAAGACTACCGTTGGAACCAAATGGGTGTTTAGGAACAAGAAGGATGATAGAGGCATTATCATCAAGAACAAGGCTAGACTAGTTGTTCAAGGGTACACACAAGAAGAAGGAATTGACTACACTGATGTCTTTGCTCCTGTAGCAAGACTAGAAGCTGTTAGGATATCCTGGCATTTGCTGCCTCCAAGAACGTCAAGGTCTTTCAACTTGATGTGAAGTGTGCTTTTCTTTATGGAGTGATTGATGAGGAGGTGTATGTCAAACAGCCACCTGGTTTTGTAGATCCTGATCATCCTAATTATGCATACAAGCTTGACAAAGCTCTTTATGGGCTGCATCAGGCACCCAAAAAGTGGTATGAGACACTATCTGAGTATGAGTGCAAACATGGATACAGGAGAGGTACTATAGATGGAACTCTCTTCATCAAAGTATAGGGAAATGACATATTGCTAGTTCAAGTATATGTGGATGACATCATCTTTGGTTCAACTAATCCAAAGCTCTGCAAAGACTTTGAGAAGCTGATGAAAGACAGATTTGAAATGAGTGCCATGAGGAACTCAATTTCTTTCTGGGAATTCAAGTGAAGCAAGTTGAAGATGGCATCTTCATAAGTCAGTCAAAGTATGTTCAGGACATACTCAAGAGGTTAATATGACTGACTGTAAGATTGCTAAGACACCCATATCCAGAAACCACTCTCTTGGTCCTGATCTTGAGGGGGAGTGTGTAGATGAGCATTTATAGAGGGCTATGATTGGGTCTCTTATGTATCTTACTGCTAGCAGGCCTGATATCATGTTTGCTACATGTATTTGTGCAAGATATCAAGCCAACCCTAAGATGTCTCACCTTATCACTGTCAAGAGGATTCTAAGATACCTCAAAGGTGCATCAACACTTGGCCTATGGTATCCCAAGAATTCTGACTTCAATCTGTATGCCTATACAAATAGTGATTATGGTTGTTGCAACATGACTGCAAAGTCTACATCTGGGGGATGTTAGTTTCTTGGTGGAAGGGTTGTCTAATGGCAATGCAAGAAACAATCCTGTGTCTCTGTATCAAATGTTGAAGCTGAATACATTGCTACTGCAAACTGCTATGCTCAAGTGCTTTGGATTAGAATCAGATGCTGGACTATGGATTCAATTTCAAGGAGACTCCATTCACATAGACAACAATAATGCTATCTCAATCACAAAGAATCTTGTGTAGCACTCAAGGACCAAACACATCAATATCAGGTTTTATCTAATAAGAGAAAATTATGAAAATGGATTAATTAAACTAGTCAAAGTTCACATAGATGAACAATATGTTGATCTATTCACAAGGCCTTTGATGAACAGAGATTTAAATATCTTGTATCAGCTATTGGGATGATTAACTTTGAGTAGGTTTTTCTTAAAACAAATTCTTATTATTTCTTAAAACATGTGTGTCCTAAGTTGTCTAGTTCATCACTTTCATAAGCTCCTGTTTTCTTTGGATGAAAATCTTTTTGATGACTTTCCTTAGATTTATGAAAATTTTGATCCTTCGGAAGGTCTGTTTTCAACTTCGGAAGAAAATCATGCCTTCAAAACAAATAACTGTCTAAGAAATTTTACCTTCGGAAGAGATTTCTAATGTATCTTCCGAAGCTTGAATGATTGTCTAAGACACTTATATGTTTTCAAGGACCTTCTTCTTCCGAAGCAAAATTAACTCTCGGAAGCTTTGTTCTTTTGTGCACAAAGCATTCAAGTCTTATTTTCTCTTCCGAAGCAAAATTTTCAAAACTCTCAGAAAATTCTTCCGTAGTCATTTTACCTTCGAAAGCTTTTTCATTAAAACTTCCGAATATAATTACCTTCGGAAGCTTTTTGACTTCCAAGAAAACTACTTTTTGAGCAAATTAAACTACTTTTTCAGAGGTGGGACCGACATTCGGATTTCAAAGTTTATCCTCTTTCATTAAACTTTATCTGAAATCCTTTTCACATATAACCCAACGGTTTCCCCCTCTTTCTATCATCTGCTTCTTCCTCCAAACCTAAAACCCCAAATTTCTCTTTGAAATTTCTTTCTTCTTTCTGTCTTCATCCTTAAGCTACCTCACAATGGCCAACCCCACTCACAGAAATGACCCAAACTTTACGATGCAGCTCCATAGGCTACACAACTAGGTTGCTCTGTTAAGCTCTAAGAAAGATCCTCATTTCTTAGAGGTTTGTTGTTTCTTTGCTTTGTCCAACTATTTCACCTCCCTAACCATTCATCCTCTACTTTATGAGGATCATCTGCTTGAATTTTGGAAGACCTGTCAAGAGGTCGTAATGGATGGGGAGAAGGCACTGTCTACCACAGTGCAGGGGAGAACAGTCTTCATCACTCCAGCCATCATCAACATGCATCTTCAGCTGAATGATGAAGAAGGTGAGGTGTTATTTCCCAAAGAAGCTGCCAATCATTCTTTTGAGCAGATAGGGTATGAAGGAGATTATTCTGTTAAGACCTTCAGGAAAGGGAAGGTCTCATCCCAGTGGAGATTCCTGTCCATGTGGTCATCCACAGCTTATCAAACAAGCATGGTGGATAGGAGCAGATTCCTGAGGATCTCTCCTTCATTATCCACAGAATGATTCAGGGGATCAAGCTTAGGTATTCTCAATTTGTTTGTACTAACTTACTTGCAAACTTAGATTCCTTAGAATATTACATGTTTCCTAGATATGTTTAGTACATTCTTAACTGTGAACTGGGCTCACAGTTAAGGGGAACAGGTAACATTCATAAACTGGGACAGATGAAGCCCGACATCTTTAAAATATTGACAAAGCCCACTGTTGGCTTCTCAGGGGTAGAAACAGCCATGGTCCCAAAAATATTAGAGCTCATTGCTCAAGGTGACAATCTAGCAGCACCAGCTAGTGTTGAACCCACACCTACTACTTCCAACCACCTACACAGCCACAAATCACCATCAGCTACAAAAGAAAATCCAAACAAACCCCTGCTCAGACTATTCAGTCTATGGAGGCCCCCATACACGCACCCATACAGGAGGAAGTGGAAACTAGAGCTCCCACTTCTCCTGAGGAGCAGACCACTCCCATCTCTTCAAGGATGTGCTGAGGTTCCGCAGGCTCAGCCTGATGAGCTCATAAGCCAAACTGCCTTAAGCCATCACTCTGAGTCTTAACACTCAAGCGATCAACCTTCAGGGTACAGTTACCATTCCCAGCCTTTAGATCTCAACCAACCAATCCCCAACATTAATTTCTACACTGATGAAGATCTAGGTTTTAGTGAGTACCATGATTCTCTCTTCTTTTCCCATACTCAAAAAGAGATGAGTGCTTTTGAGGCTCCTACTTCTAGCCCCCATCAGTCACCTATTACTGTGGTGGACACTTCTGAACTGTTCAGGATGTCCATATAGAAGAGGCTCTCACTTTTGAAAGTGATTACATCATTAAGACCTCAACCATGGCAACTCAGCCCACTGTCATCTCAACTGAGACTGCCAGTGAGTAGAGGAAATCTAACAGCTAAGAACCTGAAGCTGGGGTGAGAGAGAGGACTTTGGTCCAATCATCTCATCCCCCAATGAAGATGAGGGGAATTAAGACTAAAGGTGCACAAACTGTCTAAACATGCACCTATTTAGTCTCCAAGGTTGTCACCTTGAATCTCAAATGGTGACTACCTTGCACAATAGGGTCAATGATCAGCAACTTGAGATTTCATATCTTAAGGACAAACTAGCTAGAGACCTTTAAGAAGAGCTCAACCAGGAACACAAGAACCTATGGATGTGATTGACCTAAGAAAGTCATTAAGCTACAGAACCTGAGAGTTCTTGAGAGAGAATGGACACTAAGGACTCACCATCCTTACTTGCAATTGTGCATTCTCAACAACCTCCTCAAATTCATATTGATATGGACTACACAGACTCCTTCATACAGAGTCTGTAAGGATGGGATACCAAGGGCTATGTCATCTCCACCATCTTCCAATCACATCATTGGGTGGAGGTATGACAGCAACAGGAAAGCCCTAATCATTATAAGAGTTCAAGGGCAACAAGATATTTTCAACTTTCAGACCTTGAACTTCTATAAAGGTATGGATTTAGAAAACATGCCACTTCTCAATCCTAGCCAATCAAGACAAGCTGACAAGTTGGCATAAAGAATCCAAGACAGGATCACTGCAGAGTTCAGCCTAAGAAGAAGACTATGGCAATCAGGCAATGTCATCGATAAACTGGATGTTGAGGGAGACCTTAAGATTAGCTTCATAGGGGAAACCTTGGCTGAAGGCCCAGTGACAGAACCTGAGAGCCCAGTCTTATCACTAACAACTGCTGTAGAGATCAATGCCGTTTTTGAGACACCTGCTGGTGAAGGTGCTTTTCAACCTCTCTTGGCCAAAGCTCAGAAGCTGCATCAAGTAATGAAGGCCAAAGCTCTCTCCACCCTGAGTCACAAAGGTCTATGAGTGACAAAGGGAAAAGAAAGATGACATATGAGGAGATTGAGGAGGAGAAGAGAGAGAGGAAAAGGAAGCTGAGGGGAGAAGGTTCCTCTTCTGGTCTGCAAGACTTATGGAGACTGCAATCAGGGCTGCCCCCAGACCGGATACTTAGAATGATGAGTTAAGGGTAGTTAGGATAAACTATCTGCAGACAAGGAACTATGACATAGATAGTGTCATCTCTCTCCCCTTGGAGGAGTTAAGTGAACTAGTTGACCTGGAAAGGTCAAGGGAGAATAAGGAGGTAGAAGATGTAGAGCTTCTAGTACAAATCAAAGAAGAAAGAAAAGATTGTACAAGCATGTGCCTACCCTCTTCCCATTTCAAGAAAGTCCTGCACAAGAGGATGTGGTTCAACAAGAACCTCAGGTAGATAAAGAAAAAGAAAGGATAAAGATGATCCACTACCTGAGTGCCACATGCCTCTACCAGGCATAAGCACTTCTTCCCCTGTCTTATGACTATGTTGAGTTTGAGTATCTCAAACAACTTGAACTTGAGATAGTTAGAGAAAGAAATACAACTAAAAGAAAGCTGAGGGAAGAAGCTGCTAAGTCAAGAGCCATCATCCACAAAAGCATGAAGAAATCTACTGATAGGAAGAGGATGATAAGCTTCTTGAAGCTGTATTGATTCTCCAAAAGGAGATTTGGCCCCATGTCCCTATCCACTATGGATGAGCATATCAGGGTGATCAAGCAGAAGATCAAGAGTGGAGAGCTGGTTGACATACATTCCCCTCCAAGTCAAGCCCCACCTGAAGTGGAGGTTAAGGTTGAACAACCAGAGACATCACAACCTGGACCTCCTGCTGAATCTCAGCAAGCTTCATCTTCTGATCCATAGCAGGGTTAGACCCACTCTTAATCTGAACCTGTGAGAGTTGAAGACCCAACTAAGAAAGACAATGAAGATCAATCAGGTACTGCAGGCCAGTCTTCTCAGTTAAAAGTTGTACAGAGAAAGAAAAGGATGGCTTGTAAACCAAAGCCAAAGAAGAAGAAGAAGAAGACTGCATCCTTTTCTAAACCTCAGGATGAGTTAGAACATCTTGAGGATGCTCCATCATCTCCCATTCAAATAGCTCCTCTTGCATCAGAAAGACCCATCCTGTCCCGGACATACACTACAAATCCAAAAGGTGGCATGTCATTAGAGATCATGGCATTGAGAATGTCTACACTTGGTAAGACATGTTTCAGTTGCCTCTGCATGATCTCTTTGACATGAGAAGACATTTTGACAGTCTGAAGGATCCTGATCATCTCATGAAGAAAGGTTGGTTATCATCCTAACGAGGACCGTTGATATCTGAAGTCTTCAAACGTTTTGGTAGCATCAGCCTAGGGGGAGTTTGTAGAGAATATGCATGGAGGCTGAAGCAACCAAAGACTTTTAGCATGCATGCTGCACAAGTACTGAAGAAGAATGCTTTGGAAGTTTCACACATGCAACAAGAATATTCTAGGTGTGAAATCTTTCGAAGCCAAGACCAATATCTTCCGAAGCCAAAGATGAAGTCTTCCGAAGCTTTAGAGACAAGTCTTCCGAAGCCTCAACTCTTGAAGACAGATTTCTTCCGAAGACTTTTAGTAACATGCTTTATCGGATGTACTATTCCATAAAACTGGACACCTTTCCCCTACATCTCTGTAAAGTCACCAACTTACATGAATTGGTGAAAAGGTCGATGCCTTTGGTAACTGTACATTGCGGTCTTGAGTCTGTAACTTTCTACTTCATGTAATTTATCCTTTTTGTAATAGATAAGGATGTGAGCTATGGCATGTCATAGTCACAAAGTCAAAAAGACAGTCTGCCTTTTTGACTCTACAATTATTTTTTTGAGTCTAGTCAATTGTATCCAGCTGGCTTTCATAGTATGGCTGGCTGTAGGATGCAGTATAAGTATCTTATATTCTTGTAACTTTATGGATATGCTTTTTAATACTTGTAATAGAACATAGAGAAATCAATATACTGCATTCTTGAAAACCATATACTTGTCGTCTGTCTCTTACATTACTTGTGTTTTTAGTGTCTTTATTGTAGTTAATCCAATTCACTGTTTGTTTAAGTAAGTTAATCTCCTCTTTGTGTTGTTGTGTTGTAAGTGAAGCCCGTTCACCGGTCCTACAGTACTATTCAAACTTTGGAAGATATGTTCTGAGCTTGTGTGATTGACTTCGAGAATAATTGGGAAGTTCATTTACCATTGCTCGAGTTTTCATACAACAATAGTTATCATACTAGCATCAAAGCAACACCATTTGAGGCATTCTATGGGCGAAAGTGTAGATCACCAGGTTCTTGGGTAGAAGTTGGTGATAGTTAGTTGACTGTGAGTTGGTACACGAGACCACTGAGAAGATAGTACAAATACGAAACAGCGTGGCTGTAGTGCGAGCTAGATAGAAGAGTTACGCAAACAAACGATGGAAACCTTTGGAGTTTCAAATCAGTGACAAAGTGTTGCTAAAAGTCTCACCATGGAAAGGGGTGATTCGGTTTGGCAAAAGAGGCAAGCTTAATCCAAGATATGTTAGACCATTTGAGATTCTAGAAAGAATAGGTCCGGTGGCGTATTGATTGGACTTACCTGATTCACTGAGTGGCATTCATAACGTATTTCACGTCTTAAATCTAAAGAAGTGTTTGTCTGACGAAACACTAGTTGTACAACTCGTGGAAGTACAAGTAGATTATCAACTACGCTTTATTGAAAAACCGATTGAAGTAATGGATCGTGAGGTCAAGACTCTTATGCAAAACAAGATACCTATAGTAATAGTTTGTTGGAACTCAAAAGGTGGACCGGAATTCACGTGGGAACGCGAGGATCAAATGAAGCTTAACTATACTCACCTTTTCGAAATGACGTCAACAGCCGGGAAAGGTACTCATTAAATTTCGGGACGAAATTTCTTTCAATATGGGGATGATGTGACAACTCACTCGATTTCGTTATGCCAATGCAGTAAACTAGGGATGTAGCATAACCATGTAACGCAATTTTCGGGATGAAAATTCTTTCAACATGGGGATAATGTGACATCCGGTAATTTCTCATTACCAAACGCCGTTAGTTCCTTTATGTCTTGCATACACGTGTCGTGAGCACACACTAGTTGTCGTTGAACGTTGGTGACTTAATAATACTAATCTATGATAAACAACAATAATCTAATTAATAATGTGATTATTAGTTGTGAGTATGTGATTCATGAACTTATAGAATTTTAAAGATTTATTTTGTAAATTTTACGCCATAACGTGACAACGTGTTATATAGTTTCATGTGTTGTATGACTTGTTGTAAATGTTTATGATTATTATTGTTGGTTAATAATACTTATAAATTTTAGTTGAAATTATTTAAAAAGTGTTAAAAAGGTTAGTATTATAAAATAAATTAAAGGGGTTATTTTGTAATTATAATTAACTAAATATTACCAAAATTAAACCCAACCATAGCCCCCAAACCCCATTTGCGGCCGTAACTGTCACCAAGAACCTTCATCCTTGCAATTTTGATCTAAGAACAAGCTTACAATTCAATTTTTGAGTGGTTTCAAGTATTACAAGTTGATTACAAGTGAAATCATCATCTAAGCACATCTAAAGGTTAGTTTTATTTGTTGTTCATTGTTTTTGATGTAGATGAACCCTAATTCGAAATTCGTGATGAAAACATGAAATTGATGATTGTTAGATGTTGATATGATGTTAGTTAGGTTGTATGAATTCCAGATTATGTTGATTATATAAGAAATCTATGGATTGATCATCTAGTTCATAAATTGCCAAAAGAGGAAACTTTTTATTCTTGGAATTCATGATATATTGATGTTATGATGTTAGATACAATGCTTGGATTTTAGTTTGATTGAATTGTGCAAGAAAATACATGAATTTGAGGTGTTGATCATGACTTACTAAAAGTAGAAACTTTTGTGAATGATGTGTGGGAATTTGGATGATTTGGTGATGATTAGTATGTTAGAATGAATGTTATGAACAGATTAGGTATAAAATTTATGAAATTATGATTGAATGGATCTTAGATCACTTTTGGGTGTTACTTTCCCAAAAGGGAAACTTTATTTTTATAGAACATTGGATATGATGAATTAGGCATACTTGTGATGTTAGGATCATGTTAGAATGATTGTTGATGATGTTTGATGTGATAGAATGTGTTAGTTTAGTTGTATGGAGGCTTGGTTGATCATGTAAGAAGTATAGGTTTTGGTGATCATACATGAGGATGAATTATGATTAGTGATTAGGTGATCATGTTTGGGATTTGATTGATTGTCACTATGAATGCTAGTTGGAATGAATTTATTGAATGAATGTAATTATGGTTGTCATACACGCATGCAAATCTGAGGCCCCTACTTGGTAGGATTGGCAGGGTTTAGGATGTAAATTTATGGGTGGCTTCGCATGGCATGTGGTGCATAATTAGATTTCACGTATGAACTATTTATTATGATGTGTTTTTATTGATGTTGCGCATGTTGGTTGTTTGAGATTTGCTTGAGTGTATGATGATCTAATGTGGTATGATAACCCAGGTAGAGCTTGGATTGACAATGTGATACACGTGGATAATTTCTATGATACTCTTGTATGCTAAGTTGTTATATATGATTAAACTATATTTCAACTTGTGTGTCATCAACAGGTCAAACGGGTCAACTAGGTTAACCTAGAATTATTAAGTTTTTGTGTACACGTACTTATGTACTTTTGTGTTCTAGGTAATCTTTAAAGGGTTGTCTTTGCACCAATCACCAGTCTCTTTATTCATTAGCACACCAGGTGAGTTCATGCCCCTCTATTTATAAACCTTCTTTTGGGGGAGGTAGCATACTTGTACTCAAACGCTATTTTATTATTATAAGTTGTGTATGTTTTAAAATAGTGCTTAATACCTTGAAAGTCCTCACACTTTCGGATCGTTAATAATGGTAACTAGCGCAAAATATTAGGTAGTACTACTAGGTTTGACAAGTCCCATTTGTGCGACTCGAGGTCAAACGGGTGCAATATTGTCCTAAAAACAAACATTCGTCACGACTTGGTAAGTCATGGCGGGAGGCAACAAATGCAACACAGTCAGCTTCGATCATGAAATCACTATTGTTATTACTTGAGAACATAGACTAGCTATCTATTTCTACACACTTCGTATGTTATGCAAATGTTATTGATTATATTAAACGAAAACTCTTGAACTCACTGACCATTGTGTTGACATTTTAGTATGCTATTCTCAGGTCGTTAACTCTGTTTGCCATGAGGAGCACCACAAGGGTCCAGCATGCATTCTAAAACTCTAGTTAAAAGAAATTATTGTTGATTACTATTTATGGATTTGAAATTGTGGGTTGGCGCGTGTTTTGCCAAATTATGCATTTTTGTATGGGTTGTTTTAATTACTACACGCTTTCACATGGTTTTCAAGTTTGAACTTTGTTTGGTTTTGTTTTAAACGTGGCATATTGTGTCGTTTTGAGTAACTAGTGACTGTGATCCTGGTTTGTTCACATGCGTTGCGGTAAAACTCCGCACGTGGATTTTGAGGGTGTGACAAATAACTAAAACCCATATTTTTTGAAATAATAAGTTTTGTATTTAAAATAATATTTTTCAAACACAATATGATTAGAACAAAATGTTTCTTAACATATTTCTAAAACTAGAGTTAATTTTTTTTCTAAAATGAAAGTTAAAAAAAATAAAAATATTTTATTAACTGAAGTACTTACTCATAAATAATTTTAGTTATATCTTATATCAAAACACTATTTTATATCTTTTAGATTTTCATTAACTTTTAATAATTGTTTAAACCGTGTAATATACGGGGTTATAATATAGTATAAAATAAATAAGTGTGATTATGTTGTTCTGTTGGGATCTGGTATTTGAACGAAACACCAACTGATTAACATGTTAAACCAAACAAATAGTGCGGAATCCTATTTGATTGGCGATCCAATCAGTGAGAACGCACGTAGTAACAATAATGTATTGAAACTAGCGTCAAGAATCGATTAGGAATCGATCTATAGCGTTCTATGAACTTGGAGTATGAAATAGAGGCTTCTGGATGGCTAGGGTACGTCTGTAGTCGAAGTGGATTGAATGCTTACGTTTTTCCACGAATTAGGTGGTATTTATAGGTTAGGGTTGCTCATTCGGGCGACCGAACCATTAGCATGGTTCATTCGTGCGATTGAGCCATGCGGTTGATTCATTCGCATGACTGAGTGTTCAGTCATGCGACTGAGTCAGTCGCATGAAGTTGTTCAGGCGTATGGACTATTTAGGCGCATGGACACTCAGTCGCATGGCCATTCGGACACATGACCACTGTTGGGGCGCATGGTCCAGTCGGACGCATGAGAACTTCACTTCACCAAGTTTGAATGTATTCATTATTATAACATTATGCATATCAATTCAAACAATCACAAGCCTATATAATCAAGTCAATGTGCTTTAAAAACTCATTAATGAAATATCAAACATTATAAACACAACCAAACATTTGTATTTCATTAAGTACCCAACTATTACATAAGTGTAAGACAACATAGACATATTACATTAAGATCAGAATCAAGGTACACATGTATCAACAAACTCCCCCTTGACCTAGATTCATCTATTGTCTTACCTTCTCATAACCTCCTCATACTTCTTGTACTTCTCCTCTCTAGTGACTCCTGCATGTATTTCAAATGCAAAGCAGAGCCATATCACATTTTGGAATTGGAGGGCTTGTACAATATCCTGCGTGTCATAGAACAGTGGCCACTTGTATAGTGTGTAGACATCTATAGCTGATAAGTTTGTAAGCCACATTGGGTCAAATACCCTGATAGTATCCATTCTGCCCGCTTTGTTCCGAACTATGACCACCTCCCTTGTTCTCCAATCATAGTACCACCACTTAGAGTGTGGAGTGAAGTCCTATGGCATTTCCCTAAGAGGAATTCTTGACATTGTTCTTGGGGGACTCTACTTCAGCACTATCTTGGGCTTACCAGTTATAGGATCAACTTCAGAACGTCTAATATACCTTGTAGGTTGTTGAGGTTTGAAGTTGACCCACCTAGTGTGGTACTCTTTCTTTGAGGCAGCCTCAAACCAGCCTGACATTTTCCTTGGGTCAGCATATAACAGCTTCAGTTTAGCCAGATGGTTGAGCTCAAAACCAGGTAAAGACTTTAGATCATGCGGGAATCTAAAGTACTCGATACCCATCTCTCTCTTTACCGCGTATACATTAAGATCATCAAAATAAGCCCACGTGATAATCTTGCCTGACACCTTGTGATGTTTCTTCACTTTGTAGAGCTTGGTGTAGACATTCGGTTTAGGAGTAGAGTGTTGTGCTCGGATCTCCTCAAAACATGCAGCTCGTTCAGCCTTTCTGATATCAACATCGGCGTTTGAGGCTTGGGCTTGTTCTTCAACCTTCTCAGTCTCTTGCTCCATCTGATCCAATATATCAAATGTATCACTGACTAGGGAATCACACAGATTGGGGACCACATTTCCCTCTTTTTCAACATACTCTGGATAGTGGTCTGCCGTGACATCCTCGATCTCTATCTCATCAATGTCTTTCAGGTCGTCGTCACTGTCTCCTTCAACAGTTGGAGCGTCTTTTACAATCTTATCGGGATTGAGCTTGAACATTTCTGCCAGTTTCTCATCAGTAAGATCATGGATTATTTCCCCTTCTTCAGGGGTGTAACTCACTAATCTTCTGACAATCCCTTGCAAATCAAGATTCATGGTTAGTTGAGTCTTGATCTGTTGGAGGGGAGCAATATCATGTTCATCCCTTTGATAATTTGGATCTGCTTTATTTAAACATGTAATACATCAATTATTAGTTACCAATCAAGACATAACCATAATAATCAAGTCATAACTATTTATATTACATATAAACATGTATTTCATTAATTTTATACATGATCCAAATACAAAAGGTTTTAAATAACAATAAAACATCTAAGCATTACTCTTGTCCTGGATCATTGGCTCTTCTGCTGCCGGGTTGGATGTGGAGGCACCCTGATCTTGAGTTCGTTTGGTCCTCCTTTCGCTTGCTGATGTGGCACCCGCAGCTGAAGAGTCATCATCATCATCATCATCAGTATCACCATAGTGATCATCACCATCATCATCATCATCACTATCATCATCAGCATCATCATCTCCATCACCTTCTCCTATCTTTAAGGGCTCTTCTTTGGACCCTTTGAGCTTTAACTGTAGAGATTTGTTTACAGCCTCCAGCTCTTCAATCCTTTTGGCGTGTTGCTCCTGGAGCTGAGACATCCGATGCGCCTGCTTATCGATCAATCGAGCTGATGAGAGAGCTGTTAGATTGGACAATGGTTAGGTCTACTAGCTGTCATATCGGATTGGTCTTCTTATCATCTGTAGCTAATAGCCTCCGCACCATTTAGTTAAGTGCTGAGAGTTGTTCCTCTACCCCACTAAGAGGTAAAAGTGATCCTGATGGATATGGAGAGAAAGAAGATGGTACTATAGGATGGCTAGTGGTGGTTGTGATAGTGGTCAAGATTGGAGGTGGTATAGAGGATGGTGGTGGTGGTGTAGGTGTGAATTATGTGGTGGTGGATGGAAGGGTGGTAGTGGTGTTAGGAGGAATGGTGGTAGGGATGGTGGTTGTGGTGGTAGGTAGAGTGGTGTGGTAGCTGTGGTGGTAGGTAGAGTGGCGGTGGTAGCTGTGGTGGTGGAGGTAGTGGTAGTAGTGTGAGTGATGAAGGTGAGTCTTCGCTTTTTTTATTCATGTCGTGGGGCAGAGCCATCCTCTTCTTCCTCGATCCTGTCGAGGAGGATGCTCCCCCTAGAACACAGCTCGGCTGATCAGGAGCATATGTAGGGTCAGCAGCAGTCTCTCCAGATCCGCCGGGGCGTCCACCAACCGCCCGGAGCCCCTATTCTATGGGAACAACTTTACTTCCCATAGTCCGGGTTAGTGGTTCCTCATCTGACTCCTCTTCCTCCTCACCAGGTATGAAACTCTAGTGGAAACCAGCAGTCTCAGTTCTATCTTCAGGGGGGCAGAAGCTGGAGATGTAATATCAGTAGTGGGGCCCCTAGGTTCAGTGGGCAATGTATCTCCAGCCTCCCTGCTATCATTATCATCAAAGTCGTACTCTAGGAGCTGTAGCTGCTCGTCATCTGAGTCGCTGTCTACGTGACGCCACTTACGTCTGCCTGGTGCCACGTAACTCTCATTGGCCAGATGGCCTATCAGTCTCTTTACCATGGGATTTACCTGCTTACCCTGGTAAACTCTCATACGACCCAGAGTCGTATCATCCATGATCTCTAAAGCCACAGCATCGTGGCGCTCCTTTGGAAGAGAAGGCAGCTCCTCGTCAAAGATCATCTGGAGGAACATTGGGTACATACAGAAACCCTCTTTTCCCTTTGCCTCCAGATTCTCCACGAGGTAAGAGAATATCATACTGGAGAAGCTGAAGGGGTAGTTCAGCACCAGTGCCACGTAGGCATTCTGTATCTGGTCTGACAGATCATCAAACCCAACCCTTCTGGAAGCTACGCACTTCAGAATGACATGTGCCAAGTACTTGTACCGGGGGCATAGGTTGCTCTGGTTGAGCACACCTGAGTTGATGTCCCCAGCGTACTTAATCCTCATAAAACATCCTCTCACCGTCAGTGGGTGAAGTCTGGTGGGGTGATTAGTGTCGTCACCCAGCTCAAGTGCCCTCTGAATGTCTGCAGCAGTAACCTCTATATCCATGCCACAGATAGAACTCTGTATTTTGTACGGCTCATGTGAACGATCAACAGATGCATTCTCCCAAAATGCCTGATGTAAAGACCTATAGGGTGTGCATGGAGTAGAGATGGCCTTCTGGATCCTTGATCGCTTGAGAAAAGCGATGATTTCAGTAAACTCAGCACCATTCCGAGTAGTATGGTCTAAATGAGCACATATATTGTGCTTAGGGTTGATAGACCATCTATCAACCATAGATCTGAAACACAAGACACATAAACATTAGATAATCACATACCACAAATCAGTTCTGAGTAGCTTGATTGAATTCATTCTGATTCATTCATGCAAATGAATCATGCGACTGTGTTCAGTCGGCTGTCCTATCATGCGACTGGACTCATTCGGGTGAATGAACAGGCGACTGAGTTCAATCGGTTGGCTGAGCCTGCGATTGGCTCAGTCGGCCGACTGAGCTCATTCGTATGATACATTCGGCCGATTGACCCATTCGACCAGCTCAATCGTGCGATTGAAGTTCATCTAGACGACCAGTCGCATGACCCACTATTCGGTCGACTGAGGTTTGAATCTTGACCAATTCATCAAATTAAACGTTGTTTAATGGTTCTTTAGACTCGCAATCTCTTAACTAATGACCTAATAACATTGGTTTTAACATTTTACTCAACTTTAGTAGGTTATTAGTTCATTTAGTGGTTTCGGTTCTTGTTTGGGTCAAGAATCTTAAATTAGGTCACCACTTGTCAGATTTCAGTATGATATCTGTGCATTGTACCTGTATATCAATCCACAATCGTCAGAATGTCAATAGGAGACAGAGAACTCGATCTAAGGAAATTTTGGCAGGGTAATGGTAGTCTATGCGAAATAAGGGCGATTAGGGGGTGATGAGCCTAATGCAATCGAATGTGGCCCTATTTATACTAAATCTTATTTCAATCGGCCGACTGGACCCATTCGCTCTGTTCATTCGGGCGATTGGACATCATGCGATTGGCTTAGTCGATCACATTCAGTCGGGCGACTAGAGTTCAGTCGGGCGACTGACTCATTCACACACTAACATTCAGTCGAATGGGTCATTCTGATAAGCCATTCGGGTGAATGGTTCATTCTCATGTCCATTCGGCTATTTAGTGCATGAGTGTTGTCCATTCATGTGAATGGGTCAGAATCATGAATTTGACTTTATGACCATTTGACATTTAATCCCTTTTAAACTGTTGAATTAACATTATGAACATTTGATCATCTTAGACATGATCATTTTAAACTTGAAAAGCTTTTGATCACCTCAGATGTGATCCTTTTAGACACTATGTCACCTTAAATGTGACCTAATTTTTTGTTTGACAGCACTTGTGGTCACCTCAGACTTGACCTTTCTAAATGATAAGGTCCCTTATCAACTTCCATGCATAGTCCGATACTACACAAAATTGAAATAGACTAACTTTGTACTTACATAAAAGAAATAACACTGAAAATTAAACTAAGATATGTTTTTTGTGTTTTTGTGAGGGTTAATTCCTAAGATGTAAATCTATAGAATTATTTTTCTGAAAAAGCAGCTTTAATTCATTTAAACCATACGCAAACAAGTTCAATTTGGAATCATACAGGATATTCAAATCACTTGGGACAAGTTAGCTAAGACCTTTGATGCTCTATTCTTGTTTTTCATCTAGAGTCATCTAGCAAATTTAGGAAATCATACTAGTACTATTAGGTCCCCACACTGATTTGAAATTTCAAGAATTCTAGCCACAGTGATTGTCAGTATACTTGTCCTCTTAAATCCACACACAGACTTTCAACACAGTTTGGTGACAGATTTAGGTTTGTTTATTTCAACGAGCATTTGTGGATCCCACACTTATATGATAATCAACATTCCTCAGGAGATTTTGAGCGGTCTCAGGGTAGTATTCAAGAATAGACTATTCGTAGAACTTTCAAAGAGAAGCCAATCCTCAGGTCAGTATCACCGTATAGCAGAGAGGCGGTAAACAACAATGAGTTCTAGAATATATAGGTTATGCTTATCCTCAGGTCAGTGCCACCGCACAGCAGAGAGACACATAACCTATCTTCTTGTTTGAGCAATTTTTCATTCTTTTTGCACAGATCTCACCAACATCGGTCATCAGTTTGATTGTATTTTCATTATCATGTGCTTTTGCTCATGCTTTGGTCTTATGCACACTTTTGTAGCGTTTATTTTGCTCGTCACCCCTTATTGGAATCTTGTTGATTGTGTTAACCACGGATAAGGTGTTACCCACAGATAGTCAAACATTTTAGTTTAATCTTGAGATCACCAAAAAGGTCTAGTCATCTATTATGTTGAATCTACCGACATATCATCTGTGGTCTAGTAACCTCTAGGTCTACTTCATTGTCTTACCTTAGTAGTAGCTAGCTTATCTATCATATTCCCTTTATATTGCTCAGACTACACAGACTTATACTCGAGCTTCGCATCTTTTTCAATTTTGAATTTTAAAGTCCCAATAGTTTGTACCTGTGTACTATCATATTCCAAAGATTGAATCGGTATCACACATACAATCTTATTTATTTTAAGCTTGTCTCTCCTTTTCCCTCGTTTTATTTATTTATTTATTTTTTTTATTATTATTTCCTAGGCCTATTCTCCCCCTAAAATTATAAAACCACTATGGATTAGCGTTTTAGGATTTTAATGGGCAAGGAAAGACACCAATTGTAATTATGCTAATTGAAATTAAATAAAACAAGTGAATAAAATAAAATAAAAAATAGAAAAATAAAAAGACTAGACACGACGCATCGGACTATACATGGTCATTTTCAGGTATGACCTCATTTTTCTTTTTAACCCCGTTGACCTCTAAGAAATATAAAAAACATGGTTTATCAAATGCCTTTGTATAGAGGTCAGCGCGTTGAAAATCCGTATTTATTTTGACCATATCGATTAAGTTCTTTTCAAAGCAATCACAAATAAAGTGATATTTAATACCGATGTGTTATGGTCTTTGGATGTTGGATCGGGATTTTAGTGACTGCAATTGCAGCAGAGTTATCAACAAAGATAGGAGTAGAAGAGAAATTCAAACCGTAATCCCACATTTGTTGTTGAATCCATATGATTTGAGAATAGCAGCTTGCAGCAGCAACGTATTCGGCTTCACAGGTTGATAATGCAACCAAGGTCTGCTTCTTACACTGGCAGGTTACTAATCGTCTCCTAAAGAACTGACACCCTGCTGATGTAGACTTGTAGTTCATCTTGCAGCCGCCGTAGTCCGAGTCGCTATATGCGGTAAGCTCAAAGTCATCATCATGAGGATACCACAACCCAAGAGTGGGCGTACCCTTCAGATAACGAAAGATCCTTTTGACCCCAATTAGGTGGGTCACCTTAGGCTTTGCCTGATATCGTGAGCATAAACATGTAGCAAACATGATATCAAGTCGTGAGGCAGTAAGATACATAAGAGATCCAATCATCCCTCGGTACATAGTGGCATCTACCAGATCCCCATTCTCGTCGGTGCTACATCATAGTTTGTAGCCAGTGGCGTGCCAGCTGTGGAAGCATTCTCCATGTCAAACCGACTAAGAATGTCACCTACATACTTGGTTTGATGTAGGAAGATCCCATTTGGTGTCTAATCCACCTGTAACCTGAGAAAGAACTCCATCTCTCCCATTGCACTCATCTTAAACTCTGCCTTCATTACTGCTTCAAACTCTTTGCATAATTCTTCGTTCCTTGAACTGAAGATTATGTCATCTACATAGATCTGTACTAGCAGTAAGTCTCCATCTTTTTCTTTGATAAACAATGTACAGTCAATCACTCCCCTGCGAAAACCATGTTTCACAAGATGAGTCGAGAGTTTCTCATACCAGGCCCGTGGAGCTTGATGAAGACCATATAACGCCTTGTCAAGTTTGTAAACTCTGTCCCGATGATGTGGGTCCTCAAATCCCTCGGGTTGACTGACATACACTGTTTCTTGGATCTCACCATGAAGAAATGCACTCTTAACATCTAGTTGATAAACTTTGATTTTCATATAAGATGCATAGGCAAGGAAGATGCGGATGGCTTCCATCCTTGCCACTGGTGAAAATACTTCATTGTAGTCGATACCCTCAACTTGTCGAAAACCCTGAACAACAAGCCGAGCCTTGTTTCTGATGATCACTCCCTGATCATCCTTCTTGCATTTAAAGACCCATTTGGTGCCAATGACTTTAACTCCTTTGGGCCTATCCACCAGTGTTCATACACCTAACTTCTTAAACTGTAGAAGTTCTTCCTGCATGGCACTCACCCAAGCCTCATCATTTAGTGCTTCACTAACATACTTTGGCTCAAACTGAGACACAAAGCAGCGATATGCACCATCATGAAGGTATCACTTTTCCATCACAGAGGCATAATCAGCTGAGTACAGCTGATTTCTAGTCTGAACACCTGATCTCACATCTCCTATAATATTATCCAAAGGATGATAGACGTTTAGACGTGAGTCGGGAGTTGTCGGAACAACCACCTCAGAGTCAAGATTATGAACATTTGGTTCTGGATCTGAGGCAATCGGAGTCTGAGGTGCCGAAGGTTCAGAAGCATCACTAGCAGATGCTTGTGGACTTGTGGTAGTCGGAACATGTACATCCTTGTTGATCTGATCATTTTCTTCATCAGAGGAAAAGTCACTTACTTCAAGTGCTCCCCCTGACTTGGTAGGAGATTGACTTGTTGAATTTTGAGACGGAGTGTTCAAGACATCATACATCATCTTGTTTGCCAACTCGTCTTCTGAAGAAGAGAGAGGTATGTTGAAAGACTTGAAGAATCCATCATAGTTAAAGAAGTAAGCAGGCCCTTTTCCAGCAGGCGGTGTGATATATCTCTGAACATAAATGTTACACCACACCTCTACCTGACCCTTTGAAGTGTTGTAAACTCTCTTGTTCGGTATGTTGTATCCTAGAAAGATCCCTTCATCAACCTTTTCACTGAATTTTCCCTCTTGAGTCTTCTTCAGCAGGGTGCACGAGGCACCAAACGGCTCGAGATATTCTAAGTTAGGTTTACGTCGCTGTAATAACTCGTAGCATGTTTTTCCATGGTGTTTCACTACCAGAACTCGATTAAGCATATACATGCATTTGCCACTGCTTCATTCCAGAATTGGATAGGCAGTTTCGAGTTTGCCAGCATAGTTCGTGCCGTCTCTATCAAGCTGCGGTTCTTCCATTCAGCAACTCCATTCATCTGAGGGGTGTAGGCCAAGGTAAATTGATGCATAATTCCCTTTTCCTTGCAATAGTCTTCCATCCTCTGATTCTTGAACTCGGTTCCATTGTCTGAGAGCACCTGTCATACCTTCAGCTTGTATAGGGATTCTCGTATCGTTACCAATTCCTTGAAGGATTCAAATGTTTTTGATTTGGATTTCAGAAACATTACCCAAGAGAACCTTGAGCAGTCATCAGTAACTACATAGCAATACAAGTCGCCTGCAATGCTTCTTGTACTGACTGGACCAAACAGATCCATGTGAAGGAGCTCCAGAGGAAGTTCTATAGAATGAACTTTCTTTTCCTTATGAGACTTCTTCGTTTGTTTGCCCTTTTTGCATGCAACACAGAAATCCGGGAGTTGGAAGTTTTTGACATTTACTCCTCTCACAAGATCATTCTGGATCAAGTGATTCATTTTTCTCGGATTTATGTGTCCCACTCTCCTATGCCAGGAGATGAGTCCTTCTCAGTAGCTTTGGACAAGAAGCATTTTACTTCACGATCCATTGTGGAGGCCTTTGAGAGATCCAAGACATAATGATTATTATATATTGAAGCTGACAGTAGAATTTGGTCCTTCAGGATCACGTAGTCCTTCTTTAGAACGTAGCACTTCTTGTTGTGAAAGACTATCTTGAATCCTTTATCACAAATTTGAGAGACTGAAAGCAAGTTATTTTGTAATTTTTGGACGTAATTACCTTATCAAACTTAACTTTCTCATTTCCCACTTCTCCTTGGGCTGTGATGTACCCGCTTTTGTTTCCAGCAAATGAAACATGCCCTCCTTTAATTTTTATGACATTTGATAAGAGAGCTCTGTTCCCTGTCATGTGCATGGATGCTCCGCTATCTACAATCCACGTGTTAGTCTCAGCAGTGTAGCAAACACCCTACACATTCAATGAAAACATTAGTTCATGTTAGGAACCCAAGCCTTCACTGGCTTGGGTTTCCCTGAGGCATCACACATCATAAATTCAACCCATTGACCATTTGAGATTGAGGGAAGCTTAGATTTTGGTTTGTTTTCATTTTCAGATGCGGAGGCGGATTTTTCTTTCCATAAACCAGCTCTGTGTAAGGCTTGTTTATGATAGACAGAAGACTGGCTGATGGATTGAACTTTGGGTTCACTAGACCTTTTTGGAGGCATCACAGAGTTCCTCTTAAAAGATCTAGGTGTAGATTCTGGAAGTTCTACTTTCCTCCTCGGTGTCTGATAATAAGGACACTGAGACGCTACGTGACCATACTCTCCACAATTATAGCAGGATCTGCTTTCAACTTTATGGTTTATTTGTTTTGATGGAGATGTAAAAGTTACGCAGTTGACCTTATTATGTTTGGATTGAGACACTTCTTTATTAGATGTATGATTTGGTTTTACAAATTTAATTGCTTTACCTGGTTTTACATCTTTTATTTCTTGTTTACCTTGACTTTGACATGAAACCCGTGATTGATTAGGTTTTATAGTCTTTTGGGTTCTGGTTTGACTTGGTTTGACCCAGACTTTAAATTAACCTTTTCAAATTCTTTTTCCAGGTTAATACAAGGCATCTTCCTTTTTGCCTTTGAAGTGGCCTCCTTTTGTTTAGAGTCAGATTCATTTGATTTACTTACTGAATTTGGATCACTAACAAGAGGAGTGGACACCATGTGATCCTTGATGGGGTTATTGTTAATAGGTTTACTTTTGGTGTTCATCAAGGTCTCATGTGGTGGTGGAACCACTTTGTATCCCAGCCCCTCCCTATTGTTTCTCTCTCTCACTAAGTGTTGGACAATGTGTGATGAGCTTGTCCAGTTATGCGGTTTCTGTTTTAAAGAGTTGACTTCTACTTCTAAAACAGCCTTTTGCTTCTTAGTGTCCTATAGGGAGTTCGGATAGTACCTAATGTCATTTGCTTGGTTAAAGGCCACTACCTCTGTTTCCCTAAGCTGTTTATTCAATAGGTCTATCTTTTCCTTATAATTGTGCTTATTTTGTTTTAACACTCTATTTGCCTCAGTGCGTAGTTCCAGGTCCTTTACTAGGTTATCATTATGATCTAATAACCTAGAAAATTTTAAATCTATACTTTCTCTAAATTTATTATAATCTAAACAAGTATGATTATTAAACAACTAGTCAGTAGTACTTACCTGAGATATTGAAGATGAGTCAGCCATGAGTACAGAATCTGTTGATTCTAGTTCTGGTGATTCTGACGTTGATGCAGATATTTATTCTTCAGGCAAATGGTTGACCATAGGTGCAGTGTCTTTAGAATTTGACATTGCAAGCTCTACTGCTATGTCTCCCTCACTAGTAGAATCGTCATCAATGTCCTCCACATTCGCTATGTTGGACTCTCCTGGTGATATGAACCGAAAGCTCCAGTCCTGGCCTTCATCCTCATTAGCAGTCAAGGCTTTGGGGTCCTTACTTGATGAAGTAGAACTGCTAGATGTGGCTTTCTCCTGACAATTGAATGATGAGAAGGGATTACCATTCCCAGTCTTTTTTGGCTTTACACACTCCCGCTTGAAGTGTCCCTTCTCACCACAGTTGAAACAAGTAACCTTTGACTTGTCGAAGCCAAAGGTTGTGTCTTTGGTAGCAACCAAGTTCTGTCCGGTCTTTTTGACAAAGTTTTTAGCTTGTCGGACAGCACTTGCCAAAGCCCACATTATGTCCATACGTCCCAACTCCATTTCGTCCACCTGTTCATAATCTTCATCTGTCAGGTGACAATTTCCTATCTTTCCAGCAACTAGTCCATCATAGGAGTGAACTACCACAGCTAAAAGGTCCATGTGTTCTTTGGCCACCTCCACAGTCACATTCCCAAAGTTGTCGGCTTTCAGTGTTGCTGCATTGGCTTCAGGTATCATATACTGGGTGCTAGAAGACCCTGACGTTTCGGACCCTGAAGTCGACGGTTGTGCGGGAATTGCTGCGCTTGAGATAAGGCAGTTTGCAGTGGAGCTCCAGATGTCTTGACCGGAGGAGTTGCATTGTAGAGTGCAGGATTCTGATCATAGTTGGCCTTTTGGGCTCTGTACTTCATCCTAAGCTCCTCTTCCCTCAATTTAAGAATGAAGTCATTGATATCTAACTTTGAGAGCATCCCATTCTGTCTGAGATTTGATATGAAGGAAGCACATTTCTCTGGTAGACCATCTGCAAAGTTAGATACTTTATCCTCCATCGATGTAATTACTCCATAAGTGTGCATCTCACTCATCAAGTGGTAGAATCTGTCGATCACATCATCCAGACCTTCCTTTCCCATTGAAGAGAAGTTGTCGAACTCCTTCTTCAAAGCTTTTGCCTTAATGGCCTTGAGAGAGGCATTCCCATCATACCTCTTCTCCAACACATCCCATAGTTTCTTTGCTTGAGTGTACTCCGAATACTGATGGAAGATATCCTTCGGAATAGACTGAGTGAGCAAGGCGTAGACTTTCTTCTCAGCGTTGTGTTTTACCTTCTGTGCATCCGACATGCCACTTAGAGTAAGTTTTACTCTGTCATCTCCTACTGGCATGTTGTACCCCGAATCTATTGCCTCCCACAAGTTTGTATCTACTCCATTTAAGTAGATTTCGAAACATTGCTTCCATTGTGGGTAGTCGTCTAACGTGATAAGCTTCGGGGGTTTATTGTGTATTCCCACTTCGTTCTCCAACAACAGTAGATTCTGAATACGAGTATCTCTACTAGCTGTGTATGCCGAAAACTGATCCTCCATTTCACTTAACTTTACTGTTTGACAAACTGCTGAAGTATGCGAATGAAGGTATGCGATTGGGCTTATTCGGGCGATTGAACAAATGCGGATGGTTCAATCGTGCGACTGAACAAATGTGGATGAGTCCGTCGTCCGAATGAACAAATGTGGTTGAACAGTCCGAATGAAGGTCTCAGTCATACGAATGAAGGTACGAATGAGTCCAATCGTGCGGTTGGAGAATGCGAATGAACTCTGTTGTGCGATAGAGCCAATCGTGCGATTGAACTTGCTGAAGTTTGATAATTCGTAGGTTAAACTTGCTTTGGCCTTAAAACTTGAATTTTACCAAACCCTAATAGCCGTATGCCGGAAAAACTAAACTTTATGGTCGGGAAACTTCTAAAACTCCGTGTGACACAACAAGATTGCGTTTTGAGTGAAAGAACACAACTTTTGTAACAAAAACAATTGAATCAACACGTAATCAAGAGCCAAGCTCTGATACCACTTGTTGGGATTCGGTATTTGAACGAAACACCAACCGATTAACGTGTTAAACCAAACCAAATAGTGTGGAATCCTATTTGATTGGCGATCCAATCAGTGAGAACGCATGTAGTAACAATAATGTATTGAAACTAGCATCAAGAATCGATTAGGAATTGATCTACAACGTTTTATGAACTTGGAGTACGAAATTAGAGGCTTCTGGACGGCTAGGGTACGTCTGGAGTCGAAGTGGATTGAATGCTTACGTTTTTCCATTAATTAGGTGGTATTTATAGGTTAGGGTTGCTTATTCGGGCGACTGAACCATTAGCATGGTTCATTCGTGAGATTGAGCCATACGATTGATCCATTCGCACGAGTGAGTGTTCAGTCGTGCGACTGAGTCAGTCGCATCGCATGAAGTTGTTCAGACGTATGGACTATTTAGGCGCATGGACACTCAGTCACATGGCCATTCGGACACATGACCACTGTTGGGGCGCATGGTCCAGTCGGACACATGAGAACTTCACTTCACCAAGTTTGAATGTATTCATTATTATAACGTTATGCATATCAATTCAAACAATCACAAACCTATATAATCAAGTCAATGTGCTTTAAACAACTCATTAATGAAATATTAAACATTATAAACACAACCAAACATTTGTATTTCATTAAGTATCCACTATTTCATAAGTGTAAGACAACATACACATATTATATTAAGATCAAAATCAATGTACACATGTATCAACATGTTCTAATTTGAATTTTGACTTGAATCAAATTAAAAATCACAAAATTGTAATTTGATTTGAACTCAATAATTAGACTTTGAATTAATTTTAATTTAAAAATTCAAATCAAATTTCAAATCGGTGATTTTCGATTAAAATCGAACTTTGACTTTTTCGAATTTATACTAATTAATGATTACATTGGGTGGACATTTGTCACCCTCACATTAAGTCTAACATTTATTTTCCAGGTCAAATAATTTATCAATTTTTAAAAAGTTGAAATAACTAATTGTTAAATTCTCTCTCTCTATATATATATATCTTTTTCTCTCTCTCTAATTTTAAATATTTCTAAATCAAATTTTTTTATGAAACATATATTTTATCAATTAAAAACTAAACATTTTGATCAAAAAATACATTTTTTTGATAACTGAGATTTTTAGAAACTATGAATTTTTAAATAACGTATCTTTTTACACATGAAATATTCTAAAACCGAACTCTTTTTAAAATAAAGGTTTTATAGGATAATGTTTTCTAAAAACTAATAAAATAATTGAAACCTGGATTTTTAAACAATAAAATATTTTTTAAAACATGCTGTTTTGTCAAATAGAAATTGTATTAAAATAGTTTTACTACCCGCGGCGCGTTGCCGCGACGCCATTGTACGTGACGTGATCAAATTGGACTATAATCGACTTCAATCGTTTCCAATTAAGTTTGCAGTGAAACCTAGAATTAGTATAATTTTACCGTCGAATAAAAACGTATTATATTTGACACATCTTATTTCCAAATAAAATTTAAGTTGAAACATATAGACATAATCACAACGACTCGTTTCCGAATTACATTTGAGTAACTTGAATTTATACCAATCGAATAAAAACATATTTTATTTGACACGACTCCTTTCCAAACAAAATTTATATCGTAAAGTAGACAAACTCAAAACATATATAAAAATAAACATGTAAACGTTTTACATTTAATCTGATATGTTTTCCGAATAAATTTACATCCAAGCATAGATGAACTCAAATTTATAATGATACGGAAATAAAAAAATTAGTTTGAGTAAAAGTATACAAAAGGTAAATAAAACCAACAAATTCGGTAGCTATAATTGCGATTGAGACAAACTCGGCACCTAAATTTGCGATAGTTTTGGCGACCAATTTAGTTTTTTTGGGAATGGATAAATTGAAAACTAGCTTTTTGAGATTGGTTCCTAAAGTTCTCACAAAAAAAGATGGTTCTCATTTGAATCCTCTCCTATATATATATATATATATATTATATTATATATATATATATATATATATATATATATATATATATATATTATATATATATATATATATATATACATACATATATATATATATATATATATATATACATACATATATATATACATATATATATACATATATATATATATATACATAAAGGAGGGTTCAAATGAGAACCACCTTTTTTGTGAGAACTTTAGGAACCAATATCAAAAAGCTATATATTTATATATTTATATATATATATATTTATATATATATATATTAGAAAAACTATGTTATTCCAATGACTTGATTAAATGCCTGCATTTCTAAAAGTATGCATACCAAACCTTTGTCTTCTCTTTATTGCCAAATCCCCGTTATCAAGAAGGTAAACACCAAGCCATATAACTTGTTCGCAAAATACTCTCCGGCTAAACCCCGTAATTGTTCCTTCTAAACTTGCAGTAGTTTCAATACCATAGCCATTCAATTTTTACATTCTTGTTATAGAAATAAATCCCACTTCCATAACATTTTCCTTTGTAGAATTGAACACCATAGGGAAAATGGGCCGGAGAATATTTTGCGGACAAAATACATGGTTGGTGTGATATAGACCGAAAAAACGCTAGGTAAAAAAAGTAAAATGACAAAGAGGATGATATCATAAAGAAGATAAGTATTTTAAAAGGATCAAAACGAAGGATTGAAACCCTGAATAAAAGTTTATTTCAGGACTTATTATTCACTCTTGATGAGCAAATCTTCGTGGATTATTTTCAATAAAATTGGGTTGATAATCTCTATATACAAAATAAATAAAAATGGTTAAGTTATGTGGCAAAATTTTAAACAATATGATTTAAATGAAATCTCACTGATCCTATCTATATAATCTTTAATTTCTAATTAAATAGTATTCTAAAATTATAATTTAAAATTTAATGATATGGAATGGAAATTTCAAAACATGAAAATTTAATTTTAATCTACAATTCAGTTCGAGATTCTTATCTAAAAATAACCAACTAAATTAGCCCAAAATTTGAAATTTAAAACTAACAATTTGAATATTATAAGCGAAGCATATTTAGTTTACAAATTTTAAATTCAAGAAATAACAATCAATCCGAGATTTTTAAGTTATAATTTTTGATATTTAAAATGTTTTATATTTTAACAATCGTATATGTATTTGACTGATTATATACCATTATACAATTATTTCATTAATATATACAACAACTTTTTATCTATTAATTGTTTTTTCACTATCAAGGATATTTTATAATTATACAAAATGACTTCTTCTATAATCAAGAGTATAAATATTTTCTATGAAGAATTCTTTTACTTCTCCATTATACACACAATCATTATCTTTGACTCGTTTCCTTATGCATTTAATAACTATATACGTACACTTGGATTTGAAAAACAAATTTTCAATCATAAACTTTAATGCTAACATTTTTTTCTCCTACGACCATAACTTTCACTTCGTTTATTTTTATTTATGTATATAAGTTTATACGTTATTGATAAACTATCAAATTATATTGCTTAACTTGACATAATTAGTATCTGAAATAACTTTTTTTAAAAGATCTTGTCATTTCACACCGTGATTATACAATCAAGATTCGTAAGATTCGTTTATAGAGACAACCAATGTATAATAATTGGTGAAAACTTACTCTACTGAGTTTATTGTGGTTGAGAAAAATGTATTGTTCAACTAATTGATTTGTTATTTTGTTTTTTAGTATATATTTTATTATGGTTGTGGCTGTTTCTTTGTTATTGTTTTGAGTCATATGTGGATTGTTGTATGTTTGATTATACATAGAATTTCTCTTTCTTTTTATAACATAATAACTATAATTACTTTTGTTATGAATTTTTGAGTTTGAGGAGTTGTTATTAATTCTAACTCTGCGACGTCACTCTGATATGCTAATGACTTCATTGTACGACTCCGGAACGTTAGTCGCTTAGTGCGACAACACTATGGGATGCAAAGAAATTTTATAATCAGGTATAATTAGGTTTTGTTTGTGTTAACGGTTTTCATGTTTTAAAACATGAATATAGTGAATATGTGTTCATGCCCTGTAATGTCAATTTTACTTTTTTGCTTATTGATATCAATTCTGTTCTTACATCATTTTGAATTTAGTATAAACTAATGCATACAATTTGTAAACACCCACATTTTTACTAAATACAATCCAAAAATATATAATATTTTTCAAATTTTAAATTTGAATTTGATGTTGTTACATAAATTAACTCAAAATGAACTATTCCCTACAAAAGTGTTTCCCTTTTTCCCTCTATCAATAAAAAAATAAAAACTTTTCATAAAAAATAATAAAAATCTCGTTTTCTACGAACATCATTTTACACACGCGTAATACGTGTAAATTAGGATTTACACATATGTAATGACTAATTCACACGTGTAAATAATGAGTGTATGATTTTTTTAAGAAAAAGTATATCTATAGTAACATCCGCCACCTTCCAATATAAAACCCAAACCCGAAACCATTTTGAGATTTTGTTATTAAACTATTAAATAGTTTTAATAGATCAAATGCACTAAATGTGCAATTTATGAACTATTCATAATCTAAACAACTGTAAAAATACTTATTTAGAACTAAATCTTTTCATAAAAATATAACGATTTATTAATCATTTTACGATAAATAACTAAAGGGAAATGTTTTATTAAAATTTGTTTAGTTATAAAATGACTTCTAATAAACTTATATAGTTTTATTAGTAGTTATGAATTTCTATTGTGAAAATAAATAATTAAATTATGAAGTTTACAAGTTTTAAGAAAGCTAAAAAAGAGATTAATAAATAATTAATCTAATCTATTATTTAAATTTGTTTTTATAAGTCAAGCGTTTAAATTATAATTTCTGAAACTTAATATAAAAGCTTCTAGCATAAAATAATAAAACTTGATACTTCAGGGACCAAATTTGTAAAATGTAATAAGCCAACCCCCGACCCCCGTATTTCCGGCTAATCGCCGGTAGGGGCTCCGGCCAAGTCCGGCGTCCCCCCTTTTACTCTTAAACGCTTAAATGAAACGCGATTAAACCAAACATTAACTATGGCATATCAGTTTCGAACTTGAATACGATTTTAATTGGATTAATTCAGGCGTTAAGGCTGTGCACACGAAACCAAAACATCGACTTAATGTCTCTACCCGCTCGTTTTGAAAAAATCTTAATTGGGTCTATAGAATGATGTTAAAACCTTCGAATTAGTTTCATTAAACTTTTTGTATCATCAATTCCATTCAAAACAAGCACATACACCATGTTCGATTGTCATCTTCCTTTCGGACCTGCAACATGGTCGACAGTGGTCTTTGAGGCATTTAAACTCTAAATTCATTGAGGGCTTGGATTACAAACACTCTTTGAAGATTTATACGAAAGTAATTTGATTAATATCATTATTTGTATCTGAATCTCTCCACCCACAGTGGTGATTCTCCTTCGGCTTGCATCTTCGAATCCATCTCAACCCTGGTAAATTACATACATACATACACTCGTATTCGCATGAGGAATCAAAGCCCTATGTTTGATTTTATTAACATTATCAATTTGAGGTTCAATTTGGAACATTTTTAATCTAGGGTTCTTGAGTGATTTGGGGGTGTTTAAAGTATGATTTTTATTATTATTTTGTAATTTAAAACAAGTTGGGCTTTGGCCCGCCGGTTAGCAACAGTTAGCATACATGGGAGGTTAGGGGTTCGAACCGTGCCTCTGCCATGTTTTATTTTTAGTTAATTTATTTTATTTTTTTTAATTCAGAAAATTATTAGTATATCATAATATTAATATAACAATAGTTTTGTTAACCAAAACATTATAGATATTTTTTTAAATTAATTTTTAAGGATTTTAAAACATATAAATTTTAAATTAAATAACATTCTTTAAGAATAACAAAATTTATAAAAATAAAATTTATTTAAAATGTTAAAAAATTATTACAGTTCAAACTTATATCTGTAACACCCGGAAATTTTCTTTGAAGCCGGCGAAATAAGAAAAGAAATAAAGTTCAAAGTCGAGGGACCAAACTCACCAACGAGATAAACTTCGATGAATAGGGGTATAAAAGGGGGAAGACGCCCCATACTAGCCATTTTTCAGCCAAAGAGAAGAGAAGAGAAGGAGAAAAGAGGAGAAAAGCTTGGTTCGGGTGGATTCGAGCGTGGAAATCGTCGTGTAGCGGGTCAAATCGAAGCTCTACTCAACGGGAACGTTTGTGTGAGTTCTAGGACCCCTCTTTTACACTATTTTGAATGATTTTGGGGCTAGAACACATCTGAAAACTACTTTTTGGGTTTTTGGGTGTAAACCTGTTTTATGCATGTGTGTATGTGTATGATTCGTTTGGGGCATGATTTCTTGCTTGTTTATGTTTGAATGAGGTCGTGGAATGTTTCCCTAAGGCTTAGAATGATTTATTTGAGCTTAAAAGTGGTTTGGAGGAGGTTGGAGACCGAAAACCGTCGGCTGCAGTCGGGATGAACTGCATTCTGCATCAGCTAGGGCTAGGCGACCGACTGAAGGGCGATTGGAGGCCATACGGCCGATTGCCATGTGACTGAGGTTCATTCGCACGAAGGGTATGAGATTGAGGTTCATTCGCACGAAGGGTATGCGACTGAGGTTCATTCGCACGGAGGGTATGCGATTGAGGTTCATTCGCATGAAGGTAATGCGACTGAAGCCCATGCGCCTGAAGTCATGCGACAGAAGGCCATATGCATAGAAGCTATGCAACTGAGAGTCCATACGCATAGATGTCCATTTGCCCATAGGTCCATTCACATAGGGTCCATATGCCCGAATGACTGTGGTATTGTCGGAGGTTTGGAAAGTGCGGACTTAGACTCGGACCCTCGAGGTCGTAGATGATAAGATTGGCATGGATGATGCAAGGCAATGTATGATGATGAGTTGACGATGATGATATGTATGATGTTTTGTGTGATGTATGACTGGCGGTGCGTGTGATGCATAGTATGTCAGATGTGTGTTATGTATGTATGATGATGCCTGTATGGTGATATTGTATGTTTATGATTATGTTTATGTTCCTTATTATGTATGTTTATCTTTCCATGGCTTTGCGTTGAACGTTAATGAATGATGAAAGTAATAAAAGTATTATGTAACATAAAGTGGAAGATAATGAAAAGAGGAACGTAATGAATGAATGCATGCATGAATGAATGAATTAACAAATGAAAGGCTTGCAAGCATATGTATGAGGTGAGTGACTCTGTGTCGCAACAGTCGCGAAAGAGGTCATTGTCAAGTACTCCGGTACTGTGTCAGTCTTCAGACATGAGTCGGGGGTTTGGTTACAGGCCCCGACATAGTATCAGTCTTCGGACATGAGTCAGGGGTGTTGCATTAGACAGGATCCGGATGAATGAGAAGAGGATCGCGTACTCGGGTATTGTGTCAGTCTTCGGGCATGAGTCAGGGGTTTGTGTACAGGCCCCGGCACAGTATCAGTCTTTGAACATGAGTCGAGAATAGTGCGTGGTTCTGAGATGAGATGAAAGAGAAACAAATCGCGTACTCCGGTACTGTCAGTCTTCGGACATGAGTCGGGGGTTTGGTTACAGGCCCCGACACAGTACCAGTCTTCGTACATGAGTCGGGAGTATGGCATGAGTTAATGAATGGTAAAGGTAATGATGGAAAGAACAAATGTATGAAATGAACCTTAACGAAATATCTTAATAATGTACTAATCAGGATCTTTGTCATTCGACCTTAGCAATCATGGCTTAGTGCCACGAAGAGGGTAAAGTCTGACCAGATCTTGAACGGTATGAATGAATGATGAAGATATTAATGATACTATTAGTATGTACGTATGATGTATGATCACGAACGAATGTAAAGTACTGTATGATTTTGAAAGAAAGTAAAGAACGGTTTTACGAAAGAAAAGTATGTTTTATTATAAAACTAGAACTCACTGAGCAACGCTGACTTTGATGTGTTTCCAGTTGGCAGGTATGTTGCTGAGGATGGCACGGGGCGACTACTCAGTTCTTTTGGAATGGCATCCATTATTATATGGCTTTTGTAATGAAATGTAACATGAATTTTGTAATTGATAATGAAGTATTGTTTGCAAAAGCTATTATATTTAAATGAGATATTGTTTTAAATGTTTTCGCTGCGATGTTTTTATGTAAGATGACGAAAATTATGTTTTGAGTGCGATGAATGACCAGCTGTAAGCGTCCCGGGACGGGGCCTTACAAGTTGGTATCAGAGCTAAAGTTTAAGTGAACTAGGTAAATATTTTCAAAAACCTAATCTTAAACCGAGAATGGGACGGAAAGGGAAGTGATGCCAGTTTGAGTAGCTGCGTGCCATCAGGTATTTTCGTAATGTTAACCGGTATTACGTGCGCATGTTATGTGGTTTACGTGTTGCTGGTAGATTTAAATAATGATGTAGTCAGGATAGGTAATTCTCGGGGTGTGAAGAGTAAAGTAAGTGGCTAATCACAACTGGCCACTGTAATTAGAGACTTACTATACTTGACATAAACTGAGTTGTTCCCTTGAATGACCGTGTTGGTGTTTGAATCTTTCAGTGTGTTAGAGGATGGCTGGTGGTAGATCTTCTAAGGCTTCGTGAGGTGGAGGTGGTAGTGGACGTGGTGCTGAACCACGGGTCACAAGAGGAAGGTCTAGGGCTGAAAGAGTAGTTCATGAAGAACCCGAGACCCCTCATCCAGAGGGTGGTGATGAGAGTGCTAATCTGCGAGCCTCGATGAGAGAGGCGGTTGCGGAGGAAGTGCATCAGGCCATGCAGACAATCCTACCGTCTGTAATGACAGAACTGATAAAGGCTGTTAGAGATGGGGAGAGACAGGAAAGGGGTAGACCTTCGAGCAAAAGGATACGACCTGAGATTGAAACGGTTTTCTTCGATGACGAAGAGGAAGAAGAGGAAGAGCCTGCGCTGGAGGCGGCACGAGGCTGTAACTATCGGGCGTTTCAACGATGCAAGCCCCAACTTTTGATGGAAATGGCACTGTTGCTACTGCTCACCAATGGGTGAGAGAGATGGAAGCTGTATTGAATATCAGCGAGTGCCGGGAGGATCAAAAAGTAAAGTTTGCTGCCCATTCTTTTATGGACTCGGCTCTGTGTTGGTGGGACAATATAGTCCAAGCCGAGGGTAGCAGGGCTATTGGGAGAATGAGATGGTCGGAGCTAAAGAAGTTGGTTATTGAGGAGTTCTGTCCTCACCGAGAGATGGACAAGGTTGAGAGGGAGTTCCTGCAACTGGAGGCGGGAACCCTGACACATCAACAGTACACCATGAAGCTCAACGAGATGGCACGTTTGGTGCCGGATCAGGTGACACCTCTTTTGCAAAAGATCAAGAGGTACATTCAGGGCTTCCGGCGAACATCCGTAGGCACATGATCTTTGCCCGACCGAGTATGTCTAGGTCGGCAGTTGACCTGGCGTGAAGGTTGTACGATGAGCGGGGGGCAATGGCGATAAAAGACGAAGTGAAGGAGCGAGCCTATATTAAGAAGGGGAAAGGAAGGCGGGACAATGATGGTGGATTTGTGTGTGAAGGTATACCATCGAGGGACGATGATCGGAAGATAATAGAAAGAAAAGGAGAAGTATGCAAAAAGTGTGGTAGAGGCCATGAAGGGGAATGGAAGTGGGGACTGAACGTCTGTTTCCAGTGTGGGAAGGAAGGCCACATGGTGAGGGATTGCCGCACGGCCAAGTGCTACGACTGTGGAGAGACTGGGCACCTGAGCAGGGATTGTAAGAAGTCGAAGGCAGGAAGCTCCAGTGCAAGGAAAGGGAATAGTGGGTGAAGGCTAGAGCTTTTGCTATAACCGAGAGGAGGCTAGAGCGGACTTCGACTTGACGTCAGGTACATTTCTGGTGATTTAAAATTTGTGCATCTATGATTTGAATGCGGTGCTAGTAGTAGTCTCATTCCTACTGCTTTCTGTTGTAAGTGGCATGTTAGGAGAAGGAACATCGATTAGCCCTTCGATGTAGAGATTGCTATTAATGAATCCATTAGGTTACCTAGATGCCCTAGAGGATTGCGGATAGAATTAAGAAAGCGTTTGTTCCTGCTAGACCATTCAGGATAGACTTGGGTGGATAGGTGTACACCATAAGGTGAATGGGTTAGCAATCCATGAGGTGTGGACGTATCGCCTACTTGGCTGATGTAAGGTATGTGGATATACTAATATCTCAACCGTCAGATGTATCGAGACCCGAGTAAAGATATTGGTGGCCAGGTATGAAGCGTGATATGATGGAGTATGTGAGTAAATGCCTTACTTGTCTACAAGTGAAGGCCGAGCACCAAATGACGTATGGGAAATATTGAGGTGACTGAGGCTACGACTGAGAAGCTCGAAAGTATCAAAGCCCTGATGGAAGTAGCCAAAGATAGACCAGAAGTCGTATGTTGATAAACGACGTAGAGTGAATGAATTCCTGGTGAGAGACTAGAAAGAAATGAGACAATATTGCCCGCGATGGTTGAAGGAACAACAGGTTTCGGGAACAAAACCTATTTAAGGGGGTGGACTTGTAACACCCGGAAATTTTCTTTGATGCCGACAAAATAAGAAAAGAAATAAAGTCCAAAGTCGAGGGACCAAACTCGCCAATGAGAAAAACTTCAATGAATGGGAGTATAAAAGGGGGAAGACACCCCATACTTGCCATTTTTCAGCCAAAGAGAAGAGAAGAGAAGGACAAAAGAGGAGAAAAGCTTGGTTCGAGGGAATTCGAGCGTGGAAATCATCGTGTAGCAGGTCAAATCAAAGCTCTACTCAACGAAAACGTTTGTGAGTTCTAAGACCACTCTTTTACACGTTTTGAATGATTTTGGGGCTGGAACACATTTGAAAACTATTTTTCGGGTTTTTGGGTGTAAACTCATTTCATGCATGTGTGTATGTGTATGATTAGTTTCGGGCTTGATTTCTTGCTTGGTTATGTTTGAATGAGATCGTGGTATGTTTCCCTAAGGCTTAGAATGGTTGATTTGAGCTTAAAAGAGGTTTGGAGGAGGTTGGTGGCCGAAAATCATCGGTTGCAGTCGGGATGAACTGCATTCTGCATCAGCTAGGGCTAGGCGACCAACTTGTGGGCGATTGGAGGCCATATGGCCGATTGCCATATGACCGAGGTTCATTCGCACGAAGGGTATGCGACTGAGGTTCATTCGCACGAAGGTTATGCGACTGAGGTTCATTCGCACGGAGGGTATGCGACTGAGGTTCATTCGCACGAAGGTTATGCGACTGAAGCCCATGCGCCTGAGGTCATGCGATTGAGAGTCCATACGCATAGATGTCCATTCGCCAATAGGTCCATTCGCATAGGGTCCATATGCCTGAATGACCGTAGTGTTGTCCGAATTTCGGAAAGTGCGGACTTAGACTCGGACCCTCGGGGTCGTAGATGATAAGATTAGCATGGATGAGGCAAGACGATGTATGATGATAAGTTGACGATGATGATATGTATGATGTTTTGTGTGATGTATGACTGGCGGTGCGTGTGATGCATAGTATGTCAGATGTGTGTTATGTATGTATGATGATGCCTGTATGGTGATGTTATATGTTTATGATTATATTTATGTTCCTTATTATGTATGTTTATCTTTCCATGGCTTTGCGTTGAACGTTAATGAACGATGAAAGTAATGAAAGTATTATGTAACGTAAAGTGGAAGATAATGAAAAGAGGAACGTAATGAATGAATGCATGCATGAATGAATGAATTAACAAATGAAAGGCTTGCAAGCATATGTATGAGGTGAGCAACTCTGTGTTGCAACAGACTCGAAAGAAGTCCTTGTTGCGTACTCTGTTACTGTGTCAGTCTTCGGACATGAGTCGGGGGTTTGGTTACAGGTCTTATCAGTTTTCGGACATGAGTCGGCGGTGTTGCATGAGACAGGATCCGGATGAATGAGAAGAGAATCACGTACTCCGATACTGTGTCAGTCTTCGGGCATGAGTCGGGGGTTTGTGTACAGGCCTCGGCATAGTATCAGTCTTCGGACATGAATCGGGAGTAGTGCGTGGGACTGAGATGAGAAAAAAGATAAACGAATCACGTACTCCAGTACTGTGTCAGTCTTCGGACATGAATCGGGGGTTTGGTTATAGGCCCCTGCACAGTACCAGTCTTCGGACATGAGTCGGGAGTATGGCGTGAGTTGATGAATGGAAAGGTAATGATGGAAAGAACGAATGTATGAAATGAACCTTAAGGAAATATCTTAATAATGTACTAATCGGGATCTTTGTCATTTGACCTCAGTAATCGTGGTTGAGTACCACGAAGAGGGTAAAGTCCGACCAGATCTACAACGGTCTGAACGAATGATAAGGATATTAATGATACTATTAGTATGTACCTATGATGTATGATCACGAACGAATGTAAAGTACTATATGATTTTGAAAGAAAGTAAAGAACGGTTTTACGAAAGAAAAGTATGTTTTATTATAAAACTAGAACTCACTCAGCAACGCTGACTTTGATGTGTTTCCAGTTGGCAGGTATGTTGCTGAGGATGGCACGGGGCGACTACTCAGTTCATTTGGAATGACATCCATTATTATAAGGCTTTTGTAATGAAATGTAACATGAATTTTGTAATTGATAATGAAGTATTGTTTGCAAAAGCTATTATATTTAAATGAGATATTATTTTAAATGTTTCCGCTACGACGTTTTTATGTAAGATGACGAAAATTATGTTTTGAGTACGATGAATGACCAGCTATAAGCATCTCGGGAACGGGGCCTTACGATATATTTCAAATATTTTTAAATTTTATATGTTACAAATACTTTAAATAATTAATTAATTAGTTATTTAAATCATTAAATATTCAACTAAGTATTTAACCATGTTATACTTTAAATAAATAATTATTTACTTTTCACACTTAAATGCCTAATCTTTATTCATCAATTAGTATAAATTAAATACTGAGTAGTATGTAAATACATAAGTTCACTCTATTATTCTTTATTTTGGGTTTTGATGTTATAAGACCTTTATAAAGATTATTTAAATGTTTAAATACTTTATAAAATTACTTTAAATAATTTTATATTATTTTGCAAGTCATATAATTATGTATTCAATAAATCATCTTTATCAATTTTAAATAATTAATTTCTAAATTAATTATTTTTTTCAACACATTATATTTAATCCTTATTAATTTAACTAAATTAAATTATTAAATCATTCATTATTGTTCTCAATCTTAATTAATTTATTTCGTCTTTATTAACTTAAACATAATCGTTTGTTTTATTTTACTTGATTTAATTATTAAAACCTCCAAATTCCAAATGAAACCCTAATCATATGTACTCTTGAATCATATCTTATTCTAAACCTAAGACACTAAATCTTAGGTTGAGTCGTGAAGAAATCTTTAGAACCACCTTTATCTCTCATAAATATCTAATGTGCCTTCTACATCTGCTGAGTTCTCCATGCCCCCTTTTTACTTTATTTCACATCATTTGAGATGAAACTTGTTAACCTTATAAACTTACACTTGTAAACATCTTAATACTTGTAAATGCATATGCAATTCATCTTTACTTTTTGTCATGGTTATTTGTGTTATTGTAAGTTTAATATGAGATACATATTTTGTTTACAATCATTAACTATTGCTAGCCTAGCGACGTTTTAGATCATTGGGTCTGACAAGTCTATTTGGTGCTAAAGCTGATGTATTGCCGGCTCCTGATGACGTATGCTTGTTCATCATGGGAACCAAATACACTTAGCCAATCATATATACTTGTAATCAAGTCGAGTTTGGTTGTAACTGTATGTGTTCTATAAACTTGCTAACTCATAACCATTGACATGAATTGCTACTTGTAAACCTTTATATATATATATATATATATATATATACACACACACACACACACGTGTGTGTTTAACCATGGGAACTCACCAATTTTCAAAGTTGACCCTTTATTTTTAACATGTTTTAGGTTTGATACTTGAGGATTTTCTTCGTACTCATATAAGACTTGGACATAGTTTAACTAAATATGTTATTTGTTTGTTTGAAGCTTTTGTATTGTATGGACTTATTTGTCTTGTAATGTTTAATGATTAATGATATTTAATATTATTACAACTTATTTAATTCCATGTGCTATGAACAATCGTCTCACATTCTTCCGCCCTAATGATTCTGTCGTCGGTCCGGGGTGACAGTTTGTGGTTTGCATGTGACTTAAATGTGTGGTTTATATTGGTTTCTAAAGTTATCACAAAAAGGTGGTTCTCAAAATAACTCTACTATATATATGTAAATATATATGTATATATATATACATATATATATACATATATACATATTTATATATATACATATATATACATATATATATATATATATATATATATGTAATACCCAGTTATTTATTTTTTCTGAACCCGACAAATAAAGAAGAAAATAAATAAAGTCTAAAGCCGAGGGACAAAACTCGCTAAAGAGAGAAAGTTGGGCACGTGGTGATATTTGTAGGGAAAGGGCAACCATAACCCTCTTCCCACACTCACATTTTCAGCAAACAATAGAGGAGAAAAGAGAAAGAAGAGAAAAGTTGGTTCAAGTTGGTTCGAGTGAGCAAAATCGTTGAGAAGCGGGTAAAATCGAAGCTCTTCTCGTTGTGTGAGTTCTAGGACCCCTCCTTTACACATTTTTGAATGATTTGGGGCTGGAACACATCTAAAAATTGGGTTTTTGAGTGTGTATGTGTGTGTCCCGTATACGTATGTGTATATGTGTGTGTGATTCATTTGGGTCTTGTGTTTGAGCTTGTGTGTGCTTGAATGGTGTTGTGGTATGCATTCCTAAGGTTTAGGATGGTTGATTTGGGCTTAGAATGAGTTTGGATGAGCTTGGAGGTCAAAAGTGGCAGATTGGGTTCGGGATGAACTACATTCTGCATCAGCTAGGGGTAGGCGACCGAATAAAGGACATACGGTCGAAGAGGTGCGAATGGGGTTCATTCGCACGATTGGGCCAGTCGCATGGGGAGCCATGCGACTAAGGGTCCAGTCACATAAGTGCTCATCCGCATTAGTTCCATTCACATGAGGTCCATTCGCATTAATTCCATTCGTACGATTGGGTGTTCACTCGCATAAGTGTTCATCCGCATTGGTTAAATCGCATGATGTTCAGTCGCATGGAGGCCATGTGACTGAAGGATGTCCATACGCCCGAATACGGTTATTGCACCCGAGGAGAAGTGTAGTTTAACTTTTGACTTCGGGGGAAAGTGCAGATGTAAATTTTGACGTAAAGGTTCCCGTAAGTTCATGTAAGATGACAGTTGAGGCCTTAGAGAGCATGTTGGGCATGATGATGATGATGTTGCATGTTTATGCATGATGTATGCTATGTATGATGTTGCCCTGTATGATGATAGCGTATGTGTATGTTGATGTTCCTTATGATGTATGTCTATCTTTCCTGTGGCCTTACGTGTAATGTTAATGAATGAAGAGAAAGTATTATGTAACGTTAAGTGAAAGATAAAGAAAAGGGGAACATGAAGTAAGAATGCATGCATTAATGAATGATGAAAGTAATGAAAGTCTTGCAAGCACTGTATGTCGAGACACGCCATTAAAAGGTGTTAGCTCAACGGTGTGCGGGTTCGCTACCCCGGAGGATGCACATCGGGGTCTTTCTTTGTGATTGACCATATGTATGAACCATTGTTGCGTGCATTAGGTACTGTGACCATTAGTCTGGGCACCACGAATGAAGGTCTATTATAGCTTAGGTCTAGTACCATGAGCATGAAGGGCATATCATATGACAATGGTATACCTGAACTTTACATTAGGTACTGTGGCCAGAGGTGCTGTGCACCATGAATGAAAGTCTATCATAGGCTTAGGCCTAGTATCATGAGCATGAAGGGTAAAGTTCATGGTGATGACGAAAGGAAAAGATGTATGATGAATGAACGAATGAAAGTAAGATGAATGAATGAACGGAAGCTAATGAACGATGAAGATAATAATAACTATTATCTATGTGTACGTATGATGTATGATCACATAAAAGAAAAGAACGGTTTTAACGAAAGAAAAGTATGTTTTATTTTATAAAACTAGAACTCACTCAGCAACGCTGACTTTGATGTGTTTCCAGTTGGCAGGGTATGATTGCTGAGGATGTCACGAGGTGACTATTCAGCTCTTTTGGGATGGCATCCATTTATATAATGCTTTTGTGATGTAAAGCAACAATGTATCTGTAACTGATTAACGATGTATTATTTTGCAAAAGTTTTTTATGATGAAATAAGATGTCGTTTTTGAATATTTCTACTGCTATATTTTTGTAAGATAATTGAAAATGTATGTTTTATGTGCAATGATTTGCCAGCTGTAAGCGTCCCGGGAACGGGGCCTTACAAGTTGGTATCAGAGCTAAAGTTTAAGTGAAATGGGTAAAATTTTAAAATAAACCTTAACTTGAACTGAGAATGGAACAGAAAGGGAATGGGATGCCAATTTGAGTAGCTGCGTGCCATGAGGTATTTTTGTAATGTTAACTGGTATTATATGCGCATGTGATGTGGTTATGTGTTGTATGTAGATTTAAATACTGATGTAGTCAGGCCAGGTAATGCCTGGGGTATGAAGAGTAAAGTAAGTGGCTAATCACAACTGGCCACTATAATTAGGGACTTACTATACTTGACATAAACTGAGTTGTTCCCTTAAATGACCATGTTGGTGTTTGAATCTTTCAGTGTGCGTATGATGGCCGGTGGTAGATCTTCGGAAGCCTCTCGTGGTGGAGGTCAAGGTGCTGAACCATGACCCAAGAGAGGGAGACCCAGAGTTAAGAAGGTGGTTCATGAAGAACCAGAGACCCCTCATCCGGAGGGTGGCGATGAGAGCGCCAATCTGAGAGCCTCAGTAAAGGAGGTTGTTGTGGAAGAAGTTCATCAGGTCATACAAACAATCTTACCATATGTGGTGACCGAAGTGATTAAGGCAATATGGGAAGGGGAAAGAAAGGAGAGGAACAGGTCCTCGGGAGGACGAGAACAACCGCAGCCTGAAACCGTTCTCTCGGATGATGAAGAAGAGAAAGAAGAAGAAGAGTGTAACATCTCGTATTTTTTTTGTTAACTAAAAGTTAATTTTGTTAGTTCTTGTAAGGGCCATTTATGCTATTTATGAAACTTGGTGGGCTATTTATGTATGATTTCTTATTTAATTTAAAGTTTATAAATATTATATGATATAATGTTAATATTAATAAAAGTATAAATACTATTATGTAAAAATAATAATAATAATAATAATAATAATAATAATAATAATAATAATAATAATGATAATAAAAATAATAATAATAAGTTATCAAAGTTAACAAGTTAAAACTTAATTAGTTCAAGGGGGCCTAATTGTCAAATTAGAAACTTGAAATATTAAGTTTGGGCATAGAATAATAAGAATTCAAAGTTGAGGGACCAAATGTGTAAATAACTCAAAATCCGCCCCTTACCCCGTAATTCCGGCAGGGACTCCGGCCACTCTCCGGCCGAAGTCCGGCGAGTTCAAAACCGCAAAATTCTTCGTTTTTGTAATCTAAAAACCGTCCCAAAACCTCCTGGAACCTACCTCGAACTTGAATGCAACTTGTAATCGAGTTAAAGCATCGGTTACAAAGCTCAATCGAGAGCATAACCGAAGCTTTAAACACCATAGCCGTTCGGGCATTTAATCTTAATAATAATCTAATTAAACTAACCTGCGTATTCATCTAAGGAATCCTAAGTATTCAGAATTCTCAATTTCATCGTTAAACTCATTTCGTTGACATTCGAATCATCATCCTCGTCGCGACCTGCTACATAGTGAACTACAACTTTCGTTCGATTATAACCAAAATTGGATGAGGGCTTTTACTTAACAACATCTTTGGAAACTTCTGTCGTGACGAATTCGTGTTTAATCATCATCATCTTCTCGAACCGGATTTACCATAGTCGTGATTGTTCTTCATCTTGTTTTCATCGATTTAAACTTCAAACCAGGTAATTAATTGTACCAATACACTCGGTTTTACGTGGGGATCAAAAGCCCTAAGGTGGATTTCATTACCATTCGTGATTCGGTGTTCAATTTGATCGAATCTATTTCTAGGGTTCATGTGAAATTTGGGGGTTTGTTTAAGTTTGTATTTAACAATTAAAACATGGTTTCTAACGCGGCTGGAAGCCTTTGGTTCACTGGTAAAACATATGACCCCCTAAACAGGAGGTCCCCGGTTCGAATCCGGGGGACCTCATGTATTTTTTAAGCCTTTTTGGCCTTCGAATTTAATATTAAAAATTCCTAAAAATTATGAAAAATCATTTTCATAAACTTTATTTCTTTTAAAGCTATTTAATCATTTTTTTTCTGTAATTTATTTATAAAAATACCTTTACATTTTTTTTATTTAATATCCTAAAGATTAATAACATAACTAGCATATTTCTATAAAATTTAGAATCTAAAAAAAAAAAAATAGTTTAATTCACACAAACTATTATTGCAAGCATTGCCTTTAAAATTATTGTTTAATTTGTATTCATTTTTTTTTATTTAATTATAAAATTATTTAAACTTTATAAACGTTACAAAATTATTATAAAGGATATTTTAATCTATATATATATTTATATAAATTATAAATAAAATCGTTCCCACGAAAATATAATTGAGATCTTATTTAACTATAATAATTAACTAAACCCCAAACATCAAGTTGATTTTCTTAGTCCTTGTTAAATTATTGTAAAGCTTTAATCTTATAAATATATATATTTAGGTGTCTTGTGACGATACACCTTGGAGCGACGCTTGTTAATATTATTATTAAATCGCCATTATATATTTATTGTCAAGTGAGTTTTCCTTGCCCCATTTTATTTTATTTCACACTACTTTGGGGTGAAACATGATTATCTATACATTGTACACTTATTAATGTTTGAGACTTGTAAGCACATGCAATTCATCTTATTATTATGTCATGGTTATTTGTGTAATGTAAGTGTTTATATGAAATACATAGTTTGTTTACAATCATTAACTATTGCTAGCCTGGCAACGTCTTAGATCTTTGGGCCTGACAAGCCTATTTGGTGCTAAAGTCGATGTATTGCCGACTCCTAGGAGCCGTATGCTTGTGCACTAGGGAACCAATACACTTAGCCAATCTTTTATACTTGTAATCAAGTCGAGGTTTGGTTGTAACGATGTGTGTTCTATAACCTTACTTGCTTATGACCTATGACATGAATTGCTACTTGTAACTTTATCATATTATGTATAAAAACCTTGGAAACTCACCAACTATTTATAGTTGACCCTTTTATTTTTATCATGTTTCAGGAAATCCCCAAGTTTAAAGTGGACTTTTGAAGCTTGGAAATAAAACTAGGACTTGGACCTAGTTAAATAAATAACTGTTATGCTACGTTTTGTTTTATTTGGGGTTATTTCATGTTTTGTGACTTATGTTTGTATTGACTTTTGAAACTTATAATTTTAATATTTACACTTAATTATAGCGTTATGTGGCTGTGAACAATCTTAACCCTCACATCTCGACGATTCCGCCGTCAAGGTTGGGGTGTGACAAAGAGCCTGTGCAGGAGGCGGCACAAGGTTGTAACTACGTGGCGTTTATGAGATGCAAGCCCTGAACTTTTGATGGTAATGGCACTGCTGCTGCTGCACACCGATGGGTGTGGGAAATGGAGGTTGTTCTTGATATCAGCGAGTGTCGGGAGGACTAGAAGGTGAAGTTTGCTACCCACTCATTTGTAGACTCTGCTCTATGTTGGTGGGACAATATAGTCCAAGCTGAGGGCAGGCGGGCGATCGGGAGAATGAGATGGTCGGAGTTAAAGAAGTTGGTGATCGAGGAGTTCTGTCCTCATAGAGAGATGGATAAGGTTGAGAGAGAATTCCTGTAGCTAGAGGCGGGAACCATGACACACCAGCAGTACACCACAAAGTTCAATGAGATGGCACGTCTGGTACTAGATCAGGTGACACCTCTGTCTTGAAAGATCAAGAGGTATATTCAGGGTTTGCCAGCGGATATTCACAGGCACATGATCGCTGCCCGGCCGAGCATGTTTACGTCGGCGGTGGATTTGGCAGGGAGACTGTATGATGAGAGAACGGTGGTGGTGACTGAAGGTTGGAGGAAGAGTGGAGGTGATTGAAACTGGAATGGGAAGAGGTTTGGTCGGGGTGACGCCTCGACGGGTAACAAGAAGGCACGAGTGGATGACCGCTGTGTGGTCACATCGAGTGCGGGGTCGAAAAGGCGTGGCAAGTGTGGAAGGGAGCATAGTGGGGAATGTAGGTTTGGATCAAACTTTTGATTCAAATATGGGAAGGCGGGGCACATGGCAAGGCCTGTCCTACGGTCCGGTGCTATAACTGTGGTGAAGAGGGTCACATGAGTAAGGATTGTAAGAAGCCGAGGGCTGAGGGTTTAGGGCAAAGAAGACGGGAGGTGAAGGACCGAGGGCGAGCGCCAGGGCATTCACCATGACACAGGAGGAGGCTAGGACGGATCCCGATGTCGTGTCCGGTACGTTTCTGGTGAACCAAACTTTAGCTTCTGTGTTATTTGATTCGGGTTCCAGTAAAAGTTTTATTTCTGCTGCTTTCTGTGCTAAGCTGCCCATTAGTAGTATACGTGTTGATGCGCCTTTTTATGTAGAAACTATCATAGGAAAGTCTACTAGGATTTCAGAGATGATAGAGAACTGTGATGTGGAACTAGAAGGTCATAAGTTTCCTGTTAGACCATTTGTGATGACCTTAGGTGGTTTCGATTTGGTTCTTGGGATGGATTGTTGGCGGACTCCAAGGCGAACATTGTATGTCGCAAGAAGATGATTCGTTTGACAGCGTCTGACGGGAGTTTGGTAACTGTTTATGGAGATCGGGTCACGACGATCCCAAAAGTGATCTCAATGGTGGTGGCGGGAAAGTGTATGAGGCGTGGATGTAGCGCCTATTTGGCTTATGTAAAGGATGTGGATACGCCAACCCCACAACTATCCGATGTCCCGGTTGTATGTGACTTTCCAGACCTATTTCTAGAAGACTTATCAGGAGTGCCTCCTGACCGTGAGATCGAGTTCTAGATTGACTTGATACCGGGTGCCCACCCTGTTGCCAATGGAGATGAAAGAGCTGATGGAGCAGTTGCAAGAGCTTCTTGATAAGGGGTTCATTAGACCAAGTATCTCTCCTTGGGGTGCTCTGGTCCTGTTCGTGTAGAAGAAAGACGATAGTATGAGGATATGTATTGACTATCATGAGCTGAATAAGTTGACAGTGAAGAATCGATACTCGTTACCAAGAATTGACGATTTGTTTGATCAGCTCCAAGGTGCCAGTTGGTTCTCAAGGATAGATCTTCGGTCGGGCTACCATCAATTGAAGGTGAAGGAACAAGATATCCGTAAAACAGCTTTTCACATGCATTATGGTCACTACGAGTTTCTAGTCATGTCTTTTGGTTTGACAATGCGCGAGCTGCTTTTATGGATCTGATGAATCGTGTGTGTTGGCCTATGTTGGATAAATCAGTGATTATGTTTATTGATGATATCCTGATTTATTCGAAGAGCGAGAATGAGCATGCCGGCCACATTCGGGAGGTTTTGGAGACGTTGAGAAAGGAGAAGCTGTACGCCAAGTTCTCCAAGTGCGCATTTTGGTTGCGTGAAGTTCAGTTCTTGGGTCATGTGGTGAATCCTGACGGGATAATGGTAGACCTGGCTAAGGTGGAGGCAATGATGCAATGGAAGTCTCCTAAGACGCCATCCGAGATTCGTAGCTTCTTGGGTTTGGCAAGCTACTATAGAAGGTTTATCCAAGACTTCTCTAAGATTGCTTCTCCACTGACTAAGTTGACCCGGAAGGATGTGAAGTTTGTATGGGGTCAAGCTCAAGAGAAGGCATTCGAAGAATTGAAGGCTAGGATGACTCAAGCTCTTGTTGTGTCATTATTCAATGAAAGCGAAGATCTAGTGTTTTATTCTGATGCTTCCTATTCGGGGTTGGGGTGTGTGTTAATGCAGAGAGGGAAGGTTATTGCTATGCATCCCGACAGTTGAAGGTTCATAGGTCAATATCCACTCATGACTTGGAGCTAGCAGCCGTGGTCTTTGCACTATAGATTTGGAGGCACTATCTGTACGGGACAAAGTGCACCATTTTCACCGACCACAAGGGCTTGAAGTACTTCTTCGAGCAGAAAGATCTGAACATGAGGCAGAGACGATGGTTGGAGCTTATAAATGTTGGATTCTGTGTGCCCAAGACACTTAGAATATTGATGTGGTTAGTACGTTATGATCCAAGTCGGGTTATACCCAATAAAAAGTTTGGCAAACACCAATTAGATATTTAATTGATGATGTGATCATGCAATTAAATATTTACACCAATTTAGAAAATGGGTTTTCTAAATAAGTTGCATGTGAGTGGGAACAACTTATTAGGATAATTTGTTCAAACAATATTATTTGAAGTGTTGTTTAAATTAGTTAAATGACATCAAATAATAGTGGGAATTACAACTTATAAATTAAATGGTTAATTGTATAAGTATGTAAATACATATATATATATTGTACATACAATTTATTATATGTCTAGTTCACAAGACATGTTAATGTGTGATAATCAATTAAAGGGTTTTTAAAACCCAAAATTTCGGCCGCCCTCCCTTGGTTCCCCATTGGACCAAACTTGCTTTGGACACCCACACACACTTAATTCTTGTCTTGAACACTCCACAAGAGAGTACCACACATTTACATGCAATAGGCTGAAATCTCTCTCTCTCTCTCAACCTCACGGTTCTAACAAGAAAAGGAAGAGTTTTGAAGCCGATTTTTGGGTGATTCTACCTAACAAGAAAGGTGTTGCCATCAAGCTTGGGGTATACTAGCTTGAGGAGTCCTCCATTGGAGTCTTGGCCAAAAGAACAAGCATCAAAAACCCCATTTTGGTCGACATTTGCTGCTGGAACAAGGTAGTTGTCACAGCTTGTTCTAGCTGTGATTTTATGTACGATTTTGTATGTTCATAGCTTGTTTCATTCACATACATGATCCTTTTGTTTGGGTTTGCTTTTCTACAATTGAATGGACACTAAGAACATGAAATATTCAGCTTATAAATTGGTTTTAAAGCTATATATGTCCGCTGCGTTTTCTGAAAGTTTAAATGGTTAAACATGGATTTTGTGTTCTTGCAAACCCTACAATGGCATCTAGAGCCGGTTATGTGGATGACTTGCTTGTGTTGTTCTTTAAAATTGGTTTTAAAGGATGTTTATAGACATATTTTAGGCTGTTTTTGGGCTGTTATTGTTTGGTTGAATGATTCCCCAACTTTCAAGGTCATATCACACATGCTAGTGATTAGATCTTGAAAGATACATATCTTGATGTGTTGATTGTTTGGACAATATTTAAAACCAAAAATTTCAGTTTATGTTGGCTGAAATTTGGTGGTTTTAAAAGGGGTTCATTAGATGTTTTGATGTTATGATCATTGGATGATAAAGTGCATAACCTAGCCATTGACCTTGTGATGTTTGGATGCTTGTGTTGGTTGTATTCATTCATTCAATTTGGTTGTAATTTTGTTTCATTATTTGGGTTGTAATTATTCATTCATTTGGGTTTGTAATAGATTAGGTGCATTTCTTTTATTAGAAAAATGTATTAGGATACAATTTTGTAAAAGGAAGATGCACAAGTTCAAGACCCGAAGATGGACATCAAAGACATGGAACTTGAAGCATATGGATGCAAGTTCAAGTGGGGTCCAAGATGACCTGCATTTTGTGATTGTTTTCAACCTTAGAAAAGACCTTATGACAACACTTGTGATGGCAAACAAGTGTTGTCAACTTAGTAGCTATGGTTATGCACTCATGTTTGTATATATATGCTTGTTTGATTGTTTGTTGTTTGATTGTTTGGTTTGTATTTGAATATTCATCACAAACTCATTAACAAACTTAACAAGCTGAAAATGTTGGTTCTTTAAAGTTAATAAAAGTTATTAAAATGGTTTAATGATTTTAAAGATTAAAATTGGTTTTAATCTAAGAACCATAGGGTACCTTGTATTTGAAAGCATACAAATACAAGTACATAGAGTTTTCTAAACTAGAATTAAGAAATCTCTAAAATTTTAAAAACGAGATCAACACCGTCCTTTTACACAACACTTGAGTCACTTGGGAACTCTTAGTGGGATAAAGGTCACCTAACCATTTTGAGGGAACTTGTGATTTGAGGTGAGAATGCCTTACTTATGGGATAAAGGTCACCTAACCATTTGTTTTGGCAAACTCACACGTGGGTGTAAGTAGGATGTCTTGATTTGCAAACCATGTTAAATGGATCACCTACAATGTGGTTTCCAAATGGTGTTGATGGGATTTACATGCCGACTTTACATATGATGTTCAAGGGTCGATCCCATACCTCTAGAAGTTGCAAATGGTTGCAACCGTCAATCGTTGACCACCTTATTAATTTAAATCGTGGGATAAAGGTCACCTAACCACAATTTAAATGTAATGTTGGGTTCTAGATTTTAATATATAATTGACCTTAATAGGCATTAATTATTAAAATTGATAATATCGAAAATACTAAATAAAACTTTGTTAAATTTTGTAGATGGCCTCTAATAATGATAATTCCGATAACTCTTCCGCGTCCAACCAATCTTTACGAGCGATCCTCCAAAAGGAACGTCTAAATCACAACAACTTCATCGATTGGTATCGAAACTTGAGAATCGTTCTCAAGCAAGAGAGAAGATCGTACGTTTTAGACGACCCTATCCCTGATCAACCTAGCGAGGATGATGAGGAGGCCTTGAATGATTGGCTAAAGTACACTGAGGACTCCGTCCAAGTGTCTTGTCTCATGCTAGCGAGCATGACTCCGGATCTCCAAAAGGAGTATGAACACCACGGGGCTTATGACATGATAACCCAGCTGAAGGAAACGTTCCAACAGCAAGCGAGGGTTGAGCGTTTCGAAACGGTTCGAGCACTCCATGCATGTCGTATGGACGACAACCAATCTGTTTCATCTTATGTACTTAAGATGAAAAGTCATATTGACCGCCTCGAGAGGCTTAATTGTCCCGTCTCGAAGGAATTGGCCACGGATTTGATCCTCAATGGCCTTACCAAAAGGTTCGAGACATTCGTGTTGAACTACAACATGAATGCTTGGGATAAAAGCATTGGTGAGCTTCACTCAATGCTCAAAACGGCCGAAGCGGCCATGGGTAAAAGAGTTTTACCCGTTCTCACCATTAATGAAGGTGGGAACAACAAAAGGCCTCGTCCCGCACCCAAGGCAAAGGTTGCCAAGGGTAAGGGACCCGCTTGGGGAAAAGGGAAAGGGGTGGCAAGGGTGCCACCCAAACCACAAGAGAAGAAGCAAAAGGTTGCTACAAATGACCCATGCTTCAAGTGTGGGGAGATTGGACATTGGGCAAGGAATTGTCCTGTCCATCTCCAAGAGTTGAAAGCCAAGAGGGATGCCGGGCAGACCTCAGGTACAATATACATGATTCATATTGATCTTAATGTTACATCTTCTAACACATGGGTATTGGATACCGGATGTGGAACTCACATTTGCAATTTGTTGCAGGGGTTCACAAGAAGTAGGGACTTCAAACAAGGGGATGCTAGCCTCTTCATGGGAAATGGAACTAAAGTCTTAGTTGAAGCTCGTGGAGACTACATCCTAAGACTTCCAAGTGGTTTGGAAGTTATTTTGAAGAATGTTTTGTATGCTCCTAGTTTGACTAGGAACATTATTTCTGTATCCCAATTAAGACATTATGATTATGTATTATCTTTTATTGAAAATGATATTCATGTTTCTTTAAATGGTATGTTCTATTTTAAAGCTATTCCAATTAATGGTATTTATGAATTGGTTCATGAAAATACTTTAAATAGTTCATTGTACCAAACTAACACCAAGAAACTCAAGTTGGACTTAAGTGATACCTATCTTTGGCATTGTCGTCTTGGTCATATAAACAAGAAACGTTTACAAACACTTCAAAAGAATGGTCTTTTAAAAACAAATGAATGTGATTCATTTGATGTTTGTGAGTCTTGTTTACAAGGTAAGATGACTAAGGCACCCTTTAGTGGAACTACCGAAAGGGCAAAAGATTTATTAGGAATCATACATTCGGATGTATGTGGTCCTTTTAAGCCAATGACTAGGTGGTGAAAGATACTTCATTACCTTTACCGACGATTATAGTCGCTATGGGTATGTGTACTTGTTAAGGCACAAAGACGAAGCTTTTGAAATGTTCAAAATCTTCAAAAATGAAGTAGAAAATCAACTCAACAAGTCAATTAAAATTCTTCGTACCGATAGAGGAGGTGAATACCTAAGTGATGCCTTTCAAAATCATCTTAGGAGTTGTGGGATTGTCTCACAACTCACTCCACCTGGAACACCACAACATAATGGTGTGTCTGAGAGGAGGAATCGAACCTTATTGGATATGGTTCGATCTATGATGGCTAGAAGCACATTACCTCTATCATTTTGGGGTTTCGCTCTGCTCTCCGCGGCCCGTATTCTAAATATGGCCCCAACCAAAAAGGTGGAAAGGACACCTTTTGAGATATGGCATGGAAGGGTTCCATCCCTATCATACTTAAGGGTTTGGGGTTGTGAGGCTTATGTTAAAACTCCCACCCCAAACAAATTGGAAGTCCGATCCACCAAGTGTATCTTTATTGGATATCCTAGAGATTCTATGGGATATTATTTCTATGATCCACTGGAACAAAAGGTGTTTGTTGCCAGAAAGGGTGAGTTCTTAGAAGCAAAGTTCCTTATGGAAGGAGCTGGCAGTAGAACAGTGGATCTTGAAGAGGATCAAGAACCACACCCGATATACGTTTGGTTGAAAGTAGCACTCAACATGAGGATGTTGAGGATGATCAAGGGTTGATCAAAACACACAAGACGTTCGCAGAAGTGCTAGAATTAGTAATCCGCCTGAAAGATACGGATTTTTCATGGATGGATGCTATGTGATAGATTCTGATGAACCAACCACATACCATGATGCAGTGTCCAATACGGATTGTGACAAATGGCTTGAAGCCATGAACGTTGAGATGCAATCCATGTATGACAATCAAGTATGGGACTTGGTTGTACCACCTCTTAACTCCAAAATAGTTGGAAGTAAGTGGGTTTTTAAGAAGAAAACGGATATGCATGGAAACTTGGATACTTATAAAGCTAGACTTGTAGCAAAAGGTTTCACTCAAACTCAAGGGGTTGATTATGATGAAACCTTCTCACCTGTTGCGATGCTAAAGTCTATAAGGATATTGTTTGCCATAGCTGCTCATTATGATTATGAGATTTGGCAAATGGATGTCAAAACCGCTTTCCTAAATGGATATCTTGAGGAAGATGTCTATATGGTTCAGCCTGAAGGTTTTGTCGATCCAAAACATCCTAATAAAGTATGCAAGTTAAAGAAATCAATCTATGGATTGAAACAAGCATCGAGAAGCTGGAATCATCGCTTTGATGAGGAGGTCAAGAAATTTGGCTTCATCAAAAACGCTGATGAAGCATGTGTGTATAAGAAGGCTAGTGGGAGCACAATAACTTTCCTAGTATTGTATGTTGATGACATACTGCTATTTGGAAATGACATTCCAACCTTGGAAGGTGTAAAAACCTGGCTTGGAAGTTGTTTTTCCATTAAGGATCTTGGTGAAGCCGCTATATTCTGGGAATAAAGATCTATAGGGATAGATCAAGGCGGTTGATTGGTTTGAATCAAAGTGCATATATTGATAAAATCTTGAAAAGGTTCAAGATGGAGAATTCTAAGAAAGGTACCGTACCTATTCAAAGAGGAACGATATTGAGTACGGCTCAATGTCCAAGCTCAAAGGAAGAGCAAGATAAAATGAAGGCAATCCCATACGCATCTGCTATAGGATCCATCATGTATGCAATGATATGCACTCGACCGGACGTGTCATGCGCCTTAAGCATGACAAGCCGTTACCAGCAGAATCCTGGAAACAGTCATTGGATGGCTGTTAAGAACATACTTAAGTACCTAAGGAGGACAAGAGATATGTTCCTAATCTATGGATCTGGTGACGAGGAACTCGTTGTAAAAGGTTACACGGATGCGAGTTTCCAAACCGATCGTGATGATTCACGGTCTCAATCGGGATACATTTTCATTCTGAATGGAGGAGCTGTCTCTTGGAAGAGCTCCAAACAGGATGTGGTGGCTCTATCAACTACAGAATCAGAATATGTCGCCGCCTCATTGGCAGCTCAAGAAGCTGCATGGTTGAAGAAATTCATTGCCGATCTGGGGGTTGTCCCTTCCATTCAGGAACCCCTAGAGATCTTTTGTGACAACGAGGGTGCGATTGCTCAAATCAAGGAACCTCGTGCTCATCAAAAGACTAGGCACATTGAGCGGAGATTCAACTACATACGAGATGAAGTTGAAAAGGGAAAGATATGTATTCGCAAAGTTCACACGGATCAAAACGTTGCGGATCCTCTCACGAAGCTCCTTGAAAAGGCAAAGCATGAAGGTCATACTTGTGCCATGGGACTTCGATATTCTAGTGATTGGATTTGATCTGTAAATTTTGTATTTGGATATGTGGAACTTTCTATTATTTGAATAAAGTTATTTGGTTATAATGTTTCAAATAATATTCCATTTTAGCATGTTTAATCCATGAGTAAAATGTTTACTCTAAATGTCCGTAGTCGTTCATACTTGTGGGAGCAAGTTTGAAGGTAAGACTATTATGAACTTGGATTGGTTGATATTCATAAGGATGAATATAGAGCAATGGGTTGCTACCAAAGTTCATAGATATTTGTGGGATACAAATATTGGACTAACCCGCATCTCAAATTTTACTGCATGGAATCTTATTGATTGATCATAAGTAATTTTGAGTAAAGGCGAATATCATTTGGTATCCTCCGACCTGAGATACATATTGGGTTTTGATATTCACCAAGTGTTACACCTTGAGCTTCTTCTTCACTATCCTGAAATAGTGGACAGTACATAAGGGTATATTCAGGTATGACACGAGGTGTCTGTGAGAAACATATGTAGTCAAGATGGAATTTGTTCCTCTTATTCGTTGAGAGTTAGATGTCTAAGGCCTGATAAGTTAAATCAACAAGAAATGATCATTCTGTGTTCTTGGATTTAACATGACATCTGAAACAAAAGGATAGATGTTTGATTCACCTAGATCATTTCAAGTAGGGTACTTGAAAGGGATGATGTTATTGAATGGCTACAAGTCATGCGTATTAAGGGTAGTGAACCGTTGTTAGGCGGTATTTACTGCTTACATCAATCTTCTATGAATCTTGGGCAAGTGGGAGATTGTTGGATTCTGTGTGCCCAAGACACTTAGAATATTGATGTGGTTAGTACGTTATGATCCAAGTCGGGTTATACCCAATAACAAGTTGGCAAACACCAATTAAATATTTAATTGATGATGTGATCATGCAATTAAATATTTACACCAATTTAGAAAATGGGTTTTCTAAATAAGTTGCATGTGAGTGGGAACAACTTATTAGGATAATTGTTCAAACAATATTATTTGAAGTGTTGTTTAAATTAGTTAATGACATCAAATAATAGTGGGAATTACAACTTATAAATTAAATGGTAATTGTATAAGTATGTAAATACATATATATATTGTACATACAATTTATTATATGTCTAGTTCACAAGACATGTTAATGTGTGATAATCAAATTGAAGGGTTTTTAAAACCCAAAATTTCGGCCGCCCTCCCTGGTTCCCCATTGGACCAAACTTGCTTTGGACACCCACACACACTTAATTCTTGTCTTGAACACTCCACAAGAGAGTACCACACAATTTACATGCAATAGGCTGAAATCTCTCTCTCTCTCTCAACCTCACGGTTCTAACAAGAAAAGGAAGAGTTTTGAAGCCGATTTTTGGGTGATTCTACCTAACAAGAAAGGGTGTTGCCATCAAGCTTGGGGTATACTAGCTTGAGGAGTCCTCCATTGGAGTCTTGGCCAAAAGAACAAGCATCAAAAACCCCATTTTGGTCGACATTTGCTGCTGGAACAAGGTAGTTGTCACAGCTTGTTCTAGCTGTGATTTTATGTACGATTTTGTATGTTCATAGCTTGTTTCATTCACATACATGATCCTTTTGTTTGGGTTTGCTTTTCTACAATTGAATGGACACTAAGAACATGAAATATTCAGCTTATAAATGGTTTTAAAGCTATATATGTCCGCTGCGTTTTCTGAAAGTTTAAATGGTTAAACATGGATTTTGTGTTCTTGCAAACCCTACAATAAACGATTATGATTGTGAGATCCATTACCATCCAGGCAAGGCTAACATGGTGGCTGATGCCCTTAGTCAGAAAGAGAGGCCCGAGCCGATTCGGGTGAAAGCATATCAGCTGATCATGACCTCTGACGTGATGAAGCAAGTCAAAGATTTTCAAGATGAGGCACTGAAAGAAGATCTCTTAACTCTGAGAGGATGAGAGGTCTGGTCGCGGAATTGGGTGAAAACACGCTTGGTGGTAGAACTCGATTCGGGAGGACGTGGATCCCTCGTTTTGGGGATCTACGGGTGAAGATTTTAGATGAAGCTCACAAGACTCAATACTCCATTCATCCAGGTGCCACAAAGATGTATCAAGACATGAAGAAAGATTATTGGTGGCCGGGTATGAAACGCAACGTGGTGGAGTTCGTGAGTAAGTGCCTTACTTGTCTACAAGTGAAGGCCGAGCATCAGAAGCCGTATGGGAAGATCCAACCTTTGGATATACTGGAATGGAAGTGGGAGCACATCACCATGGATTTCATTACGAAGCTGCCGCGTACTCCGAAAGGGTATGATGCCATACGGGTGATTGTGGATCGTCTGACGAGGAGTGCTCACTTCCTATCGATCCGCGAGACATATTCATCTCAGAGGTTGGCGGATCTATTCATCAAGGAAATTGTAACTCGTCATGGCGTGCCAGTGTCTATTGTGTCTGATCATGACACCCGGTTTACATCCAAATTCTAGAAGAATTCCACGTCGCCAAGGGGACGAGGTTACATATTAGCACGGCTTATCATCCCCAAACTGATGGTCAGTCAGAAAGGACCATTCAGACATTAGAAGACATGCTTCGGGCATGTGTGATTGATTTTAGGGGAAGTTGGGATGACCACTTACCGTTACTTGAATTCTCATACAACAACAGCTATCATGACAGCATTGGTATGCCACCATATGAGATGCTATACGGTAGGAGATGCAGAACACCCCTTTGTTGGGGTGATATTGGTCAGAAGGATTTGGGGAGCGTCGAGGTGGTCGAGGCTACGACTGAGAAGCTTGAGAGGATCAAAGCCTTCATGAAGGCAGCTAAAGATAGACAGAAGTCGTATGCTAACAAACGATGCAGACCGATTGGGTTCCAGGTGGGTGACCGGGTATTGTTGAAGGTCTCACCTTGGAAGGGTATCATTCATTTCCGGAAGCGGGGCAAGCTGAGCCCAGGTACATAGGCCTTTTCCGAATCATTGCTCGAGTAGGAGAGGTGGCCTATAGATTGGAGTTACCAGATGAGTTATGTGGAGTTCACCTGACATTCCACGTATCTCATCTAAGGAGGTGCTTGGCGGATGAAGATATGATTGTTCCACCGGAGGATATCGATGTAGACAAAAGGCTCAATTATGTGGAGCAACCAGTGGCAATCATCAATAGAAAAGAGAAGTGTCACACCCCAACCTTGACGGCGGAAACGTCGAGGAGTGAGAGTTAAGATCGTTCATAGCCACATAACGCTATTATTAAATCCAAATATATTATTCATAAGTTTCAGTTATACCAATACAAACATAAGTCTCAAAGAAAGAAATTAACATAACATAAGATGTAACAAGCCAATTTATTTCATTTATTTAACTAGGTGCATTCCTAGATGTGAAAGCAATTCAAGGTGTCAATCAAACCTAAGCATTTCCTCAAACATGTTAAAAATAAAATGTCAACAATAATGTTGGTGAGATTTATATAGTTTTCAATACGTAAATATATAAAAGATGGCAATTCATGTTGTAAGTTAGAGAGCAAGGTAACTAGGGATGTAAGACAGAATGCACAATCAAACCTTGACAGAGTTTTACAAGTCTCAAACGTTTACAAGTATATACGATTAGCTAAGTGTACTTCGATCAACCAAGCAGGCTTGTCAGGCCCTTAGATCTATGACATCGCCAGACTAGCAATAGTTAATGATTGTATATATATTCGACATTACATGGTAGCTACAAAGATCAACTAACCACAACATACAAGTAAATTGCCATAAGTTTACAAGAATCAACGTGTTTACAAGTGCAAGGTTTATAAAGTAACATGTTTCACCCCAAGTGTAAATATATAAAAAGGGGTATAGAAATACTCACTTGATCAAATAAGTATAAAATGACGATTAATAAAAAATGTAATAAACAGTGTTCCAATGTAGTTCTTCACAAGACATCTAAAATGTATATATTTACGAGATTTTAAGTTTAATAATAGCAATTTAATATTTTAACGAGAGCTAGGGTTTTAGTAACATTTGGGGGGGTTTTTGTAAGTACGTTATATATCTTAATAAAGAAATTTATCATTTATGTAATTTAATAGAGAAAATGAAATTAAACCCTTTGTAACAACTATTAAAGTTTAAATATAAAAATTTAAATAAACACTTTAAAATAATCATGATTTAAAATAACATTTGGACCAATAATAATTTATTAGTTTTTATTTACAATCCATTTTATAAGAATTTGTTCAAAAACAAACCTTGTTAAAGTGTTTTATTAAAAAGATATATATTTATTTAAACATACAAAAAATTGAAGAAAATATATGATGTCCTATAAACATTCATGAAGTTTATAGAAATAATTTTTATATTTATTAAAAATTTTCTGTAATTTATTTAAGGCTAAAAAGCCTTAGAAAAATATATGAGGGTGCTCGGGTTCGACCCGGGACCTCATAGTAGGCAAGGACTTAACCAGTGAACCAGGGCCGCGACCTTGGTTTATGCTGGTTTCCATTTGTTATAAACATAAACATTAAAGAAAAACCCCAATCATATGAACCTTAGCCTTAACTGAATCAAATTGAGCCCCAAATCATTGTTTCCAATCAATTTAATGTTAGGGCTTTCATTCCCCAACTGAAATCGAGTAAGTACAAATCTTCAATTACTCGTATCGAAGTGTGTAGCACAAAAATGGATGAAGAACAGGTCGCGACCAAAACTTGATTTTGTTCGATGTGCAACGGCTATTAATAATCTAATTGATTGTGCAGATTGCTTCTAACGGACTCTGAAATCAAAAGCCCTCTTCCAATTTTGGTTTATGATGACCAGTTGTCGAAGTTCGAATGGGGGTTCGGTTCGCGACAAGGAGGAAGCTCAACTCGAAGGTTTTATTTGTTTTAGATGAAATTGGGAGTTGTAACAGATTAGATTTTGTTCAATGATTGATTAGGTTGGTTTTTATTAATAATTACACATTTAGTCCCTTTAGTTTTGTTTTTATTAATTTATGCACAAAACTACATTTAAAGTTTATTAAATTGACAAAACATCCCCCTTAACTTCCTTAATTTAAGTTTTATTCATTTACAACTTATTACTTATACAACTTTTATTAGTTATTATTCCTATTATTATTATTATTACTATTATTAGTGTTATTGATAACATAATTATTATTACTCTTATAATTAGTTATTATTATATGTTCAGTTAAATAGTTAAAATATTAACTTTCAAATAAAAGATTTAAAGAAAACAAATTTGAATAGCCCTCATAGTTACACTAATGACAACAATGGCCTTACAAGATTATAACAATGATAATTTTTAATTAACCAAAATTACATGATGTTACAAGAAGAGGCTGAGAAATAAAGCGGTTCCTTTTGTGCGTGTACAGTGGAAGCACAGGAAAGGATCAGAGTCAACATGGGAGACTGAGGAAGAAATGAGACAGTATTACCCACGCTTGTTCAAGGAATAACATATTTCAGGGACAAACCTATTTAAAGAGGGTGGACTTGTAACACCCGGTATTTATTTATTTTGAAGTCGACGAATAAAGAAGGAAATAAATAGTCCAAAGCCGAGGGACCAAACTCGCCAACGAGAGGAAGTTGGGCATGTGATGATATTTTTAGGGAGAGGGCAGCCATAACCCTCTCCCCACACTCATATTTTCAGCAAACAATAGAGGAGAAGAGAGAAAGAGGAGAAAAGTTGGTTCAAGTTGGTTCGAGTGAGCAAAATCGTTGAGAAGCGGGTCAAATCGAAGCTCTTCTCGTTATGGTCGTTTGTGTTAGTTCTAGGACCCCTCCTTTACACATTTTTGAATGATTTAGGGCTGGAACACATCTGAAAATTAGGTTTTTGAGTGTGTATGTGTGTGACCCGTATGCGTATGCGTATGTGTGTATGTGTGTGTATGATTCATTTAGGTCTTGCGTTTGAGCTTGTGTGTGCTTGAATGGTATTGTGGTATGTATTCCTAAGGTTAGGATGGTTGATTTGGGCTTAGAATGAGTTTGGATGAGCTTGGAGGTCGAAAATGGCAGATTGGGTTCGGGATGAACTGCATTCTGCATCAGCTAGGGCTAGGCGACCGAATTAAGGCCATACGGCCAAATGAGGTGCGAATGGGGTTCATTCGCACGATTGAGAGTTCATTCGCATGATTGGGGCCAGCCGCATGGCGAGTCATGCGACTAAGAGTCCAGTCGCATAAGTGCTCATCCGCATTAGTTCCATTCGCATGAGGTCCATCCGCATTAAATCCATTAGTACGATTGGGTGTTCACTCGCATAAGTGTTCATCCGCATTGGTTAAATCGCATGATGTTCAGTCGCATGGAGGGCATGTGACTGAAGGATGTTCATACGCCCGAATAGGGCTGTTGCACCCGAGGAGAAGTGTCATTTAACTTCTGACATTCGGGGAAAGTGCAGATGTAAGTTTTGACCTAAAGGTTCCTGTAAGTTCATGTAAGATGACGGTTGAGGCCTTAGAGAGCATGTTAGGCATGATGATGATGATGTTCCATGTTTAGGCATGATGTATGCTATGTATGATGTTGCCATATATGATTATATCGTATGTGTATGTTGATGTTCCTTATGATGTATGTCTATCTTTCCTGTGGCTTTACGTGTCATGTTGATGAATGAAGTGAAAGTATTATGTAACGTTAAGTGAAAGATAAAGAAAAGAGGAACATAAAATAAGAATGCATGCATTAATGAATGATAAAAGTAATGAAAGTCTTGCAAGCACTGTATGTCGGGACACGCCATTAATAGGTGTTAGCCCAATGGTGAGCGGGTTCGCTACCCTAGGAGGATGCATATCGGGGTGTTTCTTTGTGATTGACCATATGTATGAACCATTATTGCCTGCCTTAGGTACTGTGACCACTGGTGTTGGGCACCACGGATGAAGGTCTATTATAGGTCCAGTACCCTGAGCATGAACGGCATAGCATATGATAATGGTATACATGAACTTTACCTTAGGTACTGTCGCCAGAGGTGCTGTGCATCGTGAATAAAGGTCTATCATAGGATAGGCCTAGTATCATGAGCATGAAGGGTAAAGTTCATGGTGATGACGAAAGGAAAAGATGTAATGATGAACGAACGAATGAAAGTAAGATGAAGGAATAAACGGAAGTTAATGAACGATGAAGATAATAATAACTATTATCTATGTGTACGTATGATATGTGATCGCATAAAAGAAAATAATGGTTTTAGCGAAAGAAAAGTATGTTTTACTTTATAAAACTAGAACTCACTCAGCAACGCTGACTTTGATGTGTTTCCAGTTGGCAGGTAATGATTGCTGAGGATGGCACGAGGCGACTACTCAGCTCTTTTGGGATGGCATCGATTTATATAATGCTTTCGTGATGTAATGAAATAATGTATATGTAACTTATTAACGATGTATTATTTTGCAAAAGTTTTATGATGAAATGAGATGTCGTTTTTGAATGTTTCCGCTGCAATATTTTTGTAAGATAATTAAAAATGTATTTTTATATGCAATGATTTTGCCAGCTGTAAGCGTCCCGGGAACGGGGGCTTACAATATACATATACATACATACACACACACACACACACCACAACACACACACACACACAATATATATATATATATATATATATATATATATATATATATATATATATATATATATAATATATATATAATATATATATAGTGGAGGGTTCAAATGAGAACCATCTTTTTTTATGAGAACTTTAGGAACCAATCTCAGTCACTCATTTTTTATCACATGTAAATCACATGTCATTTCCCCCTTTTTTTGAAAACGTTCATAACCTTCTTTCACGACATCGTTTTTTCAAAAAAAAATCACCGTAAAATTTATTTTTTATCTTTCCAACCCCTACCATGTTGATATACTTTTCTAAAAAAAATCGTACATCCGTCGTTTACGTATGTGTAAATGTCATTATACACATGTGTGGTACTGGATTTACACATGTGTAAATCCGATATTACACATGTGTAAAACGAATTTCGTTAAAAAACGGGAATTTTTTTTATTTTTATAATTTTTTTATTTTTTTCCAAAAAAATTCATCATAAAATTCATTATTTTTTATCTTTCCAACACCTACCATATTGATATATTTTTCTAAAAAATTCGTCAATTTGTTATTTACATATGTGTAAATCAAGTTATACACATGTGTAGTACTGGATTTACACATATGTAAATCCGATATTACACATGTGTAAAATGAATTTCATAAAAAAAGGAATTTTTTTATGAAGAAGGAAAGTAGGAGAACACTTTTGTGTTTTTATTATTTTTATTTTTATGTTATTTTTTATTTCTAAATTTTTTAAATGTATTTTTGTTAATTACAATTTTTTCATTGATAACTAGTGGTTGAGATTGGTTCGTAGAGTTCTCACAAAAAAGCTAGTTCTTATTTGCTCCCTCCCCTATATACATATACATATACATACATACATACATATATATATACATATATATATATAATATATATATATAATATATAATATATATATATATATATATATATATATATATATATATAATATATATAGATATATATATATATATATATATATATATAAGATATATATATATATATATATATATATTATATATATATATATATATATATATATATATATAGATAATAGATATATAGGGTAGGGTTATCTTGAGAACCATCTTTTTTGTGAGAACTCTAGGAATCAATATGAACTACTGATTTTTTATCACATGCAAATCACATGCCATTTCTCTTTTTTTTAAATGTTCATAATTTTCTTCACCACATTATTTTTTTAAAAACATTTCACCATAAAATTTAATATTTTCTTAATTTTTCCAATGCTTACCATATTGATATACTTTTTAAAAAATTTTCCACCCGTTGTTTACATATTGTAACACCCGGATATCTTCTTTGAAGCTGACGAAAGAAGAAAAAGAAATAAAGTCCAAAGTTGGGGGACCAAACTCCCCAATGAGAGAAAGTTGGGTGAGTGGGGATATTTAAAGGGAGAGGGCAGCCCTTACCCTTTCCCCACACCCACAAATCAGCTAAAAGAGAGAGGAGAAGAAGAAAAGGGAGAAAAGGGGTTTTGAGCTTGGTTCGAGTGGATTCGAGCGTGGAAATCGTCGTGTAGCGTGTCTAATCGAAGATCTTCTCATTGTGGTTGTTTGTGTGAGTTCTAGGACCCCTCTTTTACATGTTTTTGAATGATTTTAGGGCTGGAGCACATCTGAAAATCGGGTTTTGAAGTGTGTGTGTGTGTGTTTGACCCGTTTATGTATGTGTATGATTCGTTTGGGTCTTGTGCTTGGGTTTTTGTGTGCTTGAATGGTCTTGTGGTATACATTCCTAAGGTTTAGGAAGGTCGATTTAGGCTTAGAATGGGTTTGGATGAGCTTAGAGGTCGAAAATGGCAGATTGGGTTCGGGAGTGAGCTGTATTCTGCGCAGTTAGGGCTATGCGAACGAATGGCATGCCAGTCGTGCAACTAAGGTCCACACGCATTCCAGTCATGCGATAAGGGTCAATCGCATGTGGGTCGTGCGACTGGGGCCCATACACCTGCCAGTTGTGCGACTGAAGGTCAATCGCATGAGGAGTCATGCGACTAAGAGCTCATCCGCATTGAGTCCATCCGCATTAGGTCCATTCGCATGGGTGTTCTTTCGAATTGGTGTTCATCAGCATTGGTCCATTAGCATGAGGTTCAGTCGCCTGAAGGCCATGCAACTGAAGGGTGCCCATACGCCCATGTAGGGTTGGTGTGCCCGAGGAAAGTGTAGTTTATGTGTTGACTTTTAGGGGAAAGTGGAGATGTAAGTTTTAATGTGGAAGATTCCCGTAAGTTCATGTAAGATGACTGTTGTGACCTTAGAGGTTATGTTTGGCATTATGACGTTTCATGTTATGCATGATGTATGTTAGGTATGTATGATGTTGCCCTGTATGATGATGTTGACTGTGTATCATATTTTCCTTATTATGATGTATGCTTATCTTTCTCGTGGCTTTACGTTGAATGTTAATGAATAAAATGAAAGTAGTATGTAATGTAAAGCGAAAGATAATGAAAGATGAACATGAAGTAAGAATGCATGCATTAATGAATGATGAAACTAAAGAAAGTCTTGCAAGCCTTGTATGTCGAGACACACCATTAAAAGATGTTAGCCTAACGGTGTGCGGGTTCGCTACCCGGGAGGATGCACATTGGGGTCTTTCTTTGTGATTGACCATTTGTATAGCATCATTGCTGCATACCCTAGGTGCTATGACTAGAGGTGCGATGCACCATTATAGCTGATCTATGATAGGCCTAGGTCGAGTACCATGAGTAACAGGGTATTGCACATGGCATTAGTACACCTAAACTCTACCCTAGGTGCTGTGACCAGAGGTGGGGAGCACCGTTATAGCCGGTCTACGATAGACCAAGGTCCAGTACAAGGAATAGCAGGGTAAAGTTTATTGTTGAAGGAAAGAAAATATGTAATGATGAAAGAATGCGAAGGTTAATGAACGTACGGATGAAAGAATGAATGTATGAACGATTAATGAAGATAATAATGATATTATCTATGTGTACGTATGATCTATGATCGCATGAAAGTAAAGTACGGTTTTAACGAAAGGAAAGTATATTTTATTTTATAAAACTAGAACTCAATCAGGTAATGATTGCTGAGGATGGCATGAGGTGGCTACTTAGCTCTTTTGGATGGCATCCATTTACAATGCTTTTGTGATGTAATGAAACTTAGGTTTTGCAATTGGATAACGATGGATTATTTTGCAAAAGCTATTATATTGAAATGGAGTGTTTTGTTTAAATGTTCCGCTACAACGTTTTTATGTATTATGATGAAAATATATGTTTTATGTGCAATGATTTACCCGTTGTAAGCGTCCCAGGAAGGGGGCCTTACAAGTTGTATTAGAGCCAAAGTTTAAGTGAAATGGGTAAATTTTCAAAATAAACCTAAACTTAAACTGAAAATGGGATGGAAAAGGAAAGGATGCCAATCTGAGTAGTTGCGTGCCATAAGGTATTTTCGTAATGTTAGCCGGTATTATGTGCGCATGTTGTGTGGTTTATGTGTTACTGGTAGATTTAAAAACTGATGTAGTCAGGATAGGTAATGCTTGGGGTATGAAGAGTAAAGTAAGTGGCTAATCACAACTAGCCACTGTAATTAGGGACTTACTATACTTGAGATGAACTGAGCTGTTTCCTGAATGACTGTGTTGGTGTTTGAATCTTTCAGTGTGTGTTAGAGGATGGTTGGCGGTAGATCTCCTAAGGTTTTGTCATATGAAGGTTGTGGTGGACGTGGTGCTCGACCGTGTGTCACGAGAAGCATGGCTAGAGCCGCTGAAATGGCACTCGAAGAACCCAAGGCCCCTCACCTAGAAGGCGGCAACAATAGTGCTAGTTTGAGAACCACACTGAAAGAGGCTGTTGTCGAGGGAGTCCAACAGGTCATGTAGGCGATTTTGTCGTCTATGGTGACCGAGGTAATTAAAGCGATGAGGGAGACGATCGCGACAGAAGTTAACACGAAGGGTAGCAACGACAAAAATTGGAACGAAAAGCAGTTTGGACATGGCAGGGCCACTCTAAACAAAAAGGTTGCCAGAATAGATGACCGACGTGTAGCTTCGTCCGGTGCGGGAACGAGAAAGTGTGGTAAGTGTGCCAAAGGGCATGTTGGAGAGTGTAGGTGGAGATCAAATCTCTGCTTCAAGTGTGGAAGGCCGGTCATTTGGCAAGAGAGTGTGGGGTGGTACGGTGCTATAACTGCAATGGAAGGGGTCACATAAGCAGGGACTGCAAGGAACCAAGGGCAGAGAGCACAGGGCCTTCATGATAATGCAGGAGAAGGCTAGGATGGAACCCGATGTCATGTAAGGTATGTATCTAGTAACCAGACTCTTGCTTCCATGTTGTTTGATTCCGAAGCTAGTAAGAGTTTTATTTCTGCTGCCTTTTGCGCAAAGCTACCCATTAGGAGTAGAGGTATTGATGAGCCCTTCGATGTAGAAACCGCCATAGGTAAGTCTACGGGATTTCTGAGATGATAAAAGACTGTAATGTGGAGTTAGAAGGTCACGAATTCCCGGTTAGACCATTTATGATAGTCTTAGGTGGTTTTGATTTGGTTCTTGGGATGGATTGGTTAGCGAATTCGAGGGGAGCATTCTGAGTCGCAAGAAGATGATGCATTTGATAGCGCCCGATGGGAGTTCGGTAACGATTCATGGGGATCGGGTCACAACGATCCCGAAAGTAATTTCAAGGACGGTGGCGGAAAGTGCATGAGGCGTGGATGTAGTGCCTACTTGGTCTATGTAAAGTGACGTGAGGTCGAAGTCTCAATCAAATTTAAACCAAATACAACTAAATAGATAGCAGTAAGTGGGTTATCGAACACAAGGAGTTTGTGGAATATGTGTTAACTCAAACAATTGCACTTACCTAAAATTAACTAGAATGACAATAAAGTAAATTTCACGAATTGGTTGATTGATTAAGATTTATGACAAAATGAAATGACAAACTAAATTAACTTGTAGAATTCAATAATAAGGAATATGCCTCCCCTTGGTATCCGGATTACAACTATTGACCGGAATGGTATTAATTAGGGAAATCACATAGACATGATTCGTGAGAGTGTGACGTATGTGATGAAAGAAGACTAAGTACTTGGATTAGCAAGGTCGTCACTCGATAATCAGTATCACTATTGAACCAACCCAATCCTTCCACTATATCAAGATTGCTTATGGCATCAAGAATGTATGGCTAAGACTAGCACACAATAAGTGACCCTTTACACACAACCACACTATCATCATAACAAAACAAATACTAGATTAGTTTCATCATCCCACAATTACATAAACCAAACCTAATCTTAGTTGTTCATCCTTCAACCAAAGGGAAACATAAAGAGTACTAGCCACTCATGGCAACAACCACAAACAAAGAGTTTTGACAAGAATTCATAATCGAAAACATAAAATCATGAATTACAATACCGAAATCAATGTTGTTCACAATGTTCTTCCTCCTCCTAAGCTCTGAGATTTTTCCCAAATTCGTTCTCCAATGATTAGCTAATGATCTCCTTCAAAAACATCCATAAAGACCTTAAAACTGCTCAATAAATGGGCAGTTACAAAAGTTTTCGTGCCCGTCGCCGTAAGCTACGGCTCCCGCCGTAAGATACGGCGACCTTCATATCCTTACGCCAACTAGAGTCTGTCTTACGGTGCCAAAATTCTTCTCCTCCACCGTAAGCTACGGCAACTGCCGTAAGCTACGGTGGAATCTGCCTTTTTCCTTCTTTTCATTTCTTCGTTCCGTGTTGTTCTTTCCCGAGCTAATGACTTTTGCACCCTCATTTCTCCTTAGTTGTACCTGAGACAAACCACTCGCAGTTATCTAATTCAAGACAATTATGCATTTAAATGTGAGTTTTATTACATGATTATAGCCCAAAAAGGTTGTCCAAAGGACCACCCGTCACATTCCCACACTTACTCGTTGTTTGTCCTCAAACAACTCCTCAGCTCAAAACTACAAACAATTTTTCATCCTCATGTTAATATGACACATCCACCCGTCTTACCATTCGACCCAACATGCATTTACCATGACCCACATTGTCATCCCTCACAATAATCACTCCTCTCGGTTATGTTTATAAACGCTCAAGCACATGCACGACCAAGCAACCATAAGCTCGTACAACTATCAAACCTCTAACAAATAATCATGAATACAAATACAAGTCAAGAGGACTTAAAAGGTTGTAACGGGGCTTGGTTTCGGGTGATGAATGGGGATTATTTCAGTGACTCGGTGATTTGACTCGAATTGCTTTATTCTAGAATACAAAGACACTAACTAAAATGTTTCTTCTTCTTTTTACATATATATCTTTTTCTCTTCTTTTTTTTTCTTTTTTTTTTGAAAACATAAAACAAAACAAAGAACATAATCACATCTAACTAATTAGCAACTCGAGTCAACTCACAAGGGTTAATTTTATGGAAAGAAGGCAAAGGGAAACAAATGATAGGCCATAAGCTCAAAATTGGTTACTAAGGACCAACCCCCCGCCCCTCACAAATCCAGACTCATATATAAAATGTATGAGGCCCCAACCCCCATTCCCGCACTCGCACACATCAGAACAAGGTTGCCCTAAATGCCTCTATCATCCCTGTAAATGTAGTCATTATGGTTTTAGCAAGTATCAATTGTGCGAGTTCTAGAGCTTTGACACACATTGCTACTCTCAATGAAGAACAACAAAAAATATGTAGTCAAGTCTCACCATGAAAGGTTTAAGGGTTGCCGATGAGTTATGTGAGTCAACTACCCCTACATGCGGGCGAACAAACTTCCACAACCTTGTGTCAATTAACCATGATTCAAAGATTCTAATTTTTTTTTTATAATTTTTTTTTTATTTTTTTTAAAATTTTTCCCCCATCCCCACACTTGGGATACATTGTCCCCAATGTATGGTTTTAGAGGAACAACACACAAAGTTTTAAAATAACTCCACCAAATTTTCTAACCCAATGTGACCAAATGCTCAAATTTGAATCACCCAACCATCCAACCCAATTAAAGAGAAAACAGATAAGTATATACAAAATTTACAAATTAAGAACAAACACACCTGCTAGCTTCACGGTCCAAAGAGGGAGCACCACACTCCACCAAAATCAAAGGCTCCACCACCTTCTTCTCCATCCCCAGCTTGTTGAGAGCTTCCTTCTCCACCTTGAAAATTGGTCGGCTGACCCGTGTATGGATCCACCCATTGTGAGTGATGCACTGGCGGAACAGGATAATAAGTACTACCGTCATATGGAGTAGCGTGGAGTAATCCACCATTGGTGGATTAGGTGTCACTGGAAACCCTCCAATGTATTCATCTCTCATTCTGCGGTTCTGATCGTCACGGAATCGATTATTCACTTCGTTTTCAAATTGGTATAACTGAGCACGTGCCAGTTCTTCGCGACGATCATCACTTCTTTTTAATGCCCTCTCCATACTAGCTCCTAGGAAGGTGTGTGGATCAAAGGACATCTGATTATAACTGTCCCAACCTGCAAACATTTGGGGCCTCTGAGCTTCGATAACCTGCTCCATCGTACCCATATGCGCCCAAGTAGGGTCATAGGAATGCTGCGCGTAATCAACTGCGCTTCCAACATAACCTGATTGTGTCTCAAAACTACCAAACCCGCTTCTACCTTGACCGAATCCTCCAAAACCTCCAGCATTTGGGTCTCCCCTACCAAGTCCACTGCCACCCGGGGCACTTGTACCTTCCCCCATGTTCACATCAACCTCATCATCATCATCCCCACTCTCGTCATCTCCTCCGTCATTAAATACCTCTACTTCTCCTGGTGGCAATGGGGCTACTCCTTCCTTCAACTTAATCCACATCTGCCCCTCATGCATTAATCCATATGCCCTATTGGATTCCTTGAGTGACCACCCTTCTCCCATCTTAGCTAAGTCAAACGGCGTATACCTCTTGTAAGAACCTTTATCACCTTCATCAATAGCTCCATATTTCTTTAGTAATGCTGTGATTAATCTACAATGGGGCACAATTTTCTTTCCCAGCTATTTCGACTCATCCAAATGTTGTTGAGAGCAATGAATCGAAATGGCACCGCCGGTGTGCCCGTCATCAACATGTATAAAATTGGCACTTCCGGGTGCCTCACTTCCACTTGTCCCCCCTCCTAGGCATGATATTTTTCTGCACAATCAACAAAAGCAACCTAGCTTCGATTCTCAGATTCTTCCTATATAACTTCCCGGAGTATGTACCTGGCAAAAACAAGTAATCCAACATGTGGAACCATCTAGGGTGGTCATCGGTTTATTATAAAGATCATCCAATGTTGGATACATGTATCGATTATCAGGCAAACTGTCAAACTTAGCTATCCGCCTCAATGAATCAAAAGACATCTCAACATCAATATCATTTACCGTCCCAATCAGCTTCATCTTTGAAGATTGTGTGTAAGCTGGACATCTCAGAGTAGACATCCATTCTTGAATTTCCCTATCAAACAATGTCTTACCTTTGCCATCATAGCATTTCAAACACGCTTCCCATCCTAAAGCTTCAAACATCTCAATAATACCAAAAGTGGCAAACAACAGCCCCGTGATGACCCAGCAACATTCTTGCCCTTTTTTATTATTTTTTTATTATTTTTTTAGAAAACCACACAAAACAAACAAACATTGTGAAAAACGAAACAAAACAAACACTATTCCTACCCCCATGAAAACTGCAATGTTGTCCTCAACATTATGTGCAAGGGACACATATGCATTCCCATACTTGAGCAAGTAATATCGAAATTAAGGCGAAAAATAAATTATAAAAATACAATTACAATTACAATCAAACCTGGGCCTCTTACACATTACCGTCCTCAACCGGGTGAAGGAAGTAACTCACCTCGTCCGCTACAAGCATCTTCACATCATTGCCCTCCAAGTATGGTTTTAATCGATGTCCATTAACCTTTTGTCTCACTTGAGTCTTTGAGTCTTCAATCTCAACGTCACCATATTGACCCACTTTCACAACTACAAACGGTCCCATCCATTTACTTTTCAACTTTCCGGGAAAGAATTTTAGCTGAGAATTGTATAGCCAAACCTTTTGGCCCTCCTCAAAGGTCCTCTTCCTCAACTTCGCATCATGCACCTGTTTAAGTTTGTCCTTGTAAGCCGATGCACATTCATATGCTTCATCACGGATTTCCTCTAACTCACATAGCTTCAACTTCCTTAACTCTCCGGCTTCATTATACTCCATGTTCACATTCTTGATTGCCCACCAAGCTCGATGAGCTAATTCCATTGGCAAGTGGCATCCTTTTCCATACACCAACCGATACGGGGTAGTACCAATGGGTGTTTTGTAAGCCGTTCGATATGCCCAAAGTGCATCATCTAGCTTCACCGACCAATCCTTTCTGTCCACACGAACCGTTTTCATTAGAATCTCCTTAATTTGACGGTTAGACACTTCCACTTGGCCGCTAGTTTGAGGATGATAAGGGGTTGCAACTCGATGGTTCACATTGAACCTCTTCAATAGTTTTCCAAAATTAAAATTTTTGAAATGTGACCCCCCATCACTTATAATTACCCGTGGCACCCCAAATCTCGAAAAGATATTAGATTGCACAAATTTGCAAACCACCGAATGATCGTTCGTTCTTGTTGCCATTGCTTCAACCCATTTGGATACATAATCCACTGCAACAAGAATGTACAAATATCCACATGAATTCGGAAAAGGACCCATAAAGTCAATACCCCACACATCGAAAATGTCCACCACGAGAATCGGTTGCATTGGCATTTCGTCCCTTTTGGATATACTTCCCATCTTTTGGCAATGTAGACAAGTCCTTGCATAATCACGAGCATCTTTAAAGATAGTGGGCCAATAAAATCCACTAGTGAGTACTTTGTGACCCGTCTTTTGTCCACTAAAATGGCCTCCACATGCGGATGAATGAGCATGTGCTAATATTTCCTTCACTTCCGACTCGGGGACACATCTTCTTAAAATCTGATCCGCACCAATCTTGAACAAATCCGGTTCATCCCATATATATTGCTTAACTTGAGACAAAAATTGTTGTCTTCTTCGTTTCGCCCAATGTTGTGGCATTACCCCTTTTGACAAATAGTTAACAAAGTGGGCATACCATGGTGCATTTGAGATGGCTAGAACATACTCATCCGGAAATTTCTCGTTGATCTCACTTGTGTCTTCAACTTCATCTAATGGGATTCGAGACAAATGATCCGCAACAACATTCTCACAACCTTTCTTGTCTCGAATTTCTAAATCAAACTCTTGCAACAACAACACCCATCTTATCAACCGTGGTTTAGCATCTTTTTTGGCCATCAAGTGTCGAATTGCACTATGATCGGAGTACACAATTACCTTGCTCCCACAAATATAAGACCGAAATTTGTCCAAAGCATACACCACCGCAAGCATCTCTTTCTCGGTTGTGGTGTAATTCAGTTGCGCTTCGGATAGGGTCTTGCTTGCATAATAAATTACCACCGGCTTCTTGTCAACACGTTGACCCAAAACAGCACCAATTGTGTTATCACTTGCATCACACATGATCTCGAATGGTTGTGCCCAATTTGGTGGTTGCAAAATAGGGGCTTGCACTAGTTGTTCCTTCAAAACATTGAAAGCTTGCAAACAATCGTTAGTAAATTCGAACGGGACATCTTTCAACAAAAGATTGCATAAAGGTTTGGTAATAACACTAAAACCTTTTATGAATCTCCGGTAGAAACCCGCATGTCCCAAAAAGGATCTAACCCCTTTAACATTGGTGGGAGGTGGCAAGGATGAAATGACCCTAATTTTTGCCTTGTCCACTTCCATTCCCCGGTTGGACACTACATGCCCCAAAACAATACCCTCTTGTACCATAAAATGACTTTTCTCCCAACTTAAAACCAAGTTTGTTTCGACACATCGTTTCAAAACTTTTTCTAACTCATTAAGGCATGTGTCAAAATTCTTTCCAAAAACAGAAAAGTCATCCATGAATACCTCAAGTGTGTCCCCAACCATGTCCGAAAATATGCTCATCATGCAACGTTGAAACGTAGCCGGAGCATTACATAACCCAAATGGCATCCTTCTAAAAGCAAAGGTGCCATATGGACATGTGAAGGTGGTCTTGTGTTGGTCATCCGGATGAATGGCCACTTGATTATATCCCGAGTACCCATCCAAAAAACAATAAAATTTTTGGCCCGAAAGTTTTTCAATAATTTGGTCAATGAAGGGTAATGGGAAATGGTCTTTTGAAGTGGCTGTATTTAGTTTCCTATAATCTATACACACTCGCCACCCGGTTACCGGCCGGGTTGCGATTTGCTCACCATTTTCGTCTTTGACCACTTGGATGCCGGCTTTCTTTGGTACGACTTGAGTAGGACTCACCCAAGCACTATCCGAGATAGGATAAATGATCCCCGCATCCAACCATTTGATGACTTCCTTCTTCACAACTTCTCTCATATTAGGATTTAATCTCCTTTGAGCTTCCCTTGTTGGCTTTGCATCCTCGGTAGTAATGATTTTATGCATCACTATAGAAGGACTAATACCTTTCAAATCGGCAATTGTCCACCCAATTGCAGCCTTGTTTTCTTTCAACATCTCAAAAAGCTTTCTCTCTTGAGCCTCCTCCAAATTAGATGCTATGATGACCGGCAACGTCTCATCTTCTCCCAAGAACACGTATTTCAAGTGTTTTGGTAACACTTTCAACTCAAGCTTAGGTGGGCATTCCAAAGATGGCTTTGTGTTTGAGTTTATTTCCACCGGTAAACTCTCAACTTGATGAGACCATGGAGGTCTTCCTTCTTGTGCAGCCAAAATCTCTTGCTTTTTCTCCTCCATCTTCAACGCACATACTTGTACCTGTTCAGAAACATCACACAAACAAGTTTCTTCCAACTCCTCCTCATACTCATGCGGGTCACACCTGTCAATCACATCTAACATGAAACACTCATCACTTCCATCGAAGTGTGAACCGTTAGCAAAAACATTTAAAACCATTTGACGATTACCAAACGCCAATTGCACCGTACCAAACCTGCAATCAATTCGTGCATGAGCCGTGCTCAAAAATGGTCTACCTAGAATGACATTCGGACTTTGACTCGGATCACCCGAGACATAATCCAAAACCAAGAAATCAACCGGATAATAAAATTCCTGCACTTGCACAATTACATCCCTAACAATCCCCCTAGGAAGTTTATGAGACAAATCGGCTAAAACAACTGTTGTCTCAACCCGTTTCAATGGACCAAAATCATATTGGTCATATAAACTTCCCGGGAGGATACTCACCCCGGCTCCAAGATCTAATAACGCCTTCGACATTTTAAAATTTCCTACTTGAATGTCTATCAAAGGCGTTCCCGGATCTTGTAGCTTGGGTGGAAGATCTCCTTTAAGCACCGCGCTTACCCTTTCCGTTAAATTAACCCTTTTTGGTACTTTCCCTTTTCTTTTTAAAGTGCACAATTCTTTCAAAAATTTGGCATATGATGGTATCTTTTTAATTGCCTCAAGTAAAGGGATGTTCACCTTCACTTGTTTGAACACTTCCATTATATCCGCTTTTTCTAAAGAAGAGTGTGAAATCACACTCTTTTTACCCGGGTCAACCAAAGCCGAAGGAAATGGTACTTGGCCTTGGTCCACCTCTTTATCCCTTTGACCCACATCTTCTTTAGAAACCGGTTTTTCAAAAACATTTTCTTTCAAAACATTTTCATGAGGAATGGGTTCTTCCTCATCACTTTCCAACCCGGTAATATCCTCCACTTCCCCTTCAACCGACTTAGATAAATCAATTGGTTTAAACTCTTTCCCACTTCTCAAAACACTTACTTGATTAATGTTAACATTCCGAGTATTAGTATGAGATGGATTTACCTTGGTGTCACTTGGAAGTACGCCTTTATTCTTCTTGAGGTTTGCTACATCCGTTGCAAGTTGACCCATTTGGGTGGTCAAAGATTGAATTGCCTTGTCTCGGATGTCATCTTTTTGAGCCCTTGCATCATCCATTTGATTCCTCTTTTGCATGTCTTGTTGCATGGACTTCAACATCTCCATAACTTCATTACCACTAGACGAACCTTGACCCGAAGCATTCCCTTGATTATTGAAATTTTGTTGAAAGGGCTTTTGGTAATTATTCCTTGGTAGCTCCCTTGATTTGCTTGATATTGTTGACGAGGGACATAATACCTTGAGGCTTGCCTTGAAAATTCGGGTTTGCTTGATTGGCAGAATTCCCATAACTGAAGTTTGGGTGGTTCCTCAAACCCGGATGGTAGGTGTTTGAGTTCATGTTGTAATTCCTACCACCACCACCTTGAATGGCATTTACCTCTTCCACCTGTTCAAGAGACATAGTTCATGCTTCTAGTGTGCCCCAACTCACTGCAATTTGTACACACATTGTAAATGATTAGAAGTTTGCACATTACCGTCTTCCACCGCATGAACAGGAGCCCGTGTAATGACTGGTCTAGCTCTCCTTGAAGATTGAGCCTTCCTCTTTGATGTGACTGCCATTTGCTCTAAAAATGCCCAATCATCCTGCTCATAGTTGGTGCCAAACGTCCCATTTGTGATGGACATCAAATCTCGGGAATCTTCCCATGCAACCCCTCATGAAACGCATTCAACAATTCCCACAAATCAATGCCATGATGAGGACAATTCTTGAGCATAAGATTAAACTGCTCAATGCCTCATGAAACATTTCTCCCTCTGTTGTTGGAAGCTTCTCAGACCTCTTCTTGCATCATTAGTCTTTTGAGCTGTGAAAAATTCCTCCAAGAACCTCTGTGCATCTCTGCCCATGTATAAATCGAAGCGGATGGTAAAGTGTAGAACCACCTCTTCGCTTATCCTCTAGTGAAAACTGAAACAACACTAGCTTCACATCATCGGTGAGAATCCTTGGCCCCCAATGGTGTTGCAAATAGAATCATAGGCCTCTAAATGAAAATACGGTTCCTCAGTTGCCAACCCTTATACTTTGGCAGACTTTGCAACGAATTCATCCTAACCTCAAAAGTCCTCCCTTGATTGTTCTGGGGAATGACTATAGGTGATGGGTTATTGGTGATGATGGGGCGGAAGTGAGCTTCAATACCCCGGGCAGCTTCCCAATTGTGTCTCCTGGGACACCCAATGGAAACCGTGGCCTTGGTCGAATTATTGGCCTTTGAGCTGGAGCATAAGGCATATATGGTGGTTGTTGTTGTACCGGTCTTTGAAGTTGTGGTCTTGGCCCTTGAGGAGCTTGATATTGCACCACCGGCATTGTGGTTGCACCATTCCTTGACTCCCTGCATAAAGGTATGTGCATTTGCATAACCCTCACCTTCATATGCATATCATCATCCTCTATATCCCGAGTAATCATCTGTGTAACCCCCATATTGGATATATCCATCAGGATTTGGAACTTGTGATTGGGGTGCTACGGTTCTTGGTGGTGTTTGAAATGGATGATGTGTGAATGATGATGGTGATTGAGTAGTAGTTGTTGTGTTGATGATGATTGCCCGCTAGTTGGAAAAAAATGGAGAATGGTGGGATACCATACTCAGTTGAAAATCCCACTGCAGGCTCGGGTGAGGTTGTCATGGTGTGGTGTTTGGTGGTGTGGTTATGGTTGATGTAATGGGGTGAGTGTTTGGTGGTGGAGTACTCATAGTGTAAATAGCTGAAATGTTGATTTTATTTTCTCGGTGTAGAACTCGATTTCTCCTTACCACTCGTTCAATTTCTGGTTCGAATGCCAAAGGTGATGAAGCTTGTGAACTTCTAGTACGCATGCACCTGTAAAAACTGTACCTGCACACTAGCAAACCCAACGTAAATCCAGAAAAATACAAGCAACAAATCTAAGATAACACACGTTGCGTACTACTCCCCGGCAACGGCGCCAAAATTTGACGTGAGGTCGAAGTCTCAATCAAATTTAAACCAAATACAACTAAATAGATAGCAGTAAGTGGGTTATCGAACACAAGGAGTTTGTGGAATATGTGTTAACTCAAACAATTGCACTTACCTAAAATAACTAGAATGACAATAAAGTAAATTTCACGAATTGGTTGATTGATTAAGATTTATGACAAAATGAAATGACAAACTAAATTAACTTGTAGAATTTAATAATAAGAAATATGCCTCCCCTTGGTATCGGATTACAACTATTGACGGGAATGGTATTAATTAGGGAAATCACATAGACATGATTCGTGAGAGTGTGACGTATGTGATGAAAGAAGACTAAGTACTTGGATTAGCAAGGTCGTCACTCGATAATCAGTACCACTATTGAACCAACCCAATCCTTCCACTATATCAAGATTGCTTATGGCATCAAGAATGTATGGCTAAGACTAGCACACAATAAGTGACCCTTTACACACAACCACACAATCATCATAACAAAACAAATACTAGATTAGTTTCATCATCCCACAATTACATAAACCAAACTAATCTTAGTTGTTCATCCTTCAACCAAAGGGAAACATAAAGAGTACTAGCCACTCATGGCAACAACCACAAACAAAGAGTTTTGACAAGAATTCATAATCGAAAACATAAAATCACGAATTACAATACGAAATCAATGTGTTCACAATGTTCTTCCTCCTCCTAAGCTCTGAGATTTTTCCCAAATTCGTTCTCCAATGATTAGCTAATGATCTCTTTCAAAAACATCCATAAAAGACCTTAAAACTGCTCAATAAATGGGCAGTTACAAAAGTTTTCGTGCCCGTCGCCGTAAGCTACGGCTCCCGCGTAAGATACGGCGACCTTCATATCCTTACGCCAACTAGAGTCTGTCTTACGGTGCCAAAATTCCTCCTCCACCGTAAGCTACGGCAACTGCCGTAAGCTACGGTGGAATCTGCCTTTTTCCTTCTTTTCATTTCCTCGTCCGTGTTGTTCTTTCCCGAGCTAATGACTTTTGCACCCTCATTTCTCCTTAGTTGTACCTGACACAACCACTCGCAGTTATCTAATTCAAGACAATTATGCATTTAAATGTGAGTTTTATTACATGCTTATAGCCCAAAAAAGGGTTGTCCAAAGGACCACCCGTCATAAAGGACGTGGATTCGCCAACACCACAACTATCCGATGTACCGATTGTGTGTGACTTTCCATATGTGTTTCCCGAAGACTTACCAGGAGTGCCACCTGATCGAGAGATTGAGTTTTAGATTAACTTGATACCAGGTGCCTAACCTGTTGCCAAGGCACCGTACGGTTGGCTCCGACAAAGATGAAAGAATTGATGGAGCAGTTGCAAGAGCTGCTGGATAAGGGGTTCATTAGACCGAGTATCTCACCTCGGGGTGCTCCGGTCTTGTTCGTGAAGAAGAAAGACAGTAGTATGAGGAGGTGTATTGACTACAGTGAGCTGAACAAGTTGACGGTGAAGGACCGATATCCCTTACCGAGAATAGATGATTTGTTCGATCAGTTTCAAGGTACCAGTTAGTTTTCGAGGATCGACCTTTGATCTGGCTATCATCAGCTGAAGGTGAAACAACAAGATGTCCCTAAACAGCTTTCCGTACGCGTTAAGGTCGCTACGAGTTCCTCGTTATGTCATTTGGTTTGACCAACGCGCCAGCTTCTTTTATGGATCTGATGAACCGTGTGTGTCGGCCAATGTTGGATAAATCAGTGATCATGTTTATTGATGATATCCTGATTTATTCAAAGAATGTGGAGGACCATGCTGGTCACATTTGGGAGGTTCTAGAAACGTGGAGGAAGGAGAAGTTGTACGCCAAGTTCTCCAAGTGTGAATTTTGGTTGCGCCAGGTTCAGTTCTTAGGTCGTGTGGTGAATCCTGACGGGATTATGGTGGACGCGGCAAAGGTGGAGGTTGTAATGCAATGGAAGTCTACAAAGATCCCATCCGAGATTCGTAGCTTCTTGGGTTTGGCGGGCTACTACATAAGATTTATCCAAGACTTCTCTATGATTGCTTCTCCACTAATTAAGTTGACTCGGAAGGATGTGAAGTTTGTATGGGGTCAAGCTCAAGAGAAGGCGTTCGAAGAATTGAAGGCGAGTTTGACTCAAGCTCTTGTTCTGTCATTACCCGATGGAAGTGAAGATGTAGTAGTTATTCTGATGCTTCCTACATGGGGTTGGGGTTTGTGTTAATGCAGAGAGAAAAGTTATAGCCTATGCATCCCTAAAGTTGAAGGCTCATGAGGTCAACTACCCTACTCATGACTTGGAGCTAGCAGCCGTGGTGTTGCGCTAAAGATTTGGAGGCGCTATAGTGCACCATTTTCACAGACCACAAGAGCTTGAGGTATTTCTTGAGTAGAAGGACCTGAACATGAGATAGAGAAAATGGTTGGAGCTCGTAAAAGATTATGATTGTGAGATCCAATACCATCTGGGCAAGGCCAACGTGGTGGGTGATGCCCTTAGCCGAAGGAGTGGCCCGAGTCAATTCGGGTGAAATCATATCAACTAATCATGACCTCTGACGTGATGAAGCAAATCAAAGAGTTTCAAGATGAGGCATTGAAAGAAGATCATCTTAACTCTAAAAGAATGAGAGGTCTGGTCACATAATTGGGTGAGAACACACTTGGTGCTAAAACCCAATTGGACGGGTGGGGATTCTCGTTTTGGGGATCTTCGGGTGAAGATTTTGGATGAAGCTCACAAGACACGATACTCCATTCATCCAGGTGACACAAAGATGTATCAAGACATGAAGAAGGATTATTGGTGGCCGGGTATGAAACGTGACGTAGTGGAGTATGTGAGTAAATGCCTTACTTGTCTACAGGTGAAGGCCAAGCATCAGAAGCCGTATGGGAAGATCCAACCTTTGGATATACCGGAATGGAAGTGGGAGCACATAACCATGGATTTCGTTACGAAGCTGCCACGTACTCTGAAAGGGTATGATGCTATATGGGTGATTTTTGACCGTTTGACGAAGAGTGCTCACTTCCTACCGATCCACGAGACATATTCATCTAAGAGGTTAGTGATCTCTTCATCAAAGAGATTGTAACTCGTCACGGTGTACTAGTGTCTATTGGGTCTGATCGTGACACCCGGTTTACATCCAAATTCTGGATGAAATTCCACAACGCTACGAGCTTATCATCCCTAGACTGATGGTCGGTCAGAGAGGACCATTCAGATATTGGAGGACATGCTTCGGGCATGTGTTATCGATTTCAGGGGAAGTTGGGATGACCACTTACCGTTAGCTGAATTCTCATACAACAACAGTTATCATGCCAGCACTGGTATGCCCCCTTATGAGATGCTATACGGTAGGAGATGCCGAACGCCCGTCTGTTAGGGTGATATTGGTCAGAAAGAACTAGGGAGCATCGAGGTGATCGAGGCTACGACTGAAAAGCTCGAAAAGATCAAGGCCATCATAAAGGCAGCCAAAGATAGACAAAAGTCGTATGCTGATAAACGACGCGAACCGATGAATTCCAGGTGGGTGACCTGGTTATGTTGAAGGTCTCACCTTAAAAGGGCATTATCCGATTCAGGAAGCGGGGCAAGTTGAGCCCAAGGTATATAGGGCCTTTCCCAATCATTACTCGAGTAGGAGAGATGGCCTATAGACTGGAGTTACCAGATGAGTTAAGTGGAATTCACCCGACATTCCATGTATCTCATCTAAGAAAGTGCTTGATGGATGAAGACATGATTGTTCCATTGGAGGATATCGAAGTAGGTGAACGGCTTAATTATGTGGAGCAACCAGTGGCAATCATCGACCGAAAAGAGAACAGGCTGAGAAATAAAGTGGTTCCTCTTGTGCGTGTATAGTGGAAGCACAGGAAAGGATCTGAGTCAACGTGGGAGACTGAAGAAGAAATGATGCAGCATTATCCATGTTTGTTCGAGTAATAACAGGTTTCGGGGACGAAACCTATTTAAGGGGGGTGGCTTTGTAACACCCGCATATCTTCTTTGAAGCCGACGAAAAAAGGAAAAGAAATAAAGTCTAAAGTTACGGGACCAAACTCGTCAACGAGAGAAAATTGGGTGAGTGGGGGTATTTATAGGGAGAGGGCATCCCTTACCCTCTACCCACACCCACAAATCAACTAAAAGAGAGAGGAGAAGGAGAAAAGGGAGAAAGGTGGTTTCGAGCTTTTTCGAGTGGATTTGAGAGTGGAAATCGTCGTGTAGCGGGTCTAATCGAAGCTCTTCTCCTTGTGGTCGTTTGTGTGAGTTCTAGGACCCCTCTTTTACACGTTTTTGAATGATTTTGGGGCTGGAGCACATCTGAAAATAGGGTTTTGAAGTGTGTGTGTTTGACCCGTTTATGTATGTGTGAGTATGTGTATGATTTGTTTGGGTCTTGTGTTTGGGCTTGTCTGTGCTTGAAAGGTGTTGTGGTATGCATTCCTAAGGTTTAGGATGGTCGATTTAGGCTTAGAATGGGTTTGGATGAGCTTAGAGGTCGAAAATGGCAGATTGGGTTCGGGAGTGAGCTGTATTCTGCGCAGTTAGGGCTATGCGACCCAATGGCATGCCACTCGTGCGACTAAGGTCCACGCGCATGCCAGTCATGCGATTGAGGGTTAATCGCGTGTGGGTCATGCAACTGGGGCCCATACACCTGCCAGTCATGCGACTGAAGGTCAATTGCATGAGGAGTCATGCGACTGAGAGCTCATACGCATTAGGTCCACTCTCATGGGTGTTCATTCAAATTGGTGTTCATCAGCATTGGTCCATTAGCATGAGTTTCAGTCGCCTAAAGGCCATGCGACTAAAGGGTGCCCATACGCCCATGTAGGGCTGGTGTGCCCGAGGAAAGTGTAGTTTATGTACTGACTTTTGGGGGAAAATGCAGATTTAAGTTTTAGTATGGAAGATTCCCATAAGTTCATGTAAGATGACTGTTGTGACCTTAGAGGTTATGTTTATTAATTACAATTTTGTTATTGAAAAATAGTGACTGAGATTGCTTGTTAAAGTTATCACAAAAAATTAGTTCTTATTTGAACCCTCCTCTCTCTCTCTCTCTCTCTCTCTCTCTCTATATATATATATATAATATATATATATATATATATATATATATATATATTATATATATATATATATATATATATATATATATATCAGATGAAGATCTTTTCAGAATCTGTAAATATTTTCAGAATTACGAGAACTTATCTGATGGTATAGATATGTTCTCGTAGTTCTGAAAATATTTACAGATGCTGAAAAGATCTTGATCTCAAACACACACACACACACACACACACACATATATATATATGTATATATATATGTATATGTATATATATATATATATATATATATATAATATATATGTATATATATATATATGTAAGATCAAGATCATTTCAGAATCTGTAAATATTTTCAGAAATACGAGAACTAATCTAGACCATTAGATCATTTAATCAATGGTTACGATAACGGTAGTTTGGTATTTATGTAGAATTTTATACATATTTCAATAGAGAAGAAAGTGTATTTTAGGAACATAAAAATTAATTTGGTAACTGTAACATTTAATTTCCTATTTAAGATCATGATTAGAGAATTATGCTTTTCAAAATCAATCCGATTTTGAAATCTCTTTATTTTGCAGCTATTGTATTCCGGTGTTTGTTTATGATTTCCAACAAAAAAAGTAAAACATTTAACTCTTCTTTTCTAATAATTATTTTCACACAAACCTGCGATCTTTCTCGTAGTGATGATAAGTATTTGGTAAGCATAACAGATTTGATAGATGTATATATTTCATAGTTACCGTAGTAGTGTCATTATTGTCAAATCAAATGATTGTTTCATTAATATTTTTATATGTGTGTTTTTCTATTATTTTATTTTTACAGGGATTAAGAAACTAATGATTAAAATGATAATGAAAAATATTGAACTGAAAATGAAGAAGATAATGAAAAAGAACCAATTGTTCTACCTATTCTTTTGGTCAATATCATTTCTTCTTATTATTGATTTCTTAGCATGAATATTATACCTTTTTTTTACTGCAATGGATTTGTAAACCTTTCTATATTGGGTGTCAATTAATTAATACAAGGTATCATGAGTGGATGATTGTAAAAGAAACAAAACAATGATGGTGTGATTATATCTTAAGTGTCATTTTTGTTGTTATTATTTTCAATTAATTTAGAGCTCATGTATTACATGGGTGAAAAAATAAAACATGTTAAAGTTATTAGTTTTATAAATATTTTATTTTTCTAGATGTTATAAGTTTTTGATGAAATTGAAAATTATTATGCAATCTTTATAGATAAAATATAGTTGCAATCATATAATTTTGTACGTATAAATAAATTGTTAAAATAAAAATAATTTATATTTTAGATTTTTGATAGTTTAATTTAGTTGTTTAAAATAATTATGATTTAATATGAGAAAGACAAGAAACACAAATATAGATATATTTGTTAAACATGTATAGTAATAGAGGAAAGTCAAATTGATTGTTGTTATGATTTTCGCATTTATTATGAGATAGAGGCGGTAAATAATTTTTTTGATATGCTACAATGATGACACGTGTCATATGATGTGCTAAAATGATGACACGTGGTTTCGAAAAACCTTCTTTTATTATAAGTTATAGATGTTTTACAGAAAAATGGGATAATCACTATCTAGACTTCCACACACAAGCAAGATGATAAGTTTGAAAAATGACCGGTTGTTGTGAAGTTTACACATATGTTAATAAAATTAGTTTGAAAAACTGGATAATTGGTATGAAGATATACATTACATACATATAAATAGATGATGAGTTTGCAAATGATTGATAAAATATTTACATATATCTAAGGGGTTGTTTGGTAACTTTTGAATGATTAAGTACTAAACTAATAAAACGTATGAACGATTAAGTGCTGAACTAATAAGAGGTCTGAACCATTAAGTGTTGAACCATTTAAGAGGTCTGTATTATTAAGAGCTAGTATATCGTTCAGACAAATATCTGACCAAATCAGATAATATGTCTTAACCATTCAACATTAGACCTATTAACCATTCAACATAAGTATAATGCTTAACCATTCAGAGGTAAATGTCTTAACCATTGAGACATGTGCTGTCGAAAGAAACAGTCTGAACCATTAAGTGCTGAACCATTCAAAGATCTAAACCATTAAGAGACTAATTAAGAGGCTGTCAAACAGCCCCTAAACATCGATTTTATCTATATATAAATGGAATCTATTAGAAACATGTATTTTTGAATGAAAGTAGACGAACCATTTGAGGATTTACGTATATGTAAATAGTATGCGATTGGAAAAATAATTAATTATTATGATAAGGATGAAGATATACATGTATGTAATTAGAAGTTAACTGTGAAGAAATTGATAAATTGTTTGAGGATTTATATACATGTAATTATTTCATTTACATAAATACATATATGTAAATAGAAAGGTTGTCTAAAAAGTAACATATATTTAAAATATTTGTAGAAAATAAAAGTTAGATAAAAAAGAGAAAACTTACATGATAGAATAGAGACATTAATTAATTGTTTTACCGATGTGTAAATTGAATTATATACATATATTTAAATGTTACCTACACTTAGACTGTTGATTCATATGTACCTAGTTTACGGTCTTAATGTAATATGTCTGTCATGTCCTAAATGTAATGAAACAAATGAGTTGAATGAAACATATTATGTGGTTGTTGATCTTAATGTCTAATATTTCAGTTTATGTTTTAATGTTTATCATTTATTAGCGCATATTGAACCAACTATATAGGTTTGTGGTTGTTTGAATAGATCATAGTCAAAGAATGATTGAGAAACATATTCAAACTTAGTCATATGAAGTTTTCATGTAAACGGCTCATGCTAATGGACCATACGCATGAACAATCATGCTAATGAACCAGTCGCATGACTAAACCAGGAGACTGGATCAGTCCCACAATTGTGACATGAGACTGACTTAGTCGCATGACTGAGCACTCAGTCGTGCGAATGGATCAACCGCATGAAATGGTTCAGTCGCACGAATGAGTAACCCTAACCTATAAATACCACTTAATTCGTGAAAAAACGTAACACTTTGAAGAATTCGACTCCTACACGTACCCTAGCCGTCCAGAATGTCCAAGAAAGCCAGTCCAAGTTCATAGATCGTTCTTGACTGATATCTATTCGTTCTTAACGTTTAGTTTAATCTTCTATCGATCAGGTTAACGCTCTCACTGATTGGATCGCCAATCAAATAGAATTCAACACTATTTGAGTTGGTATACACGTGAATCAGTTAGTACTCCGTCTAGTACACGGTCCCTAACAAGTGGTATCAGAGCTTTGGCTCTTGATTTACGTGTGATTCAATCGATTTTGATATAAAAATTGTGTTTTTCATGCAAAAACGCAATCTTTTTGTGTCAAACGTTGTTTTGGACATCTCCAGGTCAAAAAGTTAACGTTTTCCGGCATACGACAATTAGGATTAGTGAGAAATTCATGTTTTTGCGTTAAAATACCTTAAACCCTCGAATTCTCAAAATTCAGCAGCTTCAGTAGCACGATTGACTAAATCGCACGACTGAATCCATATGCATCCCTCATATGCACGATTGGACTCATTCATACATCCACTCGTACGACTGAACTGTCTATTCACATTGTTCATCCGCACCTGTCCATTCGCACGATTGATTCATTCACATTGGTTCATTCGCACGTTTGAGCCATTCACATTGTTTAATCGCACGAGCTATCCAATCGCACACCTTCATTCGCATAAGTAAAACAGTTTCTTACAAAATTTAAAGTTGATAGTAATGGAGGATCAATATTCAACGTTCACCGCAGGAAGGGATTCTAGGATTCAAAATTTGTTGCTTCTAGAAAATGAAGGGGAAATCATAACAACCTAAGCTCATAACGTTAGATAATTACCCACGATGGAAGCAAAGATTTGAGATTTACTTAAATGGAGTAGATCCAATCTGTGGGAGTTGATAGAGACAGGATATAGCATGCCTGTAGGTGCAGATTGAGTCAAACTTACCTTAGGCGGTATGACTGATGACCAAAAGGTAAAGTACAATGCAGAGAAGAAAGTATATGAATTGCTAACTCAGTCAATTCTTAAGGACATCTTCCATCAATTTTCTAAGAACAAGTAAGCTAAGAAACTATGGGATGCATTGGAAAAGAGGTATGAAGGAAATGCATTGTTAAAAGCTCTGAAGGCTAAAGCGTTGAAGAAGGAGTTTGACAACTTCTCGTCAACGGGAAATGAGAGCTTGGACGACGTCATTGATCCATTCTACCACCTGATGAGTGAGTTGCACACTCATGGAATCACCGCATCTATTTAAGACAAAGTTTCAAATTTTGCAGATTGGTTGCCCGAGAAGTGGAGTTCGTTTGTTTCCAACCTCAGACAGAATGATATGCTAGCAATGTTAGATATCAATGATTTCATTCTGAAGCTGAGAGAGGAAGAGTTAAGGATGAAGTATAGGGCCCAAAAGTCTTCATATGATCAAAATCTTACATTGTACAACTCAACTCCACAAGCCAAAACATCTGGAGCGCCACTACAAGCGCCGTTTGTGTCGAGTTCAACTGGTCTATCTCAAGCCACTACTTCAGGATCTAACACGTCAGGGTCGTCTGGTACCCAATACATAGCACCTGAAGCCAATGCTACAAAACTAAAGGCAGAAAATCTCAGGAATGTGACAGTAGAGGTAGCAAAGGAGCACATGGATCTCTTAGCAGCTGTTGTCCGCTCCTATGATGGGTTAGTTGCTGGGAAAATTGGGAATCGCCATCTGGCAGATGAGGACTATGAGCAGGTAGACGAGAAAGAGCTAGAGAAAATGGACATCATGTGGGCCTTAGCAAGTTCTGTTAGGAGAGCTAAAAAGTTTGTCAAGAAGACCAGACAGAACTTGATTACTACTAAGGATACAACTTTTGGGTTTGACAAGACAAAAGTTACCTGCTTCAACTGTGGGGAAAAGGGGCACTTCAAACGTGAATGTGTGAAGCCCAAGAAGACAGGAAATGGGAATCCATTCTCATCTTTCACTCGTCAGGATAAACCCACAAGCAGCCCTACTTCGTCGAGCAAGGATCCTAAATCCTTAACCACTCATGATGACGAAGGATAAGATTGGAGCTTTCGGTTTGTGTCTTCGGGAGAATCCAACATCGCTAGTGCTGAGATCCAGATGACGACTCAGCAAGCAAAGGTGATATTGTAGTGGAACTCACGATGTCAAATGTTGATGAAACTGCAACTGTAGTTGATCACCTACCTGAAGAAGGGACAAGTTCAACAAGTCCAGAATCACTAGAACCAGAAAAGTCAGACACTGCTTTGATGGCTGATTCAACCTCACCCTCTCAGGTAAGTACCACTACTCAACTTTTCAATAATCATGCTTGTTCTGATTGTAATAAATTTAGGGAAAGCATTGATTTGAAATCTGCTAGGTTATTAGACCATAATGATAACTTAGTAAAGGACTTACCACTGTGCACAAAAGCAAATAGAGTCTTGAAACAAAACGAGCATAGCTATAAAGAAAAGATAGAACTTTTGAATAAACAACTTAGGGAAACTGAAGTCGTAGCTTTTAACAAAGCTAATGACATTAAGTTCTATCTAAAATCCCTAGAAGACACTAAGAAACAAAAAGCAGTTTTGGAAGTAGAAGTAAATTCATTAAAACAAAAACTGCATAGTTGGACAAGTTCTTCTCACATTGTCAAACACTTAGTGCGAGAACGCAAAAATAGGGAGGGTTCGGGATATAAAGTGGTTCCACCACCACATGCGAACTTGATGAATGCCAAAAATAATAACCCATGTGGTGGTGGAACCACTTTATATCCCGAAGCCTCCCCATTTTTGTAAGTGATCCAGATTGTGGAAAGTATGGGCACATCGCGTCTTACTCTCCTTATTATCAGACACGAAAAAAAAGATTGGACTTTATGACACTAAAGCAAGCTCTTCCAAAAGAAGCTCCATGACTTCACTAAAAAGAGTTAGTGAACCTACAGTTCAACCTATCAGCCAGTCGTCTGTTTATCATAAACAGGCCTTACACAAAGCTAGCTTATGGAAAGAAAAGTCTATGTCTAGTGATGAGAACAAGAAGACAAATGGCATTCCCTCACCCTCTAATGGACAATGGGTAGAATTTATGATGTGTGATACCTCTGGGACACCAAAGTCGGTTAAGGCTTGGGTCCCTCACCTTAACTAATGTTTTCAATTGAATGTGCAGGGTGTTCGCTACAGTGCTGAAACAAACACTTGGATTGTAGATAGCGGAGCATCAAGGCATATGAACGGAAACCGAGCACTCCTATCAAACGTCAAACAAATCAAAGGAGGTCATGTGTCTTTTTCTGGAAACAAAGGAGGGTACATCATAACTTAAGGGGAAGTAGGGAACCAGAAAGTGAAGTTTGACAAGGTAAATTATGTTCAACAACTTCAAAATAATCTGCTTTCTGTTTCCTAAATTTGTGATAATGGATTAAAGTAGTTTTCGACAATAAGAAGTGCTATGTCCTGAAAAGGGACTATGTGATTCTGGAGGAACAAGTCTTTACGTCTTGGATCTATCAAATGCCTCCATAACGGATCATCAGATTTAGTGCTTCTTGTGAAAAGCTACTGAGAAGGATTCTATCTCCTAGCATAGGAGAATGGAGCACATCAATCCAGGAAAGATGAACACTTGATCCAGAATGATCTAGTGCGAGGAGTCAATGTCAAGAACTTCCAACTCCTAGATTTTTGTGTTGCCTGCAAGAAAGGAAAACAGACAAAGAAGTCTCATAAGGCAAAGAAAGTTAATTCTATAGAACTGCCTCTTGAGATTCTTAACATAGATCTGTTTGGTCTAGTCAGTACAAGAAGCATCGCAGGCGACTTGTATTGCTATGTAGTTACAAATGACTTCTCAAGATTTTTTAGGTGATGTTTCTAAATCAAAATCAGAAACATTCGAGTTATTCAAAGAATTGGTAACTACACTGGAGTCTCTCTACAAGCTGAAGGTGAGGTAAGTACGCTCAGACACAGAACCGAGTTCAAGAACCAATGGATGGAGGCTTTCTGCAAAGAAAAAGGAATTGTGCACCAGTTCACTTCTGCCTACACTCCTTAAATGAACATTATTGCTGAGAGAAAGAATCACAGCTTAATAGAGACAACACGCATAATGCTAGCAGACTCAAAACTACCTATCCAATTTTGGAATGAGGCAGTTACCAATGCGTGTTACACGTTAAATCGAGTTATGGTGGTAAAACACCATGGCAAGACGTGTTACGAGTTACTTCAATGACGTAAACCAAATTGGAGTACCTTGAACCGTTTGGAGCACCATGTACGTTGTTGAAGAAAACTCAGGAAGAAAAGTTTAGCGAGAAGGTTGAAGACAGAATTTTTCTAGGATACAACATACTAACTAAAAGAGTCTACAACAACTCAACGGGTCAAGTAGAGGTGTGGTGTAACGTCGATGTTCAGAGATACACCACCCCTTCTACTGGAAAAGGACCCGCATTCTTTTTTGACTATGATGGATTCTTCAAGTCATTCAACATTCCTCTCTCTACTGCTGACGATGAGTTAGCAGCCAAAATGATGTATGATGTCTTAAACACACCATCACATGACTCTAAATCATCTAGTTCACAAGGTGAATCACCTAACCACTCAGGAGGAGCAAACGAGGTAAATGACTCTTCCTCTAACGATGAAGCCATGGAGAATGATCAGGACACTCAGGAGCATCAGGTTCCTACTGCTGCAAGTCCACAAGCATCTGACATTGATGCCTCTGAATCTTCCGAACCCACACTCCTACTGCCTGAGATACAGAACCAAAAGTTCATAATCTTGATTCTGAGGTAGTTGTTCCCATCACTCCTGGATCACGCCTAAATGTCTATCATCCTCTGGAAAATGTCATTGGGGATGTCAGATCAGGAGTTCAGACAAGAGATCAGCTGTATTCAGCTGTTTATGCCTCGGTAATGGAAAAAGGATATCTTCACGATGGTGCATACCGCTGTTTTGTGTCTTAGTTCGAGCCAAAATACGTCAGTGAAGCCCTAAATAAAAATGATGAGGCATGGGTGAGTGCCATGCAAGAAGAACTTTTTCAGTTCAAGAAGTTAGGTGTATGGACACTGTAGATAGACCTATAGGTGCTAAGGTCATTGGCACCAAGTGGGTATTGAAATGTAAGAAAGATGACCAAGGTGTTATCATCAGGAACAAGGCTCGACTTGTAGTTCAAGTATTTCCACAAGTCGAGGGAACTGATTACAATAAAGTATATGCACCTGTGGTGAGAATGGAAGCCATCCATATCTTCCTAGCCTATGCCTCTTACATGAAGATTAAAGTCTATCAACTGGATGTAAAGAATGCATTTCTTCATGGTGAAATCTGGGAAACAATGTATGTTAGTCAACCAAAGGATTTGAGGATCCATATCATCGGGACAGAGTTTACAAACTAGATAAGGCTCTCTATGGGCTTCACCAAGCCCCGAGAGCATGGTATGAAAAAAATCTCAACTCACCTTGTGAAACACGAATTTCACAGAGGTGTAATTGACTGTAGACTATTCATCAAAGAAAAGGATGGTGATTTGCTACTTGTTTAGATTTATGTTGATGACATAATCTTCGGTTCCAAGAACGAAGACTTATGTAATGAATTTGAAGAAGTAATGAAGGCAGAATTTGAAATGAGTGCCATGGGAGAGATGAAGTTCTTTTTCGGGTTACAGGTGGATCAAACACCAAATGGGATATTTCTACATTAGACCAAGTATGTAGGGGATATTCTCAGTCGGTTTGACATGGAGAATGCTTCCGCAGCTGGGACTCCACTTGCTACAAACCATGATGTAGCACCCAATGAGAATGGTGATCTGGTTGATGTCACCATGTACCAAGGAATGATTGGATCCCTCATGTACCTCACTGCCTCAATACCTGATATTATGTATGCAACATGTCTCTGTTCAAGATATCAGGCGAAACAAAAAGTTAACCATCTTATAAGGGTCAAAAGGATATTTCGTTATCTGAAGGGTACACCAACACTTAGATTGTGGTATCCTCATGATGATGACTTCAAGCTTACTGCGTACAGTGACTTGGATTATGATGGATGCAAGATGAACTACAAATCCACCTCAGCAGGTTGTCAATTCTTTGGGAGAAGATTAGTCACGTGGCAGTGTAAGAAGCAGACATCAGTTGCGTTGTCAACTTGTGAAGCCGAATATAATGCTGCGGCAAGCTACTGTTCTCAAATCATCTGGATTCAACAACAGATGCGGGACTATGGTTTGAAATTTTCTAACACCCCTATATTTGTTAATAATTCTGCTGCAATAGCCATTACTAAAAATCCTGTCCAACATCCTAAGACCAAACACATCGGAATTAAATATCACTTATACGTGATTGTTTTGAAAAGAATCTAATCAGTGTTGTTAAAATAAATACGGATTTCCAACGCACTGACCTCTACACAAAAGCCTTTGATAAACCACGTTTTCTTTATTTGTTAGAGGTCAATGGCGTTAAAAAGAAAAGTGATGTAATTCCAGAAGATGAACATGTTTAGTCCGATGCGTCAAGTCCATTTTTCTTTTATTTTATTTTACTTTATTTTATTCAATTAATTTTTGTTTTCTTTTATTTCTTCGCCTAGTAAAATCCTAAAAATGCAAATCATTTACGGTTTTAGAATTTTAGGGGGAGAATAGGTTAACTTAAGTTAGGATTAATAAAAAAATGAGGGAGGAGGAAGGCAAGCTAAAAGAAATGAGATCGTATCTAAGATATTGATTCAACGACTATGGAAAATGATAGTACACAGGAACAAAGCATTTTGGACTTTAAAAGATTTAAATTAAATTAGATGCGAAATTCAAAGTATAAGTCTGAGAAGTCTAAGCAAAAATAAAAGGAAAAATGATAGTAAAACTAGCTCCTACTAAGGTAACACGAAGAAAGTAGACCTAGAGGTTGCTAGACCATTTAGATGATGTGTCGATAGATTCAACAAAATAGATAAGTAGACCTTGTTGGTGAGCTCAAGATTAAACTAAGTTGTTCAACAAGCTACGGGTTATCATCTTATCCCTGGTTAACACAATCAACAGAGTTCCAATAAGGGGTGACGAGAAAAATAAACGCCACAAATATGTACGGATGACCAAAATATGAGCAAAGCACATGATGAAAAATGCAAAAAGCAATCAAACTGATAACCTATGTTGTTGGTGCGATCTGTGCAACAAGAATAAAATTGCTCAAACAAGAAGATAGGTTATGTGCCTCTCTGCTGTGCGGTGGCACTGACCTGAGGATAAGCATAACCTATATATTCTCGAATTCATTATTGTTTGTCGTCTCTCTGTTGTGCGGTGGCACTGACCTGAGGTTTGGCTTCTCTTTGAAAGCTCTAAGAATACTTTCTTCATGTCAAAAATACCCGTAGACCGCTCAACAACCTCCTGAGGAATGTTGATTACCATATAAGCGTGGGATCCACAAATGCTTGTTGAAATAATTAAACCTTAAACCATCACCAATCGGTGTCAAAAGTCTGTGTATGGATTTAAGTGGACAAATAGTTAAACCTTAAACCATCAGCAATTCTTGAAAGTCCAAATCAATATGTGCATCTTATAGTACTAGTATGATTTTCTTAATTTGCTGATGACTCTCGACGAAAACAAGAATCTAGCATCAAATGATTTTGGTAACACGTCCTGAGTGAGTTGATTACCTGTATGATTCCATAATGAATCGTTCCTCTTATGGTCAAAATAACTTGAAGTTGCCTGTTGAAGAAATAAATCTGTTAGATTTCTATCTTAGGATTTCCACCTCACACAAAATCACAAAAACATCTTTAGTTTTGTCTTTTAATGTTAGCTCTTTTGTTTTGTGTTAACATTTAGTCAATTTAGAGTTATATGTCGGACTATGTCGTGGAATTCAATATGGGATTAATTACTTAAAAGGGTCACGTCTGAGGTGACCAAACGTGTTTTCAATGATAAATGGGTCACGTCTGAGGTGACAAAATGTGTTTTGTTTAAAAGGATCACGACTGAGGTGATCAAAACTTTTCAAAGTTAAAATGAGCATGTCTGAGATGATCGAATGCTCAAAATGTTTAACCAAAAGTTAAAAGGGGTTGAATGTGTAATGGTCATAAAGTCAAAATCATGAGTATGATCCATTTGCACGACTGGACCATGAGTATGGACTAGTCGTATGATTGGACCATACTTATGCACTAGACAACCGAATGGAGCATGAGTATGAACCATTCACACGAATGGCTTACAAGATTGAGCCAGTCACCCGAATGGAGTTGTCTGAATGAATCAGTGGCCCGACTGAAGGTGATCGACTGAACCAATCGCCCGGCTGAGTTCCAATCGCCCGAATGAAAAGAGCGAATGGATCCAGTCGCCCAATTGAAACCATATTCAGTATAAATAGGGCTATAGTCGATCGCATACGCTCATCACTCCTCATTCGTCCTAAAATCGCATATCGTGCCATTACTTTGCCAAAGTTCTATAGACCTTACCCGACTTCAAATTTTGGTATTCTGACGATTGCTGGTCTTTACACAGGTACAATACGGTGCAATCTACACAAATCGTAGTCGATTTGTGCCCTAAATTAATGAATTCGCCCCGAATAAAGAACCGAGACTTAGTTGGACAAATAAACTAAAAAAACTAAGTAAAAAGTTGAAATCAAGGTTATTAGGTGCTTAGTAGGGTTGTTGCGAGTCTAATGAGCCAAACCACGATGTCTAATATTAAGATTTGCTCAAAATTTGAATTTCAATCGAATAGACAGTAGGTCATGCGACTAGACAACCGGATGAACTACAATCGCATGACTGAGCTGGACGAATGACTCAGTCAGCCGAATGAACAAGGCATATGAGCTCAGTCGGCTGACTAAACCAGTCACAGGCTCAGTCACCCGATTGAACTCAGTCGTATGATAAGTCACCCAACTGTATTCAGTCGCATGTTAGGTCAAATGACTGAACCCAGTCATATGGTTCAATCGCAGATTGAACCAGACTGACCTCAAATAGTTTAGAGTAAATTACTTTCTGTTATGTGCTGATCTAATATATATGTGTCTTGTGTCACAGATTTATGGCTGATCGGTGGACCATCAACACCAAGCACAATATTTGTGCTCATCTGGACGCTACCACTCGAAACGCTGCCGAGTTTGCCAACATCATTTCCTTTCTAAAGAGATCATGGATACACCAAGCCATATCTACACCATGCACTCCCTACAGGTCAATACAGCAAGCCTTCTGGGAGGGTGCATCAGTTGACCGATCTCACGAGCCCTACTGCATGAGGAATAATATATTTGGGCATGACATAGAGGTGACAACCGTAGACATTAGAAGCTACTTGGCCTGGGTAATGATGCTGCTCACCCAACCAGGCTACACCCTCTGACTGTGAGGGGATGTTTCCTCAGGATGAAGTACTCTAGGGACATCAATGCAGGTGTGCTAAAAAAAGCAACCTATGTCCCTAATTCAAGTACTTAGCATATGTCATCCTCAAGTGCATAGCATCAAGAAGGGATGGATTTGATGACCTAGCTGACCAAATCCAGAATGCCTATGTGGCACTGGTGCTGAATCACCCCTTCAGCTTCTCCAACATGATTTTTTCATACCTGATCGAGAACCTTGAGGCCAAAGGCAAGGAAGGCTTCTGTATGTACCCAAGATTCTTACAGATGATTATTGATGAGAAGCGTCCTTTGCTACCCAAGGAGAGCCACGATGCAGTATCCCTCGAGATTATGGATGACACCACTCTCGGAGGTTGAAGGTCTACAGGGGCAAGCAAGTGAAGCCCCTTGTAAAGAGACTGTTCGGGCATCTGACTCGGGAGGAGTACGTGGCACTGGCAAGGCGTAAGTGGCGCCACGAGGAGAGTGACTCAGATGTTGAGCAACTTGCTCTTCCATCTAATGACTCCGATGATGACGACAATGGCTTTGGTGGAGAGTCTGGCCCCGCTACTTGTAAGGCCACCACTACACTTGTTACACCTCTACCACCCACTCATGCACCGCTAGTTTCCATCTGGATTTCTGTCCTCCTGATGTGGAGGAAGAGAGTGATGAGGAGCCACTAACAAGGACAGTGGGCAGCAGGGTGGTTGCCACCAACCGAGGCATTAGGGAGGTTAGAGGACGCCCTAGCGAGTCTGGGGAGACTGCAGCCGACCCCAGTTACACACCTGGTCAGCCCAGCAGCATCCCAGGGGGAGCATCCACCTCAAGGGGCATGAGGAGAAAAAGGATGGCTCAGCCCCACGGGATGAAGACGAAGAAAAGGAGGATGACCTTCGTCACCACCACCACCATCACCACTACTACCTCTCCTCCCATCACCACTACCACCATTCCACCCACCACCACTACTCCTACGTCACCCACCATCACCACTATAGCCACTCCACCACCCCTCTACACCACTTCCACCACCACTAGAACATACACACCGCCACCCACTCATCTACCTCCACCCATATTCACCACAGCCACCACTACCACCACTAGCCACCAAGCCGGTCCCTCATCCCATACCACATTCACCACTGGATCACCTTTACCTCTCAGTGGGGTAGAAGACTGCTCAGCTACGACAGTTATCGGCACTAAACCATATGGTGCTGAAGCTGTTAGCTTCCGATGATGAGAAGACTGCTCAACTACAACAGTTGATGGAGCTTACTGCTGCACAATCACAGCAGATCTCTTAGCAGGCAGAGGAGATCGCCCAACTCAAAGAGCATAAAGCCGAATCAGCAAAGAAGATTGAAGAGTTGGAGTCATCTAATAGATCTATCATGCTCAAGCTGAAAGGATCCAAAGAAGAGCCTCTGAAGATTAGAGAAGATGATGACGATGGTGATGACGATAATGAAGAGGATGATGAAGAAGAGGATGAGGATGACACTGAAGATGGAGGAGATGATGATGAAGGAGGGGATCCATGTACTTCGGTGCCTAGGAAGCTAGTGAGAGGTGGACTAAAAGGAATCAAGATCCAGGTGCCTCGACATCAGCCCCGACAACAAAGGAACACATGATTCAGGACAAAACCAATGCATAGATGTTTGTGTAATTTAAATCATGTGTAATTTGAATATTGTATTAAACTTATGTGCATGAATGTATATGTATATATTTAATGTTTACTGTATTGATTATTTACTGATGCATGATGTGTTAAATGTTTTAAATCAAGCAGATCCATATTATTAGCGAGATGACTACGATGTTGCCCCCCTTCAGCAGATCAAGTCTCAACTCACAATGATACTTGATCTGCAAGGGTTTTTCATGAGGACAATAAGATATACTCCCGAAGAAGGAGAAATTATTCACAACCTTACCGATGAGCAACTTGCAGAAATGTTCCGGTTAAACCCGGATGAATTGGTTAAGGATGCCCCTACCATCAATATTGCTAGTGATGACGAGCGCAATGATGTTGATGAGATAGAGATTGAAGACATCACAACATAGCACTATCTAGAATATACTAATCGAGAGGAAATATGGTCCCTGATTTTGGAGATACACTCGACAGTGATATGCATGTTAAGACAGAATATATTGTTCGATGGAGAAGGAGGCCGAGAAATCAGAAAGCCAAGCCCAAGCCTTGGACGCTGATGTTGAGAACAAAAAGGCTGAATGGATAGCTTGTTTTGCAGAGATCTGTGCTCAACGCACAGCGCCAAAGCCGAGTACCTACGCCAAGCTCTACAAAGTAAAGAAGCATCTTAAGGTGTCTGGCAGATTATAGCATGGGCATACTTTGAGGATCTAAATGTGTATGCTGTGAAGAGGGAGAAGGGAATCGAGTACTTCAGATTTCCACATAATGTGAAGACTCTCCCTGGTTTTGAGCTCAACCAGTTGGTACGCCTGAACCTGCTGTATGCTGACCCCAGGAAGATGTCAGGTTGGTTTGAAGCTACGTTGAAGAGAGAATACCACACACGATGGGTTAATTTCAAGCCTCAATAACCTACGAGGTATATTCGAAGGTCGAAGGTGGACCCAAGTACTGGGAAACCCAAAGTGGTGTTGAAGTGGAGTCCTCCGCATACTATGTCAAAGATCCCATTGAGGAAAATGCCACAGGACTTCACTCCCCACTTCAAGTGGGGGTATTATGACTAGCGTACAGGAGAAGCGGTCATAGTATTACAGAAAGAGTGCCAAATGGAGACCATCCGGGTATTTGACCCAATGTGGCTAACCAACCTGTTAGCGAATGATGTTTATACTTTATACAAGTGGCCATTATTCTATGATCCGCACGATACTATACAGGCCCTCCAATTTCAGAATGTGATAAGACTCTGCTTTGCATTTGAGATACATGCTGGAGTAACAGTCGAGGAGAGGCATAAGAATTTGACGAGCTAACGAAGGATGCCAAACAATGAAGGAAACTAGGTCCAAGGGGGAGTTTGTTGATCCATATGTACCTAGTTTACGGTCTTAATGTAATATGTCTATCATGTCCTAAGTGTAATGAAACAAATGAGTTGAATGAATATATTTTGTGGTTGTTGATCTTAATGTCTAATGTTTTAGTGTATGTTTTAATGTTTATCGTTTATTAACGCATATTGAACCAACTATATAGGTTTGTGGTTGTTTGAATAGATCATAGTTAAAGAATGATTGAGAAACATATTCTAACTTAGTCATATGAAGTTCTCATGCGAATGGCCCATGCTAATGGACCATACGCATGAACAACTTCATGCTAATGAACCAGTCACACGATTGAACCAGGAGACTGGACCAATCGCACAATTGTGACATGAGATTGGCTCAGTCGCACGACTGAACACTCAGTTGTGTGAATGGATCAACCGCATGTCTCAGTCGCATGACTGAACCATGCTAATGGTTTAGTCGCACGAATGAGTAACCCTAACCTATAAATACCACTTAATTCGTGGAAAAACGTAACACTTTGAAGAATTCGACTCCTACACGTACCCTAGCCGTGCAGAATGTCCAAGAAAGCCAATCCAAGTTCATAGATCGTTCTTGGTCGATTCCTATTCGTTCTTAATGTTAAGTTTAATCTTATATTGATCAGGTTAACGTTCTCACTTATTGGATCGCCAATCAAATAGGATTCCGCACTATTTGAGTTGATATACACATGAATGAGTTAGTAATTCGTCCGGTATACAGTCCCTAACATAGACTATTTAATAGCTTATCATTGTATATTTCTTATTACTTTTAGATTTTCAGAATTGAAAAAATAAGTGTTACATGAGTTCTTTAATTTTGTGAAAAAATAAATTAATCATTAAAAAATTAACAAATGAAGAGATACCAAACATTAGTAAACAATATACATAGGCATTATAATTACTTAAAACCTATAAAAATATTATTCAATCATATATATACACGTAGATCTTTTTGAAGATATATATACACTTATATATAATTAAATTCTAAAACAAAATAGAAAAAATAATGTTATTTAATTGGAAAAAGAGAGAGAAAAAATAATTGATTAAAGATGAGAAAGACAAGGAATAATTAAATAATTAGAGGGAGAATTATTTGAGTGATTACTATTATACCATTTGATATTAATTTTTAATTTTGTAAATCTAATAAAAATGAATGATTTACATTGGTTTTTTAAGTTTTTAACAAAATTTAAGTTATCATATATATAGGGTTAGATTTTTTGTAAGACTCCTTATAAATTAAAAACTATAAGAACTGTTTATTAATATGAATAATATTTGTTTAAAAAGGTAAAAAGTATACTTATAAATTTAATTAAATGAGTTTAAAGTTATAAAAAAATGTATAACAGTAATATATTTTCTCTCTCCAATTAATTTTTAATATATTTATTGATTCTCTCTACTTTATTCATATTCATTTTTTCTCTCTCATCTCCTATCATTAGAAATTTTATATAAATAAATCAATGTACTTTTCAAATATATGTAAATAGTTTGTATATGAAATTATGTAAAACTTAATATATTATCGTGTTACTATACCTATATCATAACTAAAAATACCATATATGCTAACAAAGAAAAACAAATTTTTACGTATATCTAAATTAGTGTAGTCTGAAATATAACATGTTATAAATACGTCAGTGGTTATTTTACAAACTCATCTATTTAAATATATGTAAGTCAATACATTTTAAAAGATATATGTTAACAAATATGAAGGTTAAGAATCTGTAACTTAGTATATCAAATTTACATATATGTAAATGACTTGATGTATATATAATCAAATTAATCAGACCAATCCGAAAATAATAATTATATGTCATTGATATATTCATGATTTAGATATATGCTATCAAATGTTTAAATAGACTTTCTATGTATTTGTACACAAATTTACATATGTGTTTGTGTATACATAATTATCTATACTACAAGATTATAAGTTTCAAAACAAGATTATAAATTATTTGCATAATAAAGACCAAAATCGTAAGTAAAACACAAACCTAATTAGGATTATCGAGCTGATAACATGAGGAAAATAAAACCATTTACATTGTCATTCTCGTCTTCATCACAAACATCATCTTTTTCACCACCATTGTCTTCATTTTGCTCGTTTTCATTAAGGACATCATTTTTTATCGCCATTGTCATTCTCGTATTCATTAAGGACATCAAAAAAAATTCATAATTAATTTTAGTATTTTTTATCTTTTTCACACGTACCATATCGATATAATGTAAATACATATGTCCCTAGTTTCTGCACTTAATGTAATATGTTTGTATTGTCTTACACATATGTAATTGTACGGGTACCTAAGGAAATACAATATGTGGTTGTGCTTATATAATGTTGAATATTTCATTGGTTGGAATATATTAGCGCTTATTGAACTGACTATATAGGTTGTGGTTGTTTGAATAATATCTAAATCAATTAATGATTATGAAACATATTCAAACTTAATCATGTGAAGTTCTCATGCAATTGGCCCATGCTAATGGCCCATACGCATAAAAAAATTCATGCTAACGAACCAGTCGTGCGAATGAACCAGGAGACTGTATCAGTCGCATGATTGAAACATGAGATTGACTCAGTCACACGACTGAACACTCAGTCATGCGAATGGATCAACCGCATGACTCAATCGCACGACTGAACCATGCAAATGGTCCAGTCACACGATTGAGAAACCCTAACCTATAAATACCACTTAAATCATGGAAAAACGAGACACTTTGAATATTTCGATACCCAGATGTACCCTAGCCGTCCAAAGACCTCTAGTAACGTGCTCCAACTCATAGATCACAGTAGATCAATTGCTAATCATTCTTAACGTTTAGATTCAATCTTTAATTGATTCTACGTACGTCTCACTGATTGGATCGCCAATCAAATATGATTCCACATTTTTTGATTCGGTATACTCGTAAATCTGTTAGTACTCGTCCAGTACATGATCCTAACAAGTAGTATCATAGCTTTGGCTCTAGATTTACGTGTGATTCAATCGTTTTGATATAAAAATTGCGTTTTTACACTAAAAAACGCAATCTTTTTTGTCAAATCGGGTTTTAGACGTCTTCTGATCGTAAATTTAGTTTTTTTCGGGCATACGGCAATTAGGGATAGCAAAAATTCATGTTTTTGCGTTCAAACACCTTAAACCTACGAATTTTCGAAATCCAGCAGGCCCAGTCGCACGATTGACTCAATCGCATGACTGAGTACATACGCATTCCCCATACGCACGACTGGACTCAGTCGCACTTCCATTCGTCCGATTGAGTAGTCTATTTGCATTGTCCAAACGCCTTAGTTCATTCCCCGACTGAGCCGTCCATACTAGTTCAGTCGCACGATTGAACCATCCATATAGTTCAATCGCCCGAATAGCCCATTCGCACACCTTCATTCGCACACCTTCATTCGCACTAATTCAACAGGTTGGTTTACGGTTAAAGTTTATAGCAATGGAAGACCAATATTCAGCATTCACAGCAGGGAGAGACTCACGTATACAAAACTTACTGCTACTAGAGAATGAAGTGGGGAATCACAACAAGCCCCCAAAGCTAATAACGTTAGGCGAGTATCCACAATGGAAGCAAAGTTTCGATATCTACTTAAATGGAGTAGATCCCAATCTGTGGGAGTCTATAGGGACGGGGTACAGCATGCCTATACGAGCTGATGGTGTCAAACTGACACTTGGTGGCATGACTGATGGACAAAAGTTGAAATACAGTGGGGAAAAAAATTTTATGCTTTGCTTACACAATCAATTCCGAAGGATATTTTCCATCAATTCTCGAAATATACACAAGCAAAGAAGCTATGTGATGCATTGGAGAAAAGGTATGACGAAAACACATCATTGAAGGCCATAAAGGCTAAGGCTTTAAAGAAGGAGTTTGATAACTTCTCCTCGATGGGAAAAGAAAGCCTAGATGATGTTATCGATAGGTTTTACCACTTGATGAGTGAGATGCACACTCATGGAGTATCAACGTCAATGGAGGACAAAGTGTCCAACTTTGCAGATGGGTTGTCAGAGAAATGGGTTTCATTTGTCTCCATGGTGAGATAGAATGGTATGCTAACGAAGTGGATATCAATGACTTCATTCTGAAGCTGAGTGAGGAAGAACGAAGAATGAAGTACAGAGCTCAAAAGTCTTCTTATGATCAGAAACTTGCACTATACAACGCGACTCCTCAAGCCAAAACATCTGGAGCACCTCTTCAGACAACTTTTGTATCAAGCTCGTCTGGCCATTCACCAGCCTCTACTTTAGGGTTAGAAATGTCAGGGTTGTCTGGTACCCAATACATTGCACCTGAAGCAAATGCAGCAAAGCTGAAGATCGAGAACTTCGACAATGTGATAGTTGAGGTAGCTAAAGAGCACATGGATCTCTTAGTTGCAGTAGTTCACTCCTATGATGGACTAATTGCTGGTAAGATTGGGAACTATCATATGGTAGATGAGGATTATGAGCAGGTGGATGAGACAGAGCTGGAGCGGATGAACATAATGTGGGCCTTAGCTAGTGCTGTCCGGAGAGCGAAGAAGTTTGTCAAAAGGACCAGACAAATTTTGATTGCAACTAAGGACACTACCTTCAGCTTTGATAAATCCAAGGTAACCTGCTTCAACTGCGGTGAGAAAGGGCACTTCAAAAGGGAGTACGTGAAGCCAAAGAAGACTGGCAATGGGAACCTTTTCTCCTCCTTCAATCGTCAGGGGAAACCCACTAGCAGTCCTACTTCATCAAGCAAGGATCCAAAAGCCTTGACTGCTCATGATGATGAAGGAGAGGACTGGGGCTTTCGGTTTGTCTCATCGGGAGAATCCAATATCGCTAGTGTAGAGGATATTGATGATGACTCTGCTAATGAAGGAGATATTGCAGTCGAACTTGCGATGTCAACATCAGAAGAAACTGCTCCCGTGGTCACCTACATGCCTGAAGAAGCCAAAACTGCGACAACGTCAGAATTACCAGCTCCGGAAACACAAGATTCTGTATTGATGGCTGATTCATCAGAATCGTCTCAGGTAAGTACTACTGACCAACTGTTTAATAATCATGCTTGTTCTGACTGTAATAAATTTAGGGAAAGCATTGATTTAAAATTTTCTAGGTTATTAGATCATAATGATAACTTAGTAAAGGACCTGGAACTGTGCACTGAAGCTAACAGAGTTTTTAAAAAAATCATCATAGTTACAAAGAAAAGATAGACTTTTGAACAAACAGCTTAGGGAAACAGAAGTAGTAGCCTTTAACCAAGCTAATGACATTAGGTACTCTAAACTCCCTAGAGGACACTAAGAAACAAAAGACAGTTTTAGAAGTAGAAGTTAATTTTCTAAAACAAAAACTACACAGTTGGACTTGTTCCTCACACATAGTCCACCACTACATGAGACCTTGATGAACACTAAACGTAAACCAATTAAGTGATCCAGATTCCACATGTTCATCAAATGAATCTGGTACTAAACAAAAGGAGGCCACTTTAAAGGCAAAAGGTAAAATGCCTTGCATTAATCTAGACAAAGAGTTTGAAAAAATTAGTATAAAGTCTGGTTCAACAACTGTCAAATCTCAACCTAAAAATACAAGTAATATTAACCAATCAAGTGTATCATGTCAAAGTCCAGAAAATAGAAAAGAAAAAGATGTTAAAAATGTTAAAGCAATTAACTTTGTAAAACCAGACAAAACATCTAAATAAACAGAGTCAAAACCCAAACAGAGTAAGGTCACCCGGGTGTCAAATACATCTCAACAAAAATAGTTAAATCGTAAAGTCGAAAGCAGATCATGCTACAGTTGTGGAGAGTATGGAAACATTACGTCTCATTGTCCTTACTATCAGACACGGAGGAGGAAAGTTGAACTTCCTGAACAAAAACCTAGATCTTTTAAGAGGAACTTAGTGACGCCACCTAAAAGAGATAGTAAACCTAAAATTCAACACATTAGCCAGTCGTCTGTTTATCACAAACATGCCTTACACAAAGCTGGCTTATGGAAGGAGAAATCAACCTCATTGTCTGATAATGAGAACAAGAAGACATCTGAGCTTCCCTCACCATCAAACGGTCAATGGGTTACATTTATGATGTGTGATGCCTCTGGGAAACCCAAGCCAGTGAAGGCTTGGGTCCCTAACCTGAACTAATATTTTCAATATGAATGTGCAGGGTGTTCGCTATAGTGCTGAGACCAACACATGGATCATATAGACAGCGGAGCATCCAGGCACATGACAGGGAACAAGACACTCTTTTCAAACATCAAACAGTTAAAAGGAGGTCACGTTTCATTTGCAGGAAACAAAGGTGGGTACATCATAGATCAAGGGGAAGTAGGTAATCAGAAAGTGAAGTTTGACAAGGTAAACTATGTCCAACAACTTCAAAATAACTTGCTTTCTGTTTTAAGGTAGTATTTGACAACAAGAAGTGCTATGTCTTGAAAAAGGACTATGTCAGCCCAGAGGATCAAGTATTAATATATGCCTCAAGATATAAGGACCTTTATGTCTTGGATCTATCAAAGGCCTCAACAATGGATCATGAAGTTCAGTGCTTCTTGTAAAAAGCTACTGAGAAGGAATCCATCTCCTGGCATAGGAGAATGGGACATATTAATCCACGGAAGATGAATCATTTGATCCAGAATGATCTAGCGAGAGGAGTTAACGTCAAAAACCTCCAACTTCTGGATTTCTGTGTTGCATGCAAAAAGGGCAAACAGACGAAGAAGTCTCATAACGAAAAGAAAGTTCATTCTATCGAACTTCCTCTTAAACTTCTTCACATGGATCTATTTGGTCCAGTCAATACAAGAAGCATTGCAGGCGACTTGTACTGCTATGTAGTTACTGATGACTACTCAAGATTCACTTGGGTGATGTTTCTGAAATCCAAATCAGAAACATGTGAGTCATTCAAGGAATTAGAAACTACTTTGGAGTCTCTATATAAGTTGAAGGTATGTCAAGTGCGCTCAGACAACGGAACCGAGTTCAAGAATCAATGGATGGAGGCTTACTGCAAGGAAAAGGGAATTATGCATCAGTTCACCTCTGCCTACACTCCTCAAGTGAACGGCATTGCTGAAAGGAAGAATCGCAGCTTGATAGTGACAACACAGACGATGCTAGCAGACTCAAAATTGCCTATCCAATTCTGGAATGAAGCAGTTGGAAATGCATGTTATACGCTAAATCGAGTTCTGGTAGTTAAACGCCATGGAAAGACGTGTTACGAGTTACTACAACGAAGTAAACCCAATCTAGAGTATCTCGAGCCATTTGGCGCTCCGTGCACCCTACTGAAGAAGACTCAGGAGGGAAAATTCAGCGAGAAGGCTGATGAAGGTATTTTTCTAGGATACAACATACCGAACAAGAGGGTCTACAACAACTCAACGGGTTAGGTAGAAGTGTGGTGTAATGTTGATGTTCAGAGATACACCACACCACCTGCTCGAAAAGGACCCGCCTTCTTTTTCGACTATGATAGATTCTTCAACTGCTTCAACATACCACTCTCCACTTCTGAGGATGAATTAGCAACAAAGATGATGTATGATGTTCTAAACACACCATCTCAGGAATCTACATCATCCGACATACAAGGGGATTCATCTACCAACTCAGGGGGAGCACTTGAAGATAGTGACTCTTCCTCTGATGAAGAAGCGGTGGAGACTGATCAGAACAAACTGGAGTAATAGGTTCCACTTACTGCAAGTCCACAAGCATCTGGTATTGATGCCTCTGAGTCTTTAGAAACTTAAACTCCTACTACCTCAGATACTAAACCAAATGTTCATAATCTTGATTCTGAGGTAGTTGTTCCAACCACTCTTGCATCACGCCTAAATGTCTATCATCCTTTGGATAATGTCATTGGGGATGTGAGATCAGGGGTTCAGACCAGAAATCAGTTGTATTTAGCTGATTATGCCTCGGTGATGGAAAAGGGTTACCTTCATGGTGGTGCATATCGTTGCTTTGTGTCTTAATTTGAGCAAAAGTATGTTAGTGAAGCCCTGAATGATGAGGCATGGGTGAGTGCCATGCAAGAAGAACTTCTTTAGTTCAAGAAGTTAGGTGTATGGACTCTGGTGGATAGACCTAAAAGTGCCAACGTCATTGGCACAAAATGGGTCTTGAAATGCAAGAAAGATGATCAAGGCATGATCATCAGAAACAAGGCTCGACTTGTTGTTCAAGGATTTCGACAAGTCGAGGGCATTGACTACAATGAAGTGTTTGCACCCGTGGCAAAAATGGAAGCAATTCGTATCTTTCTTGCCTACGCATCGTATATGAAGATTAAAGTTTATCAACTTGATGTGAATAGTACATTCCTTCAGGGTGAAATTAGAGAGACAGTGTACATCACTCAACCGAGGGATTTGAGGATCCATATCATCGGGACAGAGTTTACAAACTTGACAAGGCTCTATATGGCCTTCATCAAGCTCCTAGAGCTTGGTATGAGAAACTCTCGACTCACCTTGTGAAACACCGTTTTCATAGAGGAGTCATTGACTGTACACTGTTCATAAAAGAAAAAGATGGAGATTTACTGCTTGTTCAAATCTATGTAGATGACATAATCTTTGGTTCAAAGAATGAAGATCTATGTAAAGAGTTTGAAGCAGTAATGAAGGCTGACTTTGAAATGAGTGCCATGGGAGAGATGAAATTCTTTCTCGGGTTACAGGTGGATCAGACACCAAAAGGGATTTTCCTACATCAAACCAAGTATGTAGGAGATATCCTAAGTCGGTTTGACATGGAGAATGCTTTCGTAGCTGGGACTCCACTTGCTACAAACCATGATGTAGCACCCGACGAGAACGGTGATCTGGTCGATGCCACCATGTACCGAGGAATGATTGGTTCTCTCATGTACCTCACTGCCTCAAGAACTGATATTATGTACGCGACATGTTTATGTTCAAGATATCAGGCAAAGCCAAAAGTTAACCATCTGATAGGGGTCAAGAGGATCTTTCGTTATCTGAAGGATACTCCAACACTTGGGTTGTGGTATCCTCATGATGATGACTTCGAGTTGACAGCGTATAGTGACTCGGATTTCGGTGGCTGCAAGATGAACTACAAGTCTACATCAGTGGGATGCCAATTCTTTGGGAGGAGATTAGTGACCTGACAGTGTAAGAAGCAGACCTCGGTTGCTTTGTCAACTTGTGAAGCCGAATATGTTGCTGCTGCAAGTTGATGTTCACAAATCATATGGATTCAACAGCAAATGCGGGAATACGGTTTGAAATTCTCTTCTACTCCTATTTTTGTTGATAACTCTGCTGCGATTGCATTAACTAAAAATCCGGTCCAACATCCTAAGACCAAACACATCGGCATAATATATTACTTTATACGTGATTGCTTTGAAAAGAACCTAATCGATGTGATATAAATAAATGTTGATTTTCAACGCGCTGACCTCTATACAAAGGCTTTTGACAAACCATGTGTTTTATATCTATTAGAGGTCAACAACGTTAAAAAGAAAAGTGATGTAATTCCTGATGATGACCATATGTAGTCCAATGAGTATAGTCAAATTTACTTTTAATTTTTTTTCTTTATTTATTTGTTTAACTTTAAGTAGTTTAATTAAATCAATGTTATTTAGTCGCCTATTAATATCCTAAAAAGTGTAAATCTGTTACGGTTTTAGAATTTTAGGGGAAGAATAGGTCAGTTGGTAACATTAACAAAAAAACAAAGAAGGAGGAGAGGCTAGCTGAAAGAAAGTAGATCGTATCTGTGATACCGATTCAATGACTTTCGAAAATGATAGTACACAGGTACAAACCATTTGGGACTTTAAAAGTTTAAATAAAATAAGATGCGAAGTTCAAAGTATAAGTCTGTGTAGTCTGAGCAATATAAAAGGAAAAATGATAGTGAAACTAGCTACTACTAAGGTAACACAAAGAAAGTAGACCTAGAGATTGTGAGACCACAGATGATATGCGGTAGATTCAACACAATAGATGATTAGACCTTGTTGGTGATATCAATAGTAAACTAACTTGTTCAACAAGCTATGGGTTAACATCTTATCCCTGGTTAACACAATCAACAAATTCCAATAAGGGGTGATGAGCAGAATAAACGCTACAAAAGTGTGCGTAAGACCAAAATATGACCAAAAGCAATCAAACTCATAACTTATGTTGTTGGTGAGAACTGTGCAAAAAGATTATAATTGCTCAAGCAAGAAGATAGGTTATGTGCCTCTTTGCTGTGCGGTGGCACTGACCTTAGGATAAGCAAACCTATATATTCTAGACTTCATTGTTGTTTGCCGCCTCTTTGCTGTCCGGTGGCACTGACCTGAGGCTTGGCTTCTCTCTGAAAGTTCTAAGAATAGTTTCTTCTTGAAAACTACCCTAAGACCGCTCAAAAATCTCCTGAGGAAGGTTGATTACCATATAAGTGTGGGATCCGCAAATTCTTGTTGAAATAATCAAACCTAAACTATCACCAATCTGTGTTAATAGTCTGTGTATGGATTTAAGAGGACCAGTATACTGACAATCATCGTGGCTACAAATTCTTGAAAGTCCAAATCAATATGGGGATCTAATAGTACTAGTATGATTTCCTAAACTCTGCTAATGACTCTAGATGAAAAAAAAGAAGTGAGCATCAAAAGGTGTTGATAACATGTCCCGAATGATTTGACTTGCCTGTATGATTCCAAATTGAATTGGTCCAGTTATGGTCAAAATAAATTGAAGCTGCCTATTCCGGAACCAAATCCATTAGATTTCTATCTTAGGGTTTACACCTCACACAAAAAGTCAAAAACAAGTTTAGTATTGTATTTAAGTTTAAGTCTTACTTTGTTTAAATTTAGTCAAATTTAGTATGTTTGATGTCGGATTACGCCATGGAATTCATTAGGGGATTTAATCATCTAAAAGGGTCACGTCTGAGGTGTCCACACGTGTTTTCAAAGGTAAAATCAGTCACGTCTGAGGTGACAAATTATATAAAAGGATCACATCTGAGGTGGTCATAAGTTTTTTAAGTTAAAATGATCATGTTTGAGATGATCAAATGCTCATAAAGTTTAATCAATAGTTAAAAGAGGGTTTAAGTGAGAAATGGTCATAAAGTCAAAATCTTGAGTATGATCCAATCGCACGACTGGACCATGAGTATGGACCAACCATACGAATGGACCATAATCATGCACTAAACAACCAAATGGCACATGAGTAGAACCATTCACCCGAATGGCTTACTAGAATGAGCCAGTCGACAGAATGGAATAGTGCGAATGAGTCTGTTGCCCGACTGAAATCCAGTCGGCCGACTGAATGTGATCGACTGAACCAATCACACGACTGAGGTCCATTCGCTTGAATGAACTGAGCGAATGGGTCTAGTCAGCCAATTGAAACTAGATTCGGTATAAATAGGGCCGCAGTCGATCGCATTCAACTCATCACCCCCAATCGCCCTAAAATCGCATAGCCTACCGTTACTCTGCCAAATTTTCATTTGACCCAAATTGCTTGCTTATTCTTATATTCTGATCTTCGTTATTGATTATACAGGTAAAATGCGGTGTGATTATGCCAAAAATTCCTTCAATTAGACTGCAAAATCAAGAAATTGGTCCTAACAAGACCCGACACCATAAATGGACTAATAACCTAACTAAACTATGTAAAATGTTGAAATAAAGGTTATCAGGTTATTAGTATAATGAATGCGAGTCTAAAAAACCATTAGATGACGTCTAATTTCAAGAATTGGTTAAAAATCAAATCACAGTCGACCGAAGAGTGGGTCATGCGACTGGACACCACGATGAACTCCAATCGCATGATTGAGCTGGTCGAATGGCTCAATCGGCCGAATGGATCATACGGAGGAACTCAGTCGGCCGACTGAACCAATCGCTGGCTCAGTCAACCGATTGAACTCAGTTGCCTGCTCAGTCACCCGACTGAATCCAGTCGCATGCCAAGTCAACCGACTAAACACAGTCGCATGGTTCAATCGCATGAATGAACCAGAATGAATTCAACCAAGTTAATTAGAACTGATTTTTGTCGTGTGGTTAGCTAATGTGTATGTGTCTTGTGTTATAGATTGATGGTGGACAGATGGTCCATCAAGCCCAAGCATAACATATTTGCTCATTTAGATTCTACGACTCGGAATGGTGCCGAGTTTGCAGGGATCATCGCTTTCCTCAAGCAATCTAGGATCCACAAGGCGATATCTACACCATGCACTCTCTACAGGTCTATTCAGCAGGCCTTCTGGGAGGGAGCATCAGTTGACCGCTCTTATGAGCCGTACAGCATCAGGAGCTCTATTTTTGGGATGGATATTGAGGTCACTGACAAGGATATTAGGAGAGTACTTGGGTTGGGTGATGATGCAGACCACCCCACCAGACTTCACCCACTGACGATGAGAGGGTGCTTCTTGAGGATGAAGTACGCTGGGGATATCAATGTAGGGTTGCTAAACAAGAGCAACCTGTGTCCCTAAGTACTTGGCACATGTCATCCTCAAGTGCTTGGCTTTGCGAAGGGGTGGGTTCGATGACCTTTCAGACCAGATCCAAAACGCCTACGTGGCACTGGTACTGAACCACCCATTCAGCTTCTCAAGCATGATCTTCTCTTACTTGATAGAGAACGTGGAGGTGAAGGGCAAAGAGGGTTTCTGCATGTACCCTTGGTTTTTACAGATGATCTTTGATGAGAAGCTGCCCACATTGCCCAAGGAGAGCCACGACGCTGTGTCGTTGGAGATCATGGATGATACGACATTGGGTCGTATGAAGGTTTACCAAGGAATGCAGGTCAACCCCCTGGTAAAGAGACTCATCGGCCATCCGCCAATGTGGACTACGTGGCGCCAGGGAGGTGTAAATGGCACACGTAGACAGTGATTCGGATGTCGAGCAGCTGGAGCTCCCTGAAGATGACTCGGATGACGATGATAGTGGTAATGATGGAGATGCAGGGCCCACTCAACTGAGGGCCCCCACTGCTGATATAGCATCTTCAACATCCACTCAAGGTGGAACAAAGGCTACAGGGTTTCATCAAGACTTTTGTCTTGATGAGGATGAAGAGACAGATAAGGAGCCCCTGACTCGGACTATGGGGAGTAGGGTGGTTGCCACCAACCGAGGTATTCGGGAGTTTGGAGGATGCCCTGGCGAGACTAGGGAGGCTGACACTAATCCTACTTATTCTCCCGATCAGCCCAGTAGTGTTCCAGGGGAGCATCCACCTCTAGGGCTCAAGGAAGAAAAGGATGGCTCAGGCCCACGGGTTGAAGAAGAAGAAGAGGAGGATGACATTCATCACCACCACCACTACTACCTCCACTTTCACTACTCTACCTACTACCACCACTCCACTTACTACCACCACTCCATCTACCACCACTACCACTATTCCATCCACTACCATATCTACCACCTCACACACCACTACCACACCTACTCCACCACTTACCCACATACAATCCACCTCCACTATAGCTCATCCACCTCCACTATAGCTCATCCACCACCACCTTCATCTATACCACCCCCAATCTTCACCACTACCACCACTAGCCACCATGCAGGACCGTCATCTTACCCATTCTTCCCATCTGGATCCTCTTTACCTCCTAGTGGGGTAGAGGAACAGCTCTCGGCACTTAAACGTATGGTGCTGAAGCTGTTGCCCGCCGATGACGAGAAGACTGCATAGATTCGTCAGCTAGTAGAACTTACTGCTGCACAATCTCTGCAGATATCTCAGCAGGCACAGGTAATAGAGCAGCAGGCACAACAGATGGTTGCTCAGAGCTCAGAGATGTCCCAACTCCTGGAGCAACATGTCCAATCCGCAAAATGGATAGAGGAGTTGGAGGAAACCAACAAGACCATCATGCTAAGGCTCAAAGGATCAAAGGATGAGCCCTTAAAGAATAGAGAAGGAGGTGGAGATGATGGTGATGATGATGATAGTGATGATGATGATGATGATGATGATGATGATAGTGATGATCTAGGGGAGGATACTGATGCTGGTGATGATGTTGATGATGATGATGAAGGAGATGATGATACTTCTACTGCGGGTGCCACATCTGCAAGTGAAAGGAGAAGCAAAAAGGCTCAAGACCAAGGTGCCTCCACATCAGCCCCGTGAGCAGAGGAGCATATGATACCAGACAAGAGTAATACTTAGTTGTTATGTTATTTAAATCATATGTATTTGAATCTTGTATCAAATTAATGTAATGAATGTTTATATTTAATGTTGATGTTTACTGCTTTGATTATTGATTAATGGTTGATGTGTTACATGTTTTAAATCAAGCAGATCCAAACTATCAATAAGATGAATACGATGTTGCTCCCCTCCAACAGATCAAGACTCAGCTCACGATGATTCTTGATCTGCAGGGATAGTCAGGAGATTAGTGAATTACACTACTGAAGAAGGAGAGATAATTCATGATCTCACAGACGAGCAACTTGCTGAAATATTCTGACTCAATCCAGATGAGATCGTGAAAGACGCTCCAACAGTCCATGTGGAAAGTGACGATGAGCGCAACGATGTTGACGAGATCGAGATTGAAGATGTCACGGACCAACACTATCCGGAGTACACGGACATTGAGGGTAATGTCGTTCCTAATCTGGGTGACAACCTTGTCAGTGAAACTTTTGAGACTCTGGATAGAATGGAAGAAGAGTCTGACAACAAAGAAGATACAGGCCAAGCCTCAGAAGCTGAAGTCGATATCAAAAAGGCTGAGTGGGCTGCATGTTTTGAAGAAATAAGAGCCCAACGCAGTGCTTCAACGTCAACTGTCTACACCAAGCTGTACAAAGTGAAGAAACATCACAAGGTGTCAGGCAAAATCATATCATGGGCATATTTTGAAGATCTCAATGTTTATGCAGTTAAACATGAGAAAGGGATTGAGTACTTCAGGTTCCCACATAACCTGAAGACTCTTCCTGGATTTGAGCTAAACCAGTTAGCAAAGTTAAAATTGCTATACACTGACCCACGCAAAATGTCAGGCTGGTTTGAAGAAGCTCTACAAAGAGAGTAACACACCAGATGGGTCAACTTCAAACCTCAACAGCCAACGAGGTATATCAGACGGTCTGAGGTTGATGCCATTACTGAAAAACCAAAAATAGTGCTGAAGTGGATTCCTCCACGCACAATGTCTAACATCCCTCTACGGGAAATGCCACAGGACTTCACTCCACACTTCAAATGGTGGTACTATGATTGGAGGATAGGAGAGGCAGTCATAGTTTTGAATAAGAATGGTGTAATGGAAACCATTAGGGTGTTTGACCCAATATGGCTTACAAACTTGTCTGTAGATGATGTTTATACATTATACAAGTGGCCATTATTCTATGACTCTTAAGATATTGTACAAGCTCTACAATTTCATCATGTTATAAGACTATTTTGCTTTTGAGATACATGTCGGAGTCACTAAAGAAGAGAAGTACAAGAAGTTTGAGGAACTCATGAAAGATGTAAGACATTAGACGAAACTAGGTCCAAGGGGGAGTTTGTAGATACATATGTCCTTAGTTTCTGAACTTAATGTAATATGTTTGTATTGTTTTACACATATGTAATTGTACGGGTACCTAAGGAAATACAATACGTGGTTGTGCTTATATAATGTTGAATATTTCATTAGTTGGTATATATTAATGCTTATTGAACTGACTATATAGGTTGTGGTTGTTTGAATAATATCTAAATCAATTAATGATTATGAAACATATTCAAACTTAATCATGTGAAGTTCTCATGCGATTGGCCAATGCTAATGGACCATACGCATGAACAACTTCATGCTAATGAACCAGTCGTACGAATGAACTAGGAGACTGGATCAGTCGCATGATTGAAACATGAGATTGACTCAGTCACATGACTGAACACTCAGTCGTGCGATTGGATCAACCGCATGACTAAATCGCACTACTGAACCATGCAAATGGTCCAGTCACACGATTGAGAAACCCTAACCTATAAATACCACTTAAATCATGAAAAAATGAGACACTTTGAATATTTCGATAGCCAGACGTACCCTAGCCATCCAGAAACCTCTAGTAACCTGCTCCAACTTCATAGATCACAGTAGATCGATTGCTAATCGTTCTTAATGTTTAGATTCAATCTTTAATTGATTCTACGTGCGTTCTCACTAATTGGATCGCCAATCAAATAGGATTCCACACTATTTGATTCGGTATACTCGTAAATCTATTAGTATCCGTCTAGTACACGATCCTAACATTTTACTTAGGGAAACATTTTCATCATTTTTTTAGTATTCATCCAGTACACGATTCGGTATAACTCTAAAATGACGTTCGTAAAAAACCTTTTTTTATTTTTTTACAAAAAAGGGAAACATTTTCATCATTTTACTTATTTATGTTATTTTTTATTTTATAAATTTTTATTATGTTATCATTATTTAACATTTTCCTTAAAAATGTGTATCTCACATTGGTTTTTATAGTTCTCACAAAATAAGAGAGTTTTTCTTTGATCACTATCATACGTGTCACACCCTCAAAATCTACATGCGGAGTTTACCGCGAGGCGTGTGAACATACGAGGATCATAATCACTAGTTACTCAGAACGGTACTATATGCCACATTTAAAACAAAACCAAACAAAGTTCAAAGTTGAAAACCATGCGGAAGCGTTTACTAATTAAAACAAATCCAAAATCTAAAAATGCATAATTTGGCATAACACACACCAACCCAACAATTTAAAATCCATAAATAATAACCAACAATAATGTGTTTTAAATAGAGTCTTAGAATGCATGCTGGACCCGTGTGGTGCTCCTAATGGCAAGCCGAGTTAGCGACATGAGAATAGAATAAAAAATGTCAACACAACGGTTGGTGAGTTCAAGTGTTTGCGTGTAACATAAACAATAACATTTGTATAACATAAAAACTGCATTGAAATAGATAGCTAGTCTATATTCACAAGTAATAACCATAGTGATTTCGCGATCGAATCTGACTGTGTTTCGTTTGTTGCCTCCCGTCACGACTTACCAGGTCATGACGATGTTTGTGTTTAGGAAAAAATTGCACCCGTTTGACCTCGAGTCGCACAGGTGGGCTCATTAGACCCGGTAGTACTACCCAAGATTTCCTGCTAGTTACCATTATTGATGATCTGAAAGTGTGAGGACTTTTCAAGGTATTAAGCACTATGTTAAAACATACAGAACTTATAACAATAAAATAGCATTTGAGTACAAATATGCTACCTCCCCCAGAAGAAAATTTATAAAATAGAGGGGCATGAACTCACCTGGTGTGCTAAGTTAAGGAATAAATAGACTGACGATTAGTGCAAAGACAGCCCTTCAAAGGTTACCTAGAACACACAAGTACATAAGTACGTGTACACAAAAACTTAATAATCCTAGGTTAACCTAGTTGACCCGTTTGACCCGTTGGTTACATACTAGTTGTAGTATAGTTTAATCATTTATAACAACTTAGCATACAAGAGTATCATACAAATTATCCACGTGTATCACATTATGAACCCAAGTTCTACCTAGGTCATCATACCACATTAGATCATCATTGTTAGGACCGTGTAAGTACGGAGTACTAACTGATAATGCGTGAAACCAGATCAAATAGTGCGGAATCCTATTTGAGTGGTGATCCTATCAGTGAGAACGCAATCCCGATCAATCTAATGATTAAAGAAACGTTAAGAACGAGCAGAACAAGATTAGATGGGAACTATGAACATGGAACATGCTTTCTAGACGCTTTAGACGGCTAGGTTACGAGTATGTGTCGAAATTCTTCAAGTGTTTCGAATTCTTCAGTTTTTCCACGAATGAAGTGGTATTTATAGGTTAGGGTTTTCCAATCGTACGACTGAACCATTAGCATGGTTCAGTGGTGACTGAATCATGTGAATGATCCATACGCATGACTGAAAGTTCAGTTATGCGACTGAGTCAATCTTATGTCTCAATCGTGCGACTGATCCAGTCTCCTGGTTCAGTCATGCGACTCGTCCATTAGCATGAGATATACATGCGTATGGTCCATTAGTATGGTCCATTCGCATGAAGACTCATACGACTAAGTTCGAACACATTTCTCAATCATTATTATTGGACCAAAAGAACCAATGAGCCAGATCAGAAAATCCTTTAAGTCCCACAAGACATCACAACAACTGCTGAAGACTTGATCAGCTGTTTGACAAAGTATGAAGATCAACAGCTGAAGACTAAAGTACTGAAGACTTCAACAGCTGAAGACCAAAGTCTGAAGATCAACAGCTGAAGACTAAAGTACTGAAGACTTCAACAGCTGAAGACTAAAGTACTGAAGATCAACAACTGAAGTACAAAGACTGAAAACATCAGCTGAAGACATCAGCTAATGACAACGACTGAAGTTCAAGAAGTCCAAGTACTGAAGCCTTCAGAGTTTCTCACAACAGCTGAAGAAGCATTCTTCAGTTGTTGTGATGGTTTCCTTTCAGTAGTTTTCTTTTCTATTTCAGTACTTGTAAAACGACTGAAGAGCATGTTCTTCAGTTGTTGTTTCAGTAGTTTCTTTTCAGTAGTTGTAGTGATAATTAACACTTGGAATTTTTGTAAGAAGATGTCAGCTGTTTGACATCTTCAGTAGTTGTGTTAACTTTCAGTAGTTAAATAACAGTTAGATGTCACTGTCAAGTGACATCAGCTGACGTCAGCTTCCCTTATAAAAGGAAAGATGACCTAATTGTAACGATGTGCGAAAGCCAGCCGAAGCGTGTATTGAATGAATATATTCCTTTTGGCAGAAATTCTCTCTCTATAACAAACACTGTTTCATTGATAAATTTTGTGTGTTATTGTTTAAATTTGTTAATTCGTGGGCTCATTCAGCTGCAAATCCAATCTAATTGATCAAACTAGATGCTGAGATCCTAACAAATGGTATCAGAGCAGGTTAATCATTGATCGATTTAACAAGTGATCATTGAAACTGTTCTTTTGCTATCTACGTTTGACCGAATTAGCAAATTTGCAAGAATCGGTTATAGAGAAGAGTTTCTGTTGCTTCTGGCCACTTTGTTTGAGGTTCTAAGTGGTTTTGAGCTAGATTTAATTTGTTTACCTTGAATTTGTCTGAATTCTGAATATGACTACTCCTTCTAATGACCCTCATAATATTGGTTCCTCAACAAAGCCTCTGATGCTGGTTAGGACTGAGTATAACATATGGCAACGAAGAATGCACCATCACCTGTCTGTTAACAGTTCAGGTTGTTGGACATCTGTGGTACATGGTCCACATAAGCCTATGGTGAACAATCCGGAAACCAACCAAATGGTTCCGAAGAAGAAGGAACGATAATCTGATGAGGATCGAAAACTGTTTGAGATTGATGCTAAAGCTCATGGAATTCTGGCCATGGCACTTCCTAATGAAATCTATTCTGGGCTTATGCATCATGAAACGGCTCATGACCTCTGGAAGCACTGAAAGAACAATTTGGTGGTACTGATGAGATCTTAGCAAACAATAGGGAAATACTTGCCCAACAATATGAGACATTTGCTCATAGGAAGGGTGAGACTCTGACTCAACAGTTTGAGCGTTTTTCATGTTTGATCTCTGAGCTGAATATGGTCAAACTTGAATACCCTAATAGCCAGATGAACCACAGATTCCTCAGATCACTGCCTGAGAGATGGGACACATATACAATTGTCCTACGCTCTAATGCAAATCTGCATAGCCTCTCTCTCACCCAACTTCATGGGAAACTGCTTACATTTGAAAGAGAGATAGAGCAGAAAAGGAAACTAGCATCATTAGGAATGCTCACTGAAGACTTTGTACCAGGGAACACTGCCTTGGTCGTCATGAGTCAGAATATGCTACATTAGAAAGTAATTATGATGAGCATATAATTTCTCTTCAAACAGTTCTGATGATCATGCTTTGTGAGTGTTGATAGTCAGTCATGCTGTAATAGTGACAATTTGTGCTTCATTATGGATGATTTGAAAGGTATAGCTGATGATGACTTCAAAGAGATGGATATTCTGAGCCAAATGTCCTTGATTAATATCAGATCTCAGAAGTTCTACAAGAGAACCGGTAGGAAATCCCTAGACTCTCTGGCAAAACCAAAGTTGGTTTTGACAAGAGTAAGTTGAGGTGTCACAAATGCCACAGGCTTGGGCACTTTGCAAGAGAGTGTAGATCATCTGGATCTAACTCCTCTGCACCCTTTGTGACTTTTCCAAGTAATATTCAACAAAACAGAGGGCAACATCCTGCTAGTTCTGGTCATCAATCACAACCTCTATCTCCTACATATTTTGTCCCTCGGGGTCCAATGTCATATCCATATCCCTGCTATTACATGCCACAAACCAGTCAAGTTCAAGTACCCAATCTCATCAACATCTCAACCTTCACACAGCTTTTTCACCCCAGAGTTGTTGACTGGAGCAGTTTACCAGATAATGTCTGGTCATGAACAACTGTTTTCTGGTGCTGGTCAACATGGTGGTGACAATCCTTTTGGAAACCTTTCTCTTATGGCCTTGGAGTCTGGTGATACCTCATCTTCTAATGCCTTCAACCACAGTTATCACAGTATCCTCTGAGGCCAAAGCCAAGCTATGTTCTGAAACATGCATAGCCCGCATTTGCATCTATTAGAGAAGCAAGTGTAGCTTTAATTAACAAGACATTTAGCTAGAACAAATATATCCAAAAGAAAAGCTGATTTGAGTCTGTCTTAATGATAAGAAGCTGAGATTTACAACTTAATGCCCTATCACTGATGATAAGGCTAGGGAAGAGATACTTCTAGAGAAGATAGAGACCTCAAAGAAACATTGCAGCTACCCAGGTAGAGTGTGATCGTGGGTACATTCCTACAAGGTTTTTGAAATGCTTTCTCAGTAAGCAGTCTGCTTCCATGTGAAGTTTGGCATTGGTTATAATCACACTTCTCCTCCTAGAATTTTTACTCCCAGAGCAGAGGTAGAATCTGATGGGAAAGCAATAACAATCCTTTTCATCAGGTGATCTACTATCTGATACAGCAACATCAATATGTTGAGTCAGCATTTTAATTTCTCCTCAAAACTGTTGATACATGTATGTCCCTAGATCATGATATGTATGTAATAGATCTTGTTTGGTATGATTGATGAATGATATTGATTGTTTGTTAGTTATAATGTTTAATGTTTCATAATGAGTCGACATTGAATTGGTTAATTAGGTTAGTGATTGCTTGAATGATTACACATATGTTTATTAATTAATACATTCAAACTTAACATAATGAAGTTCTCATGCGAATGGCTCATGCGAATGAACCATACGCATGAATAACTTCACACGATTGACTCAGTCGCACGACTGAACCAGGAGACTGGATCAGTCGTACGATTGTAACATAAGATTGGCTCAGTCGCACGACTGAACACTCAGTCGTGCGAATGAATCAACCGCATGGTTCAATCGCACGACTGAACCATACTAATGGTTCAGTCGCACGATTGAAAACCAACCTATAAATACAACTCAATTCGTGAAAAACAAGACTCTCGATTAATTACGATTCCAGACGTACCCTAGCCGTCCAGAAACCTCCCAATTCGTTCTCCAAGTTCATAGAACACATTAGATCGATTCCCAATCGATTTCTAACGTTAGTTTCAATTCTTGATTGATTCTTCGTGTGTTCTCACTGATTGGATCGCCAATCAAATAGGATTCCGCACTATTTGATCTGGTTTACACGCTAATCTCTAGGTATTTCGGTCAAATACCAGGTCCTAACAAGTGGTATCAGAGCATTGGCTCTTGATTACGTGTGATTCAATCAAGATTGATAAAAAGTTTGTGTTTTTGCACTAAAAACGCAATCTTTTGTGTCAAAAGTGATCTTGGACGTTCCCTGCTCATCAAAGTTTGGTTTCTACGGACTTAGGCAATTCAACCTTGCGAAAGTTCGAATTTTTACGGCTAAAACACGTTTAACCTAGAAATTTTCGCATAACAGCAGCTTCAGTCGCACGAGTGAGCCATTCGCACGACTGGACTCATTCGCATTGCTCAGTCGCACGATTGGACATAGTCGTATCTCCATTCGTACGATTGAACCGTTCGTCGCACGTTCATACGCATCAGATTCATTCGCACGACTGAGCTAATCACTTAGTTCAGCCGCACGATTGAACCAGTCGTAGAGTTCATACGCACGACTGAGTGTTCATACGCACGCCTAGTCCATTCGCACCCTTCAGTCGCCGAGTGAAATTGCTTATTAGACTTAAAGTTATTTACAATGGAAGATCAAATGTCAGCCTTTACTGCTGGGAAGGACTCTAGGATCCAGAACCTGCTGCTACTTGAGAGTGAGGTGGGTAATCATAATAAACCACCAAAGCTTTTAACGTTAGATGAGTTTCCCCACTGGAAACAACGTTTTGAGATCTACCTCAATGGAGTGGATCCGAATCTATGGGAGGCCATCGAGATTGGATATAGTACACCGGTGGGAGCCGATGGAGTAAAGTTAACCTTAGGAGGGATGACAGACGCGCAGAAAGTCAAATATAATGCAGAGAAGAGGGTCTATGCATTGATTACACAGTCTATCCCTAAAGAGATATTCCACCAGTACTCAGAGAATAAGCAGTCCAAGAAACTATGGGATGAGCTAGAGAAGAGGTACGACGGGAATGCCTCGTTGAAGGCAATCAAGGCTAAGGAGTTAAAGAAGGAATTCGACAACTTCTCATCGATGGGAAACGAGAGTTTGGACGATGTTATAGATAGATTCTACCATCTGATGAGTGAACTGCATACACATGGGGTGGCTACTACCATGGAAGAGAAAGTTAATAATTTTGCAGACGGATTGCCTGAAAAATGGGTTCATTCGTGTCTAATCTTAGACAGAATGGAATGCTGTCAAAACTGGATATTAATGACTTCATTCTTAAGTTACGAGAAGAATCACTTAGAATGAAGTACAGAGCTCAGAAGTCTACGTACAATCAAAATCCAGCTTTATACAATGCCACGCCTCAAGCTAAGACATCTGGAGCACCCCTCCAGACTGCATTTGTGTCTAGCTCATCGAGTCCTACACATGCACCTGCTTCAGGTTCAGAAACGTCAGGGTCTTCTTGTACCCAATACATTGGATCTGAAGCAATGCTACTAGACTGAAGACCGAGAACCTCGGTAATGTGACTGTGGAAGTAGCTCGAGAGCACATGGATCTATTGGCAGCAATGGTCCATTCCTATGATGAACTTGTTGCTGGAAAGATTGGAAACTGCCATCTGGCAGACGAGGACTACGAGCAGGTGGACGAAATGGAGCTTGAGAGAATGGACATAATGTGGGCCTTAGCAAGTGCTGTCCGGAGGGCGAAGAAGTTTGTGAAAAAGACTGGACAGAACTTGGTTGCTACTAAGGATACCACCTTTGGCTTCGACAAGAGTAAAGTGACCTGCTTTAACTGTGGTGAAAAGGGGCACTTCAAGAGAGAATGTGTGAAGCCAAAGAAGACTGGGAACGGGAACCCGTTCTCATCCTTCACTCGTCTAGACAAGCAAACTACCAGTTCTACTTCCTCAAACAAGGACTCAAAAGCCTTGACTGCTCATGATGATGAAGGACAGGATTGGAGCTTTAGGTTTGTCTCACCAGGGGAATCAAACATTGCAAATGTAGAAGATATTGACAGTGATTCCGCTAGTGAAGGAGATCTAGCAGTTGAGATAGCAATGTCACATAGTGAAGAAGCAACTGCAACCGAGGTCAGTTACAAGCCAAAAGTGGAGACTACCATGTCAGAGACAGAAAAGACAGAAGCAAAAGAATCAGAATCATCTGATACTGCATTGATGGCAAACGCTTCTGAATCAGCTCAGGTAAGTACTACTGACACAATGTTTTAATCATGCTTGTTCTGATTGTGATGCCTTTAGGAATAGCATAGATGCTAAATTTGCTAGGTTATTAGATCATAATGATAACTTGATAAAAGATTTGCATCTATGCACTGAGGCTAATAGGGTATTAAAACAAAATGAGCTCAGTTATAAAGAAAATAGACCTTTTGACTAAACAGCTTAGGGAAACCGAAGTAGTTGCCTTTAATCAAGCTAATGACATTAGGTATTATCTAAACTCCCTAGAAGACACTAAGAAGCAAAAGGCAGTTCTAGAAGTAGAAGTAAATTCACTAAAACAGAAACTGCATAGTTGGACTAGTTCGTCGCACATAGTCCAACACTTAGTGAAAGAAAGGAACAACGGGGAGGGACTGGGTTATAAAGTGGTTCCGCCACCACCTGAGACTTTGATGAACACTAAAACTAGACCTTTAAATAGTAATCCCATCAAGGATCATGTAGTGTCTACTCCTCTTGTTAGTGATCCAGATTCCTTATGTTCATCTATTGACACTGGAAACAAACAAAAGGAGACCACTTCAAAGGCAAAGGGTAAATTGCCTTGTGTTAATCTGGAAAAGGAATTTGAAAAGGTTAACTTAAAGTCAGGTTCAAACAAAGTCAAATCAGAACCTAAAAGGGCTTTTAAGGATAATCTTTCACATACTTCAAGTCAAAGACCAATTAACCAAAAGAAAAGGATGTCAAACAGGTTAAATCAGTTAATTTTGTTAAACCAGTAAACACATCAAAAGAACCAGAGTCAAAACCTAAAGTGAGTGATGTTACTAGAGTGTCACACACGTCTCCACAAAGAAAGTTTAATCATAAAGTTGATAGCAGGGCGTGCTACAACTGTGGAGAATGTGGACACATTGCTTCCTACTGTCCTTATTATCAGACACCTAGGAAGAAGATTGAACTTCAGGACTCAAAACTAAGTCTTCTAAGAGGAGCTCTTTAACTCCACCTAGAAGAACTAGTGAACAGAAAGTTCAATCCGTTAGCCAGTCGACTGTTTATCACAAACAGGCATTGCACAAATGGCTTATGGAAAGAGAAGTCAACCTCTATGTCTGATAATGATGACAAGAAGGAACCTGAGCTACCCTCACCTTCTAAGGGTCAATGGGTTGAATTTCTGATGTGTGATGCCTCTGGGAAACCCAAGCCAGTAAAGGCTTGGGTTCCTAACCTAAACTAATCCTTTACCTTGTATGTGCAGGTTGTTCAATACAGTGCTGAAACTAACACGTGGATAGTAGACAGCGGAGCATCCAGGCACATGACAGGAAACAGAGCTCTTTTATCAAATGTCAAACAAATAAAAGGAGGGCATGTTTCGTTTGCTGGAAACAAGGGAGGATATATCACAGCTCAGGGAGAAGTTGGAAATCAGAAAGTTAAGTTTGATAGGGTGAACTACGTCCAGCAACTTCAAAACAACTTACTCTCTGTTTCTCAAATATGTGATAAGGAATTTAAAGTCATCTTCGACAACAAGATGTTACGTACTGAAGAAAGACTACGTGATCCCAGAGGACCAAGTTTTGATGACTGCTTCAAGATATAAAGATCTTTATGTCTTGGATCTGTCAACAGCTTCTACAATGGATCATGAGGTTCAGTGTTTTCTATCCAAAGCTACTGAAAAAGACTCCATCTCCTGGCATAGGAGAATGGGACACATCAGTCAAAGGAAGATGAATCACTTGATTCAGAAGGATCTGGTGAGAGGTGTAAATGTCAAGAACTTTCAGCTTCCTGATTTCTGTATAGCTTGCAAGAAAGGTAAACAGACAAAGAAGTCTCATAGGAAAAGAAAGTTAATTCAATAGAACTTCCTCTTGAACTTCTACACATGGATCTGTTCGGTCCAGTCAGTACAAAGAGCATTGCAGGCGACTTGTACTGTTTTGTGGTCACCGATGACTACTCAAGGTTCACTTGGGTAATGTTTCTGAAATCCAAATCAGAAACATTTGAATCATTCAAGGAGTTGGTAACCACACTGGAATCTCTCTACAAGCTGAAAGTTAGACAAGTACGCTCAGACAACGGAACGGAATTCAAGAACCATTGGATGGAGGAATACTGCAAGGAAAAGGGGATTGTGCATCAATTCACTTCTGCTTACACACCTCAGATGAATGGCGTTGCTGAGAGAAAGAACAGGAGCTTGATAGAGAACACGGACTATGCTGGCAGACTCGAAACTGCCTATCCAATTCTGGAATGAGGCAGTGGCAAATGCATGTTATACACTGAATCGAGTCCTGATAGTCAAGCGCCACGAAAAACATGTTACGAGCTACTACAAAGACGCAAACCGAACTTGGAGTATCTCGAACCATTTGGGGCGCCGTGCACACTTCTGAAGAAGACACAAGAGGGTAAATTCAGCGAGAAGGCAGATGAAGGCATCTTTCTAGGATACAACATACCTAACAAGCGAGTTTACAATAACTCAACAGGTCTAGTAGAAGTTTGGTGTAATGTTGATGTTCAGCGATTCACCACACCACCTACTGGCAAAGGACCCGCCTACTTCTTTGACTATGATGGATTCTTCAAGTCCTTCAACATTCCTCTCTCTCCCTCGGATGACGAATTAGCTACACGAATGATGTATGATAGCTTGAATCCACCAACATCTAGCTCACAGGGAGAATCATCTACTCATTCAGGGGAGTAATCGACGACAGTGACACCTCCTCTGAAAATGAAGCTGAAGAAGATAACCAGAACAGTCAGGAGGAACAGGTTCCAGTTCCTGAAAGTCCACAGCATCTACCAGTGGTGCACCTTCGACGTCAGAGCCTCAAACTCCAACTACCTCAGATGAAGACCAAATGTTCATCATCTTGGCTCTGAGGTAGCTGTTCCTACTACTCCAGGATCACGTCTAAACGTTTATCATCCCTTAGACAATGTCATTGGGGATGTCCGATCAGGAGTACAAACCCGAAATCAGCTGTACTCAGCTGATTATGCCTCTGTTATGGAAAAGGGATATATTCATGATGGTGCCTATCGGTGTTTTGTCTCACAGGTTGAGCCAAAATATGTCAGTGAAGCACTAAATGATGAGGCGTGGGTGAGTGCAATGCAAGAAGAACTTCTTCAGTTCAAGAAGTTAGGTGTATGGTCTCTGGTTGATAGACCTAAAGGTGCTAAGGTCATTGGCACCAAATGGGTTTTAAAATGCAAGAAAGATGACCAAGGGATCATTATCAGGAACAAGGCTCGACTGGTTGTTCAGGGATTTCGCCAAGTCGAGGGAATTGATTACAATGAGGTATTTGCACCCGTGGCAAGGATGGAAGCCATTCGTATCTTCCTTGCCTATGCATCGTACATGAAGATTAAAGTCTATCAATTAGATGTGAAGAGTGCATTTCTTCATGGGGAAATTAGAGAAACAGTTTATGTCAGTCAACCGAGGGATTTGAAGATCCTTATCATCGGGATAGAGTCTACAAGCTCGACAAGGCTTTATACGGGCTTCATCAAGCTCCAAGAGCTTGGTATGAGAAACTCTCGACTCATCTTGTGAAACACGGCTTTCGCAGGGGAGTCATTGACTGCACGCTGTTCATTAAAGAAAAAGATGGCGACCTACTGCTCGTACAAATCTATGTTGATGACATAATTTTCGGTTCAAAGAACGAAGAGTTATGCAAAGAATTTGAAGCAGTTATGCAGAAAGAGTTTGAGATGAGTGCTATGGGGGAGATGAAGTTCTTTCTCGGGCTACAGGTGGATCAAACACCAAATGGGATCTTTCTACATCAGACCAAGTACGTAAGAGACATTCTCATCGCTTTGACATGGAGAATGCATCTGCTGCCGGTACTCCACTGGCTACGAATCACGACATAGCCCTGATGAAAATGGAGATCTTGTGATGCCACGATGTACCGAGGAATGATTGGATCCCTCATGTATCTCACTGCCTCTAGACCTGATATCATGTATGCGACATGTTTATGTTCTAGATATCAGGCTAAACCTAAGGTCAATCATCTGATCGGGGTCAAAAGGATTTTTCGCTATCTAAAGGGTACACCCACACTTGGGTTGTGGTATCCTCATGATGATGATTTTGAGCTCACGGCGTATAGTGACTCGGACTACGGAGGCTGCAAGATGAACTACAAGTCTACATCAGCAGGGTGTCAATTCTTTGGGAGAAGATTAATTACCTGGCAGTGTAAGAAGCAGACATCGGTTGCATTGTCAACCTGTGAAGCCGAATATGTTGCTGCTGCAAGTTGCTGTTCACAAATCATCTGGATTCAACAGCAAATGCGGGATTACGGTTTAACGTTCCATTCTACTCCTATTTTTGTAGATAACTCTGCTGCAATTGCAGTAACTAAAAATCCGGTCCAACATCCTAAGACCAAACATATCGGTATTAAATATCACTTCATACGAGATTGTTTCGAAAAGAACTTAATTGATGTGGTAAAATTAATACTGATTTTCAACGCGCTGACCTCTATACTAAAGCCTTTGATAAACCACGTTTTCAATATCTGCTAGAGGTCAACGGCGTTAAAAAGAGAAGTGATGTTATTCCTGATGATGATCATGTGTAGTCCGATGTAGTTTAGTTAATTTTTCTTTTTTATTTTATTTTTTGTTTATTTTAGTCTGTTTAAATTAAACTCATGTTATTCTGCTGTTTATTAAAATCCTAAAATAATTAAACCAGGTTTGATTTTAGTTTTAGGGGGAGAATAAGTCAGCAAGCAACATTAAAAAAAAGGGGAAACCGAGGAGAAGGAGTGGAAAGCTGATACAAGGTAGATCGTATCTGTGATACCGATTCAAACCCTTTGGAATATGATAGTACACAGGAACAAGTCAAGAGGGACTTTAAAATCCTAATTTAGAAGAAAAAAATTCAAAGTATAAGTCTGTGTAGTCTAAGCAATATAAAAGGGAAGATGATAGAAAAACTGGTAACTCCTAAGGTAACACAATGAGAGTAGACCTAGAGGTTGCTAGACCACAATTGATATGTCGGTAGATTCAACACAATAGATGATTAGACGGACTGGTGATCTCAAGATCAAACTAAGTTGTTCAACTGACTGTGGGCTTCCATCTTATCACTGGTTAACACAATCATAATATTCCAATAAGGGGTAATGAGCATGTAAACGCCACAAATGTGTGCGGATGACCATAAATAGAGCAAAGCACGAAAAAAATGAAAGAAAAATGCTATCAAGCTAATGACCTATGTTGTTGGTGCATTTGGTGCAAAATAAAAGCTGCTCTAACAAGGAGATAGGTTGTGTGCCTCTCTGCTGTGCGATGGCACTGACCTGAGGATAAGCATAACCTAGATATTCTAGAATTCATTGTTGTTTGCCGCCTCTTTGCTGTGCGATGGCACTGACCTGAGGACTGGTTCTCTATGAAAGCTCTAAGAATAGTCTCTTCTTGTAACAATACCCGTAGACCGCTCAAAAGCTCCTGAGGGATGTTGATTACCATATAAGTGTGGGATCCACAAATGTTCGTTGAATTAAATAAACCAAAACAATCACGGTTTGAGTCAAGAGTCTGTGTATGGATTTAAGTGGACAAACATATTGACAATCATTGTGGCTGCAATTCTTGAAAGTTCAAATCAATGTGGTAATCTAAGAGTTCCAGTATGATTCCCTAAAGCTGCTGATGACTCTGGATGAACACCAGAATTGAGCATCGAAAGATTTGATAACAAGTCCCAAATGATTTGATGTTCCTGTATGATTCCAAATTGAATTGGTCCAGGTGTGGTCAATCTAAGTTGAAGCTTTCGATTCCGGACCAAATCCCGTAGATTTCCATCTTAGGGTTTTATCTCTCACAAAAGTCCAAAAACAAATTTATTTGTGTATTTAGTTTAAGTTTCTAGTTTAATCTTTTAGTGTGTGTGTCTGTCGGACTACATCAGGAAAATCAAATGGAATTAACTCACCTAAAAGGGTCATGTCTGAGATGGCCACATGTTTTTCAAAGTTTAAAGAGTCACGTCAGAGGTGACAACGTGTTTTAAAAGAGTCACGTCTGAGGTGACTGAATTGGTTAAGAGCTTATAATGTTATTGTCAAAAGTTAAAAGGGTCTTAAAAGTAAAATGTTCAAAATGACTGTAAACTCACTAAGTGTGACCCATTCGCACGATTGGATCATGGTTATGGACCAACTATGCGAATGGCTCCCAATCGGCCGAATGGACATGAGAATGATCCATTCGACCGAATAGAAGGGGAGAATGAAGCAGTCGACCGACTGAGGCTCAGTCGGTCAACTGAAGATGCGAATGAAAGAGACCGAATGAGAAGTCGACCGACTGAGACTCAGTCGGCCGACTGAATGCGATTGACTAGGCCAATCGTACGACTGAGACTCAGTCGCCCGAATGAACTGAGCGAATGAGGCCAGTCGGCCGATTGAACTTAGGTTCAGTATTTAAGGGCCTCAGTCGATCGCATGTTCCTCATCACACCAAAATCGCACCCAAATCGCATTCTTCCCGTTACTCTGCCAAAAATTGCTACAGATCCTGATTTACATTGCTGTTGAGTTTCTTACATTCGAGTGACGATTTTACAGGTACATTACTCTTGAATCTTACCAAAATCAGAAGATTAAAGAACCTACATAAGAGACACTCGATTGAATCAAGAACCGAACTGTGAAATGACCTAATCACCTCCGTAAACTAAGCAAAATGTTAAAATTAAGTTTAATAGGTTATTAGTGACAAGTAGGCGAGTCTAATGGACCATTAAACACTGTTAAATGACTTAAATTGGTCAAGATTCGACCCACAGGCGATCGAACAGTGGGGCAAGCGACTGGTCGTTCGAATGAACTCCAATCGCACGATTGAACCTTGCGATTGGGTCATTCGGCCGAATGAACCACCCGAATGAGTTCAGTCGGCCGACTGAACCAATCGAAGACTCAGTCGGCAGATTGAACTCAATCGCATGTCTCATTCAACCGAATGAACTCAGTCGTACTTAAGAACAACCGAATGACTCCAGTCGCATGAATCAGAATGGAAGTGAAACACTACACTTAGAACTGAATTCTGATGTATTATGTACTAATGATCATGTGTTTTGTGTTTCAGGAAAAATGGCTGACAGATGGTCTCTTAATCCAAAGCACAACATATGTGCCCATTTGGACCACACAACTCGGAACGGGCCAAGTTCTCCGAGATTATAGCCTTCCTCAAACGCTCACGGATACATAAGGCTATATCTACACCGTGCACGCCTTACAAATCACTACACCAGGCATTCTGGGAGAATGCCTCAGTGGATCGCTCTCGTGAGCCTACAGCATCCGAAGCACCATTATGGGTCAAGCTATCGACATTACCGCTACTGACATCCAGAGAATCCTTGAGTTTGGGGATGACTCCACTCACCCCACTAAGTTACATCCTTTGACAGTGAGAGGGTGTTTCCTCCGAATCAAGTATGCGGGGGACATTAACTCGGGGGTGCTAAATAAGAGCAACCTGTGCCCACAATACAAATATCTGGCACATGTGATTCTTAAGTGCATTGCTTCGAGAAGGGTGGTTTCGATGACCTATCAGATCAGATACAAAATGCCTTCGTGGCTCTGGTGCTGAACCACCCTTTCAGCTTCTCGAATATGATCTTTGCTTATTTGGTAGAGAACATTGAAAAAAGGGAAAGAAGGTTTTTGTATGTATCCAAGGTTTCTTCAGATGATATTCAATGAGAAGCTGCCTCTGCTCCCCAAGGAAAGTCACGATGCAGTGACTTTGGAACTTATGGATGACACTACTTTGGGTATGGGGTGTACCGGGGCAAGCAAGTGAAGCCCCAGGCAAAGAGGCTGATTGGCCATTTAGCAGATGAAAGTTATGTGGCACCGGGAGACGCCAATGGCGTCACGAGGATAGTGACTCCGACGTGGAGCCAATTGTCCTACCCACTGATGATTCAGATGATGATATGGGGGTGCCGGAGACAATATGCCTGTTCCACAGAGAGGCACTACGTCTGATGTCGTGCCTCCAGCATCCGCCCCGGCTGCAGAAGTTACCGAATCAGCTGGGTTTCATCATGATTTTGTCCTTGAGACAGAAGTAGAAGAAGAAGAGTCTGATGAGGAGCCCCTCACCAGGACTGTGGGAAGAAAAGTGGTTCCCACAGTACATGGGCTTCGGGTGGTTGGTGAGCACCCAAGAGACTCTGGAGAGACAGAGACCGACCCGACCTATGCTCCAGGGTCAATCGGCAGGGTAGGAGGGGGCATCCACCTCGAAGGGAACGAGGAGAAAACGGATGGCTCACCCCATGGGCAGAAACCAAAGAAGAAGCGTCGTTTGACCTTCATCACTACTACCACTACTACAGACACCACCACACCATCCACCACCATAGCCACCACAGCCCCCACAGCAACCCAAGACACCACCAGACCGACCACCACAATACAGATCCCAGCCACCACTACATCATTCACCCCTCACTCACCACCACTATCATCCCGACCTGACCCGATATTCACCACACCACACCACCACCACTAGCCACCAAACGAGCCCTCAGCCTATCCCTCATTCACTTACAGATCACCTCTACCTACAGTTGCGGTAGAAGAACAGTTGTCGGCACTAAACAGAATGGTAATGCGTTTGCTGGCTGCCGATGAGGAAAAGGCCTCCCAAATCCGCCAGCTTACTGACCTGACTGCTGCACAAACTCACCAAATTGCAGAGCAGGCTCAAGTGATAGAAAGGCAGGCCCGACAGATGACTGCCCAGAGCAACGAGATAGCCCTTCTCCAAGCTCAAAGCGTCACCTCAGGGAAGAAAATAGAGGAGTTGGAAAAGGCTAAAAAGACCATTTTGCTAAAGCTGAAAGGATCGAAGGAGGAGCCATTAAAGATAAGGATGGGGACAGAAATGATGATGATGATGAAGACAATGATGATGATGATGAGAGTGAAACTGACGAAGAGAAAACTGAAGAATGGCACGAAGATGATGACACTGACGGAGGAGAAGCAGCTGAATCTGTCTCAGCTCCAGGGCAAGAGAAAAGATCAAAGAACAGACAAGATCTGCCAGCTTCTGCTTCTGCACCTCCATGTGATGAGCCGAGTATTCAGGATAAAGTAAATAGTAGATGTTTATGTATTTATTTACTTTTGTATTCTGTATTGAAAACCATGTATTAAATGTTTATATTAAGTTAATGCATTTCGTTTGATAAATTACTAATGATTTGAGTGTGAAATGTGTAAATCAAACAGATCCAAATTACAAAAGAGATGAGTTTGATATTGCTCCCCTTCAGCAGGTCAAGTCTCAACTCACAATGGTTCTTGATCTGCAAGGGATTGTCAGAAGGTCAGTGAGTTATACCCCTGAAGAAGGGGAAATAATTCACGATCTATCAAACGAGCAACTGGCAGAAATTTTCAAGCTCAATCCTGATGAAATAGTGAAAGATGCTCCGACATGTAATTCTACCTGTGATGACGAGCTAAATGACGTTGATGAAATAGAGATAGAAGATGTCACTGCAGAGCACTATCCTCAGTATGCTGACAATGAGGGCAATGTGGTTCCCAATCTGGGTGAATCCCTTGTCGGTGATACATTTGAGGTGTTAGACAAAATGGAGCAAGAGTCAGAGAAGACAGAGGGAATGGCCCAAGCCTCAAAGGATGATGTTGATATCCGTAAGGCTGAATGGGCTGCATGTTTTAAAGAAGTTAGAGCCCAACGTGCTGCACCGAAGAGGGATGCCTACACCAAGCTCTACAGAGTCAAGAAACATCTTAAGGTGTCAGGCAGGATTATAGCATGGGCATATTTTGATGATCTTAACGTTTATGCCGTTAAGAGGGAGAAGGGCATAGAGTACTTTAGATTTCCACATGATCTAAAGACTCTACCAGGTTTTGAGCTCAACCAGCTAGCCAAATGAAGCTGTTGTATGCTGACCCGAGAAAGATGTCAGGCTGGTTTGAGGCTGCCCTAAAGAAAGAGTACCACACCAGGTGGATTAACTTCAGACCTCAACAACCTACAAGGTATATTAGAAGGTCTGAGATGGATGCCATTACTGGAAAACCAAAGATAGTGTTGAAGTGGAATCCTCCGCGCACAATGTCAAGAATCCCACTCCGGGAAATGACAAAGGATTTCACACCACACTTTAAGTGGTGGTACTACGATTGGAGAACAGCAGAAGCGGTCATAGTCTAAATAAAGAGGGCCAAATGGATACAATCAGAGTATTCGACCCATGTGGCTTACCAACTTGTCGGAAAATGATGTCTATACACTATACAAGTGGCCACTGTTCTATGATACGCAAGATATTGTACAGGCCCTCCAGTTCCAAATTGTCATAAGACTTTGCTTCGCGTTTGATATTCACGCGGGAGTCACAAAAGAGGACAAGTACAAGAAATATGAGGAGGTAATGAAGAAAACAAGACATTAGAGAGATCTAGGTCCAAGGGGGAGTTTGTTGATACATGTATGTCCCTAGATCATGATATGTAATGTAATAGATCTTGTTTGGTATGATTGATGAAATGATATTGATTGTTTTAGTTATAATGTTTAATGTTTCATTAATGAGTCGACATTGAATTGGTTAATTAGGTTAGTGATTGCTTGAATGATTACACATAATGTTTATTAATTAATACATTCAAACTTAACTTAATGAAGTTCTCATGCGAATGGCTCATGCGAATGAACCATACGCATGAAAACTTCACACGATTGAATCAGTCGCACGACTGAACCAGGAGACTGGATCAGTCGTACGATTGTAACATAAGATTGGCTCAGTCGCACGACTGAACACTCAGTCGTACGAATGAATCAACCGCATGGCTCAATCGCACGACTGAACCATACTAATGGTTCAGTCGCACGATTGGATAACCAACCTATAAATACAACTCAATTCGTGAAAACAGAGACTCTCGATTAATTACGATTCCAGACGTACCCTAGCCCTCCAGAAACCTCCCAATTCGTTCTCCAATTTCATAGAACACATTAGATCGATTCCCATCGATTTCTAACGTTAGTTTCAATTCTTGATTGATTCTTCGTGTGTGTCTCACTGATTGGATCGCCATCAAATAGGATTCCGCACTATTTGATCTGGTTTACACGTTAATCTCTAGGTATTTCGGTCAAATACCAGGTCCTAACAAAACTATGAGCTGATGTGATGGTTTCAAAATGCGGACACTCACATGATCAAAAGGTTTGATCACTCCAGTGGTATTTCACAAAGACTGAACGTACTAAGAGCAATCATAACACCTTGAGAACAACCAAACACTGCATGTACTAAAGGTGAAGAAAACTACCATAAAGTGTTGGAAAACTACTGAAGAAGATATCAAAAAGAATGTACTGCAAGCAAGAAAACTGCTAGTACTGGTCGCAAACTGCTGAAGAATAAGTCTTCATCAGTGTTATCTTCTTCAGCAGATGATCAACTTAAGATGAAGAACAATCCCCATGTGAAATATGGCTTATTCAATCCTCTTATGATGATTGCGGTATAAAAAGGGCTCCAAACTCAAACATAGGAGAACATTAAAAGAAAATGGATAAAATGAAACTGAGTTTGAAGCCAAGTTGTATCAGCATCATCAAAAACTGTAATAACCCAAAATCCAAAAAGTATCCAAAAGGGAAGGGGTTAATCAGGCAACAGCTGAGGTTGCTCAAAGGGAGATGGTATAATACAGGAATCCATTAATCTCAAGCACTAATGTGTGTGATAAGCTGAAGGCTTTATCACAGAATCAGAACAACTTGTTATGAGGGTTCAACATCTATTGGGGAGAGTCAACCAATTAGATGCTACTGTGCTGAAACCACAAAGAAGAAAATCCATGCCAAAGGATTCTTCTCTTCACCATCTCCATCCCCTCAGGCTGTTCTTCATAGCAAATCTGTTAGTTTACCATGTGTTGATGTGACAGACCCAAAACCAAAAAGGTTTGGGTCTCAAAAACTAACTAATTTCTTATGATTGCAGGGTTCTTCAGCATGCCATAGTAGCATCTGGTATGTAGACAGTGAGGATCTATGCATATGACAGGGAACAACTCTCTTCTTCATGATTACTCTCAAGGAAAGAAGGGGTTTGTTTCTTTTGGCAATGATGCTAAGGGTACATCATTGGCAAAGGCTTTGTCTCCAATGGGAAATAAGGTTTGATGATGTTAACCATGTGGAGAATCTCAAGTACAATCTCTTGAGTGTCAATCAAATGTGTGATAAAGGCCATGTTGCTCTTTTAACTAGTAAAACTACAAGATTCTGTCATCCAAAGTTCTAAGTTTGATTGATAAGGTGTTGGATGATCACACTCTCCTGAGGGCCAACAGGACAGGAAGAGTGTATGCCTTAGATCTTTGCAAGAAAATAGATCTCAAAGGCCATCCTTGCCTATTTTCCAAGGCTTCTCCTCAAGAATCTATTCTATGGCATAGAAGGCTAGGTCATGTGAATCCTAAAAACTTGAATCAGCTGATACATCATGGTTGAGTAAGGGGATTGCCTATGAAGGAGTTCAGATGTGAAGACAACTGCACTGCTTGTTTGAAAGGAAAACAGCACAAAGTCTCATTCCCTCCTATTGAAGAACCTAAGTCCATTGCCTGCTTGCAATTATTACACATGGATATCTTTGGTCCTGTGAGAGTATGAGTATGGCAAAGAAGAAATATTGTCTGGTAATTGTGGATGATTACTCCAAATTTGTATGGACTTTCTTCTTGCATTCAAAGGATGGGCTGCTCAAACGATTATAAATTTGTGTTGTATGTTTGAGAAGCAGTATTCCCTATCTGTCAAGTGTATGAGAAGTGATAATGGAACAGAATTCAGAAACCATACACTTGATGAGTTTTTATCTCTCAAAGGGAATCAAGAGGCAGTTTAGCATCCCAAGGACTCCAGAACAAAATGGAGTAGTAGAGAGAAAGAACAGGACCCTAATTGAAGCTGCAAGGTCCATGTTGGCTTGACTCTGGTTTGTCATTGACCTTTTGGGCTGAAGCTGTTAACACAGCTTGCTATATGCAGAATGGAGCCTTAGTAAATCAGAGGTTGATGAAGACTCCATATGAAGTTCTACATCATTTGGCTCCTCTAATTTCATTTTCAGAGCCTTTGGGTGTCCTTGTTTTATTCTCACACAAAGGATCAACTCCACAATTTGATCTTAAGTGGATGCAGGGTATTTTGTGGTTATTCATCATCTACTTGCAAGGCATATAGAGTCTTCAACTGCAGAACAAAGATGTTGAAGAGGCTTTGCATGTGAAGTTTAATGAATCTCCAAAGGACAAGATTCCACAAACCCTATGGAGTTATTTGATTTGGACATACTGCAATACGTTGCTTATCAGGATTCAGCTGTTGCTCCTGTCAACAGTTCTCCACCTGGTGGTATTGATGATGATGATAATATCAATACTCACATATTCAAGTTTAGTGATCAACTGCCTGAGTCCACTAAACTTGATGTTCCTGTAGCTTCAGCAGTTTCATCCACAACAAATGCTGATGAGATCTCTGATTCCTCTACATCTTTTGATTTGCCATCTCATTCTTGGTTTCAAGAGTCTGCATCATCATCTGCTGCTGCTGAAGGTCCTACAAACACTTGCACGGATCTCATTGTTTATCAAGAGGTGAAGAATCACCCAATGTCTCAAATCATTGGTGATATCAATGCTGGAGTTTCAACAAGAAGTCAATTGTCCAATTTCTTTCTATGCTCTCTCATTAGCCAGCAAGAGCCAAGAACTATCACATTGCTTTAAGGGACAATGGATGGGTTGAAGCCATGCAGCTTGAGCTACTTCAGTTCAACAAGCAGCAAGTGGGAATTGGTTCCTCTGCCCCCATGTAAGTGTGCAATAGGCACTAAATTGGTGTTTAGGAATAAAATAGATGAAAATGGACTTATTGTTAAGAACAAGGCCAGACTGGTTGTTCAGGGGTTTGCACAGGAAGAAGGTATTGATTATGATGAAACTTTGCTCCTATAGCCAGATTGGAGGCAATTAGATTGTTCTTAGCCTATGCTGTATTCCACAATCTTAAAGTTTTTCAAATGGATGTTAAAAGTGCATTTTTATATGGTAAATAAAAGAAGAGGTTTATGTGTGTCAACCACCAGGTTTTGAGGATAATAAACATCCAGATTGGGTATACAAGCTTGATAAGGCTCTTTATGGGTTGAAACAAGCTCCTAGAGCCTGGTATGAGACATTATCAAATTTTCTTCTTCAAAATAATTTCACTAGAGGCTCCATAGATAAAACTTTGTTCATTAAGAAGGTGGATCAGCATAAGCTACTTGTTCAAATTTATGTTGATGATATTATTTTTGCATCCTCTGATCCCCAGTTGTGTGATGATTTTACCAATTTAATGCAAAAGAAGTTTGAAATGAGTGCAATGGGAGAATTACAGTTTTTTTAGGATTGCAAATCAAACAAAAGGCAGATGGGACTTTCATTCATCAGTCTAAATATACAAAAGATCTTTTGAATAAGTTTGATTTACAAAACTGTGAGCCCTGTTCTACTCCCATGTTCCACACCACTCAACTGGATGCAGATCAGAAGGTAAAGCTGTTGATGAAACACTTTACAAATGTATGATTGGGTCCTTGATGTACTTAACAGCTTCTAGACTAGATATCATGTTTGCAACTTGTGTTTGTGCTAGATTTCAGGCTGCTCCTAAAGAGTCTCATTTGATTGCAGTCAAGAGGATCTTTAGATATCTGCAAGGTACACAATCTCTAGGTTTATGGTATTCCACTGGACACTCTTGCAATTAGTTGCTTTTTCTGATAGTGACTATGCAGGGTGTAAGTTAACCAGAAAGTCAACTTCTGGTGGATGTCAATTCCTAGGCAACTGTTTGATTTCTTGGCAGAGTAAGAAACAAACATCTGTTGCTACATCCACTGCTGATGCAGAGTACATTGCTACTGCAAGTTGTACATCTCAGGTACTCTGGCTTCAGAACCAACTTTTGGATTATGGCATTACAGAGACTAAGACTCCATTATTAATGGAAAGTGCTTCAGCTCTTTGGATTGTCAAGAATCCTATCCAGCATTCTAGGACCAAACATATAGAGATCAGACACCATTTTATTAGGGACTTTTATTGATCCAAAGTTTGTACCTAGTGCTGATGAGCTTGCAGACATTTTTACTAAGCCTTTGGATTGTTTACTTTCCAAAACCTAGTGTTAAGGCTTGGTATGTTGTAGCTAGAATAAGTGACAACTACTGATGATCTCAGTAAGCAAGTACTGATGATCATTAGTAAACATGTCACAAATAAGTACTGATTCTGTTACAAACTACTGATGTAGGATAACTACTGATGTTAGTAAAAACAGATAAGTACTGATGTCCTATGAAACGACCGAAAACAGTTAAAAAGACTGATGAGTAAGTGCTGAGGACAGTATGAAACAGCTGAAAAGGTAAGAATTGACCAAAACTACTGAAGAGAATTTTCTCTTCAGTTGTTTTCAACTGCTGTTTCATCTTAAACAACTGAAGCAAAACCAATGTCTTCAGTAGTTTCACAACTACTGATGACTAACACCAAGTCCTCAGTTGTTTCCAACATCTAAAGTCAAAACCATGATTTTCAGTAGTTTTATAACTGCTGATGCCTAAAACCAAGACTTCAGTTGTTTTAACCTCTGAAGGGTAATACCACATCATCAGTCGTTTAATACTACTGATGATTAACACCGATCCTTCAATTGTTTTATAACCATACCCTATAAATACCTAATCCTACAGAGCTTCATTATCTCAAACCTAACGTTCAAAAACTCCGAACCCTCTCTCACATTAATGGCGAACATGCAGCTTAAACCACGACACAACTGTGTTTCCTACCTTACCAAATCACCTTTCTAGACGAAGTTTGATACTGCCATTGATCTAATGGTCCATTCTCCATACAAAACGGCCTTCCTTATCAATCCTACCATTTATGCCGAATCTCTAAATCAGCTCTGGACGAACGTCACCCTTACTACTGGGGAGAATGACACCGAGTCTCTCCATCGTTCGTCAACTCCCGTAGGTGGTCATCACTCCGGCAATCCTTCGCCAAACCCTACAACTGGATGATGCCATCTTCCCCGCTGGATATTCAAAGGGCACCACTGATCTATCCTTTCCGACCATGGATACCAGGGTAACCTCAGCGCTTCTACCATCCTAAAGAAGCATTTCCATGATGCAGAACGCCTTATTTTTCATATGGTGAATGTCTGTCTAGCCCCTAAGACTTTTCTTGGGATGAAATGTCAACCAGGTGGCAGTAGGTATTCTTCTCTATCCTTGAGCAACAAAACTTAAATTTTTCTGAAATAGTATTCTTGAACTTAAGGATATGGCCTCAAAACCTATTGCTAACGATGGATTATATTATCCATGGTTCATAATGGCCATTATAGAGAACCAGCTGAAAGCTGAGGGACTTGTTGGCCTTGGAGTCCCTGCCATGGCTATATTGCCTAAGGTATACTCCAAGCATAACTCAGACCAGTCACTCAAATAGGCTGCCAAGCTGCGAAAAACCCGGCAACTGGAACCAAAGCCAACCTCCAAATCTAAGTCCCCACCAAACCCAAACACAAGAAACCCAAAAAGGCTGCTCAGGGAGATGAGTCCCTGAGGATGTCTTGTAGCACAACGCAGGAGGATATAATCTACTGGACATAACCCCCCACTAGATACACGTACTCACCCAACCTCAACCGCTCAGGCTTCCTCTCACAGGAGCCTGCATCAACCACATTTGGGGCACCTATACATCTGGAACCTTCCTCATTTGAGGAGGTTGCCAATGAAACGCACCACTCTCCCGGGGTGCATACTGCTTTCACACCATCTCCCACTGCAACCGCCCCCCAAAGTCTACCTTAATAGTTGCAAAAGTGCTGACTCAGTTGCATTCCTTACCCCTCCCCAGATACAAATCAAAACTGGGATAGCCTCAACATTTGAGGGGGAGGATCCAAATGCTTCTGCTAACGCACAGCACAGGGGTTACACTGTTCCATCTCCAAGTGTAGAAACAGAGATTCGAACATTTGGTGAGGCTACCACTTCTCCTGCTTCAGCATATGATCAGGATGCAGTTGGTAACATCCATAAGACCTCACCAGAGGCAACTGCTAATGAAGGACATAGTCCTGAGGCAGGAAGTCCCCAGTACCAAGAACAAGGGGCACATGCTGACACTGATCTACACTCAGAGCATGTACATCCTGATTCTATCAGGAGGTCAGGTGATTCAGCAAACACTGATGATGACCTGGGCTTCTTCTATGATGTTTTAGCCCAACATACCATCCTAGAGAATGAGGTACGCAGACTCAACGAGCTGATTGCCAAAATGTCTCAGGATCTAAGTCCATCTGCCTCAATCCACCAACAGATGGCACCTTCCTCTGAAGGTCTCTTATACACATTGCCACTCCAAAACACTCAGCCACCTGCCTCTACTTCTGGCACTATCTCTCAGGGACAGAAACCCCCCTGAGAAATAGCTGCTATCCTTAAAATTCCTTACCTCTCATCACACCAATTATCACTGATATAGTGATTAAAACCCTTGATGAGAGGCTTCCCTCGGTTATCCAACCTTGCTGGAGGACGTTGTGAGCAAAAGGCTTTCTGACAATCAAACCTTGCAACCAATGCAACCAAAAGGGGGAGATTCAGTCAGTGAAAGCAAAACGAAAGAGGATTGAAGATGGGAAAGAGAAAGAAAAAGAGAAGAGGTGGCAAATGAGGAGAAGGAGTTGGTGTGTGAGAGGACTAAGAAGGAGAAGAAGAAGGAAGCTTGAAAAGAGAAAGTGACTGAAAGTACTAAAGACTTTCATGTCACATACAAGAAAAGGAAGAGTGGAAAGAAGGAGAAGGAGTTGGAGGAAATGGTGAGGAGGCTGATGCCCAACATAGCGATCAATGGATAACATTATTGATCAGCTGTTTAGGCAAGGTCATGACACTGAAAAACTTGACTCGGAAATAGAGAGATTGGAGATTGAAGTAATCCAAGCAAGATGGACAAGTTACAGTGTGTTGGAAAGGGAAAGGCTGGAAATCATGATCAGGTTCATAGATAAGTATCTTGGAAGATCATTGATTGAAATCAAGTCATGGTCCAGGGACAACATCTTGGCAATAACCACTAAGATCTATTCGTTGAAGTATATACCAGGGCTGGTCATTGAAGACTTGAATGAAGTTGTGCTGGGAGCAGGACTGAACTGGTCAAACAATCTAAAGCCTCACTTACATCCAAAATGCTAGAAACAGCTGTCAAAATTTCCACACCAAAACCACCACAACCACAACCCACTAAACCAATTCCCTTACCCACAAAAACACAATAGCCGATGATGTACCCCAGAAGAGGAAGAGAAGGGTACTGAGGCTAGAAGAGGAAGAAGAAGATAATGATGAAGATGAAGACAGGCTGCCTATCTCAGCTGTTATACAGTTGCCTAAGGCCATAAGTCACCCTCCAACAATTACTCCTGAATCTCAAAGGAAAATTATGAAAGTGAAGTTAGAAGAAGAAGAGCTTCACAAACAACATGATGAGGAATTGTTGAGAAGAGTCAAGAACGCATACGCTGCCACATCTTCAATCATCAATATGAAGAAACATGCTCAGAGATTATACACTCTCAGAAATACAATTCAATATCAAAAAGAGAGAGTGAGGATTTGGCCTGATCCCAGGGTGTCTCATAGGATTCAAAAGAAAAATATTCCACAAAGATACATTGGCCAAGTAAAGAAGATTGTAGATGAAGTGATCTCACTGGCCTTTGTAGTATCACCTTGGGAGATCCTAGATGACTTCAAGAAAGCCTATAAAGCTAAACTGGCCCCATAAAAGATGCTGGAGAATAAAGTGGTCAAAAAGGGGTTAGTGTATAGGAGGCTTGAGGAAGTTAGAAAGAATGAGCTGCAGTTGTTCTTAGAGGGTATTCACCCAGATGAATTCGCATATAGAGTCATAACAACTGTGGAGCTAAAAAATGGGAAGCAGGTCAAATACCTCTCTGAGTACTATGCGCCAGAGTCACTCTTTGAAGGAGAAGCAGAAGAGCTTACCATGGAGGAACAAGTAACCTTCCTTGACGCCTATACAAGAGAGTCTTACAGACTCATAGTTGGGAAGTAGATCTCATGGATGGGATAAGAGCTCTGTGTCCAGTTCCCCAAGACAGAGTTCCCATCCATCCTTTGCCAAACAGATCATTGAGACTTCTTCCCAGGCCTATGCTTACAAGGGTCACTTTTGAGCTGATCTAGAAGACAAAAAGACCAATCTTTCTGCCATAATAAGTGGGACATCTTCAATAAGCTTAAAGGTTTTGGCTGCATTGGTTCAGGGGGAGTTTGTTGGACCAAAAGAACAAATGAGACAGATCAAAAAAACCTTTAAGTCCCACAAGACATCACAACAACTGCTAAAGACTTAATCAGCTGTTTGACAAAGTCTGAAGATCAACAGCTGAAGACTAAAGTACTGAAGACTTCAACAGCTGAAGACCAAAGTCTGAAGATCAACAGCTGAAGACTAAAGTACTGAAGACTTCAACAGCTGAAGACCAAAGTCTAAAGATCAACAGCTGAAGACTTCAATAGCTGAAGACTAAAGTACTGAAGATCAACAGCTGAAGTACAAAGACTGAAGACATCAGTTGAGACATCAGCTGATGAAAACACTGAAGTTCAAGAAGTCCAAGTACTGAAGCTTTCAGAGTTTGTCATAGCAGCTGAAGAAGCATTGTTCAGTTGTTATGATGGTTTCCTTTGAGTAGTTTTCTTTTCTATTTCAGTACTTGTAAAATGACTGAAGAGCATGTTCTTCAGTCGTTGTTTCAGTAGTTTCTTTTCAGTAGTTGTAGTGATAATTAACACTTGGTATTTTGTAAGAAGATGTCAGCTGTTTGACATCTTCAGTAGTTGTGTTAACTTTCAGTAGTTAAATAATAGTTAGATGTCATTGTCAAGTGACATGAGCTAACGTCAGCTTCCTTATACAAGGAAAGATGACCTAATTGTAACGATGTGCAAAAGCCAGCCGAAGCGTGTATTGAATGAATATATTCCTTTTGGCAGAAATTCTCTCTCTATAACAAACACTGTTTCATTGATAAATTTCGTGTGTTCTTGTTTAAATTTGTTAATTCATGGGCTCATTCCGCTGCAAATCCAATCTAATTGATCAAACTAGATGCTGAGATCCTAACATTTATTGACTAAGAACTATGCATAACAACCTCAAACCTATGTAGTAGTTCATTATACTTTATCACACAATAAAAAATGAAAGATTAAACATTATAAGCATCAATCACATATTTGATTTCATTAAACTCATTCATTACATATGTGTAATACATGAGAGACAATTATATTAAGCTCATAAACTAAGTACATATGTATAAACAAACTCCTCCTTAGACCTAGTTTACTTTAATGTGTGACATTCTTCATAAGCTCCTCAAACCTCTTGTACTTCTCCTCTCTTGTAACTCATGCATGTATTTCAAATGCAAAGCAGAGTCGTATAACATTCTAGAACTGGAGAGCTTGTACAATAACTTGCGCGTCATAGAACTATAAGGCCCCGTTCTCGGGATGCTTACAGCTGGCCAATCATTACTCACAAAACATACAATTACATTTAACTTTTGTAAAAATATCGTAGTGGAACATCTAAATAACTGTTCATTTCATAATAACTGCTTTTGCAAGTTAATACAATCATTCATTACACATTTTTATTTGTTCGCATTACAATGCAAAAATAGTAACAAAAGAATGCCATCCAAAATGCCAAGTAGTTGCCCCGTGCCATCCTCAGCAATGCTCACCTACCAATTGGAAGATGCATAAAAAGTCAGCGTTGGTGAGTGAGTTCAAGTTTTATAATAAAACATACTTTAATTTCATTAAAACCGTTCTTTACTTTTGAATGTGAACACACATCATACGTACAAATAGATAATATCATTATTATCTTCATCATTTGTTCATTAACTTTCTTTTATTCATCGTACGTCATTATCATTCACATTCAATACTTTTATTCATTCGTTAATCATTAATTTATTTCATTTCATCAAAACCATGAACCTTACCCTACCATCATGCATAAAGCTGGTACTGCGCCAGGGTCCATCATAGACCCCTCGTTATGGCGCACAACAGCCTGGCCACAGTACCTAGGGTAAGTTCAGGTGTACCATTGTCATGTGCTATACCCTACCGTCATGCATAAAGCTGATACTGGGCCGGGGTCCATCATTGACCCCCCGTCATGGCGCACAGCAGCCTGGCCGCTGTATCTAAGGTAAGCGACAAAGGTTTTATACATATGGTCAATCACAAAGAAAGACCCCGATGTGTATCCTTCTAGGGTAGCTAACCCGCACACTGTTGGGCTAACACCCTACAATGGGGCGTGTCCCAACATACAAGGCTTGCAAGACTTTCTTTACTTTCCATCGTTCATTAATGCATGCATTCATTCATCATGTTCCTCTTTCATTATCTTCCACTTTACGTTACATAATAGTTTCATTTCATTCATTAACATTCAATGTAAAGCCACGGGAACATAATCATACAACAAGGAACATAAATAGTCAATATCATCAAACAGGACATCATACATACATCACATACATCATACATACCATCATGCATAAGAATCATACATACATCACATACATCATACATACCATCATGCATAAGCATCATACATACATCATAACATGCCTATCATAACATCTATGACCTTAAAATCAGCTTATATAGCCCCCAGGAACCTCCCTAGTCAATGCCTACATCCATCTCTTTTTCCAGAAAGTCAGAATACATTCTAAGTGTTCATCCGCAAATGTCTTTTGTTCATCCGCATTTGCCATAGTTCATCCGCATTTGTCTTACGTCATCCGCATTTGTTCCTGTTCATCCACATTTGTTCATCTGCATTGACTTTAGTCATCCGCATTTCCCATACTTATTCAATGTTCATCCGCATTTCATCCAATACTCATCCGCATTGACTTTACTCATCCGCATTTCCCATACTTAGTCAATGTTCATCTGCATTTCATCCAATACTCATCCGCATTGACTTACTTAGTGGGTAATGCTCATCCGCATTAACTGTTCATCTGCATTGACTTTCCATTACTCATCCGCATTGACTTACTTAATAGTTAATGCTCATCCGCATTGACTTCCATTACTCATTTGAATTTCTTCTGCATACTTACGCCGATTCTAAAACTGAACTTATCAGCCTTAAACATCATATTTCAGTTCCTAATCACCATCAATCATCTTCTAAGCTTAAGTCTTACCTTCTAAGCCTTAGAAACACAATCATACATCAAAAAGCATGATCATAGCCAATCATTACATCATAACATCAATATACACACAGTCAGCATACGGGTTCGAACCCAGTTAAATGAAAACATACATTCATGCATTTCTAGCCCCAAAATCAGTTAAAAACCAACAAAAGAGGGGTTCTAGAACTCACCTTTGCAGCTCTTGAGTATGGCTTCTTCCATACTCGTTTGCATTGAGTTCAACCGCCTAGAACCCACTAAAAACATACCCAAACACATACAACACACATAAGCATAAACCCGAGGATAAAACCAGTCAAGAACATCATGAACACATGAATTCTTTCCTTGAATTCGAATTCTTCTTGTTCTTCCTTCAAACCCAAAAATTTTTAGCTCCTCTCTCTCTACCAAGATTCGAATGAAAAAGGTGTGGTGTGACCATTTAGGCAGCCATACCACCTTTATCAGCAACTTTTATACTTTTTGTCCTTTTTGTCACTTTTAACCCCTAGACTTGGGTTTTATTTCTTTTCCTTCTTTTTATTCACTTTATTCTTTCCTTCTTTAACTTTTTAAATAACCGGGTGTTACAAGTTTACCCCCTTAAATAGGTTTCATTCCTAAAACCTATTATTACTTGAACAGACGTGGGTAATGTTGTCTCATCTCTTCTTCAGTCTCCCATGTAGACTCGGATCCCTTCTTGTGCTTCCACTATATACGCACAAGGCGAACCACTTTATTCCTCAGCCTTTTCTTTTTTCGATCAATGATCGCCACTGGGTGCTCCACATAATTGAGCCGTTCATCTACCTCGATACCCCCAGTGGTACAATCATATCCTTATCTGCTAGGCATTTTCTTAGAGGAATATATGGAATGTCGGGTGAATTCCACTTAGCTCATCTGGTAACTCCAGTTTATAGGCGACCTCTCCTACTCGAGCAATGATTCAGAAATGCTCTATGTACCTTGGGCTCAACTTGCCCCGCTTTCTAAACCGAATGATGCCCTTCCAACATGAGACCTTCAACATAACCCTATCATCCACGTGGAAGTCAATCGATCTACATCGTTTATCAGCATACGACTTCTGTCTATCTTTCGCTGCCTTCATGAAGGCCTTGATCCTTTCAAGCTTCTTAGTCGTAGCCGTGATTACCTCGATGCTTCATAATTCTTTCCGACCATTGTCACCCCAACACACGAGTGTCCTGCATTCCTACCATATAGCATCTCATAAGGTGGCATACCAATGCTGGCATAATAACTGTTGTTATATGAGAACTCAGCTAATGGTAAGTGGTCATCCGAACTTCCCCCGAAATCAATGAAGCATGCCCGAAGCATATGTTCTAGTGTTTGAATCATCCGTTCCAACTGGCCATCCGTTTGAGGATGATAAGCCGTGCTAATATGTAATCTCGTCCCCATCACGTCGTGGAATTTCTTCCTGAATTTAGATGTAAGCCAGGTGTCACGATCACACACAATAGATGCCGACACACCATGACGAGTTACTATCTCCTTGATGAACAGATCTGCCAACCTCTCGGATGTATACGTCTCGCGAATCGGTAAGAAGTGAGCATTCTTCGTCAAACGATCAACAATCACCCATATCCAAATGTTTGTAATGAAATCCATGGTGATGTGCTCCCACTTCCATTCCGATATATCCAAAGGTTGGATCTTCCCATATGGCTTTTGGTGCTCGGCCTTCACTTGTAAACAAGTAAGGCATTTACTCACATACTCCACCACATCATGCTTCATACCCAGCCACCAATAGTCTTTCTTCATGTCTTGGTACATCTTTGTAGCACTAGGATGAATAGAGTATCGAGTCTTGTTAGCTTCATCCATAATCTTCCCACGTAGATCCCCAAAATAAGGAATCCACATTCGTCCAAATTGGATTCTAACACCGAGTGTGTTTTCACCCAATTCTGTGACCAGACCTCTCATTCTTTTAGAGTTAAGATGAGCTTCTTTCAATGCTTCATTTTGAAACTCTTTGACTTGCTTCATCACATCAAAGGTCATGATCAACTGATAAGCTTTCACCTAAATCAGTTGGGTTTTTCTTTTCTGCTAAGGGCGTCCGCCACCACGTTGGCTTTGCCCGGATGGTAATGGATCTCGCAATCATAATCTTTTAATAGCTCTAACCATCGTCTCTGCCTCATGTTCAGGTCCTTTTGCTCGAAGAAGTACTTCAAGCTCTTGTGGTAAGTAAATACGGTGCACTTTGTCCCGTAAAGGTAGTGCCTCCAAATCTTTAATGCAAAGACCACGACTGCTAGCTCCAAGTCATGAGTAGGATAACTGACCTTATGAACCTTCAACTGTCGGGATGCATAGGCTATAACCCTTCCCCTCTGCATTAGCACACATCCCAACCCCGAGTAGGAAGCGTCAAAATAAACTACGAGATCTTCATTTCCATCAGGTAATGACAGAAAAGGAGCTTGGGTCAACCTCGCCTTTAACTCCTCAAACGCCTTCTCTTGAGCTTGAGCCCATACAAACTTTACATCTTCCCGGGTCAACTTGGTTAGTGGAGAAGCGATCTTGGAGAAGTCTTAAATGAATCTTCTGTAGTAGCCTGCCAAACCCAAGAAGCTATGAATCTCGGATGGTGTCTTTGGAGACTTCCATTGCATCACTGCCTCCACCTTTTCCGGATCCACCATGATCCCGTCAGTATACTTCACGTGACCCAAGAATTGAACCTCGCGCTACCAGAACACGCACTTGGAGAACTTAGCTTACAACTTCTCCTTACTCAACGTTTCTAGAACCTCCCGAACGTGACCGGCATGCTCTAACTCGCTCTTCGAATAAATCAGGATATCATCAATAAACACAATCACTGATTTATCCGACATCGGCCGACACACTCGATTCATCACAATCCCTAAAAGCAGCTGGCGTATTGGTCAAACCAAATGACATGACAAGAAACTCGTAATAACCATAACGTGTACGAAAAGTTGTTTTAGGGACATCCTGCTCTTTCACCTTTAACTGATGGTAGACCAATCGAAGATCTATCCTTGAGAACCAACTAGCACCTTGTAGCTGATCAAACAAATCATCAATTCTTGATAAGGGGTATCGGTTCCTTATCGTCAACTTATTTAGCTCACGGTAGTCAATACACATCCTCATACTAACATCTTTCTTCTTCACGAACAAGACCGGGGCACCCCAAGGAGAGATACTCGATCTAATGAACCCCTTATCAAGCAGCTCTTGCAATTGCTCCATCAATTCTTTCATCTAAATAGGAGCCAATAGATACGGTGCCTTGGCAACAGGTTGGGCACTCGATATCAAATCAATCTGGAACTCAATCACTCGGTCAGGTGGCACTCCTGATAAGTCTTCTGGGAACACGTCTAGAAAGTCACATACAACCGGTACATCAGACAGTTATGGTGTTGGTCTTTCCACATCCTTTACATAAGCCAAGTAGGCTCTACATCCACACCTCATGCACTTTCCCGCCACCGCCATTGAGATTACTTTTTGAATCGTCGTGACCCGATCACCATAAACCGTTACCGAGCTCCCGTCAGGCGCTGTCAAACGAATCATCTTCTTGCAACACACAATGTCTGCATTGTAGTCCGCCAACCAATCCATCCAAGAACCATATCAAAACCACCTAAGGTCATCACGAACGGTCTAACCAGAAATTTATGACCTTCAAATTCCACATCACATCCTTCTATCACCCAGAAATCCTGGTAAACTTACCTATGATAGTTTCTACATCAAAGGGTGCATTAACACATCTACTACTAACAGCCAGTTTAGCACAGAAAGAAGCATAAATGAAACTTTTACTAGCACCAAAATCGAAAAACACAGAGGCTAAAGTTTGGTTTACTAGAAATGTACCTGACATGACGTCAGGATCCATCCTAGCCTCCTCCTGCATCATTATGAACGCTCTGGCACTCGCCCTCGGTCCTACATCATCATACATCATATACATCATACATACCATCATGCATAAGCATCATACATACATCACATACATCATACATACCATCATGCATAAGCATCATACATACCTCATAACATGCCCATCATAACATCTATGACCTCAAAAGTCAGCTTAGCTTATATAGTCCCCGGGAACCTCCCTACTCAATGCCTACATCCATCCCTTTTTCTAGAAAGTCAGAAAACATTCTAAGTGTTCATCCGCATTTGTCTTTTGTTCATCAACATTTGCCATAGTTCATCCGCATTTGTCATACATCATCCGCATTTGTTCCTGTTCATCCGCATTTGTTCATCCGCATTGACTATACTAGTTCGCATTTCCCATACTTAGTCAATGTTCATCCACATTTCATCCAATACTCATCCGCATTGACTTTACTCATCCGTATTTCCCATACTTAGTCAATGTTCATCCGCATTTCATCCAATACACATCCGCATTGACATACTTAGTGGTTAATGCTTATCCGCATTTACTGTTCATCCGCATTGACTTTTCATTACTCATCCGCATTGACTTACTTAATAGTTAATGCTCATCCACATTGACTTACTTAATAGTTAATGCTCATCTGCATTAACTAGCATTGACTTACATTACTCATCCGCATTTCCTCTACATACTTAGACAGATTCTAAAACTTAAGTTTGAAGCCTTAAACATCAGATTTCAGTTCCCAATCACCATCCATCATATTCTAAGATTAAGTCTTACCTTTTAAGCCTTAGAAACACAATCATACATCAACAACCATGAACATAGCCAATCATTACATCATAACATCAATATACACACAGTCAAACATACAGGTTCGAAACCCTAGTTCAATGAAAACATACACTCATGCATCTCCAGCCACAAAATCTGTTAAAACCATTAAAAGAAGGGTTCTAGAACTCACCCTTGCAGCTCTTGAGTATGGCTTCTTCCAAACACATTTGCAATTGAGTTCAATCGCCTAGAAATGCACTAAAAACATACCCAAACACATACAAACACACATAAGCATAAACCCAAGGATAAAAGCAGTCAAGAACTCATGAACACATGTATTCTTACCTTTAATTCGAATTCTTCTTCTTCTTCCTTCAAAACCAAGAATTTTCAGCTCCTTCTCTCTCTCTCTCTACCAAGATCCAAATGAAAAAGGTGTGGTGTGACCATTTAGGCGGCCATACCACCTTTATCAGCAACTTTTATACTTTTTGTCCTTTTTGTCACTTTTAACCCCTAGACTTAGGTTTTATTTTTTTTCCTTCTCTTTATTCACTTTATTCTTTCCTTCTTTGACTTTTTAAATAACCGGGTGTTACAAGAATAGTGGCCACTTGTACAATGTGTAGACATATTCTGCAGACAAGTTTGTAAGCCACATTGGGTCGAATACCCGAGTAGTTTCCATTTTGCCCTCTCTTTGTAGAACTATGACCGCTTCGCCTGTTCTCCGATCATAATACCACCATTTAAAGTGTGGAGTGAAGTCCTAAGGCATTTCTCATAAGGGAATCTTCGACATTATGTGTGGGGGATTCCACTTCAGCACAACTTTAGGCTTACCGAATATGGGATTCACTTCACTTCGAATGTACCTCTTCAGTTGTGAGGTCTGAAGTTTACCCATCTGGTGTTGTATTCCGTCTTTAAAGCAGCCTCAAACTAACCTGACATCTTTCTAGGATCAACATATAGCAGATTTAAGCATTCCAGTTGGTTGAGTTCAAAACCTAGAACAGTCTTCAGATCATGTGGATATTTGAAGTACTCTATTCCCTTCTCCCTGTTTATAGCATAAAAATTTAGATCTTCAAAATACACCCACGCAATAATCTTGCCAGACATCTTCAGATGTTTCTTGACCTTGTAGAGTTTGGCGTAGGCATTTTGCTTTTGAGCTGTGCGTTGGGCTCTAGTTTCAGCAAAACATGCTGCCAATTCAGCCTTCTTGATCTCAACATCCGCATCCAAGGCTTGAGCTTTACTTTCATTCTTATCAGTTTCTTTCTCCATCTCATCTAGATTTTCAAATGTAGCACTGCCGAGAGTGTCACCCAAGTCGGGATCATATTTCCCTCTCGGTCAGTGTACTCTGGATAGTGCTCAGACATGACATCCTCGTTCTCTATTTCATCAACATCGTTTCGCTCATCATCACTCATAATATCAACCTTTGTAGCATCTTTGACGGGCTCGTCAGGATTCACTCTGAATATCTCTGCAAGTTGCTCATCGGTCAGGTCGTGTATGATTTCTCCTTCTTCGGGAGTGTAGCTCACTGACCTTCTTACAATCCCTTGCAAATCAAGAACCATTATGAATTGAGACTTGATTTGCTGAAGGGGACCAGTATCATATTCATCTTGCTGGGAAGCTTTATCTGCCTGTTTTAAACATTTAACATAACAATCATTAGTAGTTAATCAAGACATTTACAACATAGATAATCATAAATTACATCAATGTAATATTTGAATCAAGTACAAAACTTTTCTAAATACAAAACATCTAATCTTTACTTTATCTTGACCAGTCAGTTCTTCAACAACAGGGGCTGAGGATAATGCTCCCTCATCTTGTGATCTCTTAGTCCGCCTTTGTTGACCTTGAGCAGAGGCTGATGCAGCACCATCACGTTCTTCATCATCATCTTCTCCTCTCTTCTTACCACTCAGTCCTTCTTCATCATCCTCATCTTCTTCACCAGAATCATCATCATCATCACCTTTCCTGATCATTAGAGGCTTATCTTTGGATCTGTAGATACATGTGTACCTAGTTTAGGAGCTTAAGGTAGAATATCTTTCATGTCTTATATATATGTAATGGGTATGAATGAAATACAATGTGTAGTTGATGCATATAATGTTTAATATTTCATTAACGCTTAGTAAACTAACTATATAGGTTTGTGGTTGTTTACATAATTCTTAGTCTATAATGATTGAGAAACATGTTTAAACTTAATCATTTGAACTTCTCATGTGAATGGACCATGCTAATGGACCATACGCATGAATACTTCATGCTAATGAACCAGTCACATGACTGAACTAGGAGACTAGATCAACGCACGATTATGACAGAGATTGACTCAGTCGCACGACTGGCTTTTCAGTCATGTGGATGAATCAACCGCATGCTTCAGTCGCACGACTAAACCATGCTAATGGTTCAGTCGTACGAATGGAAAACCTTAACCTTTGAATACCACTTAACTCATGGAAAAACAGAACAATTCGAATACCTACACACACAATCGTATCCTAGCTGTCCAGAGACTCAAGAAAACCTGACTCAAGTTCATAGATCGTAGTTAATCATCTTAAAATTGTTCTTAATGTTTTGATTCATTCTTAGCTCGATTATACTTGCGTTCTTACTGATTGGATCGCCAATCAAACAGGATTACACACTATTTGGTTTGGTATACACGTAAATCAGCTAGTACTCCGTACCTAAACGGTCCTAAAAAGTGGTATTAGAGCTTTGGCACTTGATTTGCATGTCATTCAATCAATTTTGATATAAAAATCACCTTTTTCACTCAATAACTCAATCTTTTTGTGTCAAACAGTGTTTTTCGACGTCTCCAGGTCAAAAAGTTATTGATTTTCGACATACAGCAATTAGGGTTCGTGAGAAATTCGTGTTTTTGCGTCAAAGTGTTCAAAACCTTCGTTTTTGCAAAAACAGCAGCCTTTAGTCGCACGATTGACTCAATCATATGACTGAACCCATTTGCACCACTCATACACATGATTGAACTCAGTCACCTTGGTCATTCGTATGACTGACCAGCTTCATTCGCATAGACTCCAACTGCACTCTCCTTACGCATGACTGAATCAAATCGCACTATTGAATTCATTTGCATACATCATTCTTACGATTGACTGATTCGCATAAGTTCAATCGCATGAGTGGTCCATTCGGACAATTGAAGTGTTTGAAGTATTTGATTTTGAAAGTTTAAAGTTAACAAGATGGAAGAACAATACTCCACGTTTATTACAAGTAGAGACACACGGATCCAGAACCTCTTGCTTCTGGAGAATGAGACTAGGAATCATAATAAACCACCTAAGCTTATAATGTTAGATGATTACCCATAATGGAAGAAACGTTTTGAGATCTACCTCAATGGAGTTGATCCCAACCTTTGGTGCAGATGGGGTAAAATTGACATTGGGAGGTATGACTGACAGCCAGAAGGCAAAATATAATGCAGAGAAGAAGGTCTATGCCCTGTTAACTCTGTCTATACCAAAGGATATCTTCCATCAATTTTCTAAGAATAAACAGGCAAAGAAACTTTGGATAGCCTTGGAAAACGCTATGATGGAAATGCTTTGTTAAAAGCACTAAAGGCAAAAGCTTTGAAGAAGGAGTTTGACAACTTCTCATCAATGGGTAAAGAAAGTCTGGATGATGTAATCGACAGGTTCTATCATCTCAAGAGTGAGTTGCATATTCATGGAGTTACAACATCAATGGAAGACAAGGTATCCAGCTTGGCGGATGGTTTACCAGATAAGTGGGATTCGTTTGTATCTAATTTGAGACAAAACAATATATTGGGAAAATTAGACATAAACGACTTCATCCTAAAATTGAGAGAGGACAAGCTTAGGATGAAATACAGGTCGCAGAAAGAAACATATGACCAAAATCCTTCACTTTATAACACCTCTTCCACAACAGCTAGTTCAGGAGCACCCGTTTAGACCGCATTTGTTTCAAGTTCAACTGCTCTTTCACCAACCATAGCTTCAGGGTCTGACACGTCTGGGTCATCAAGTACCCATTATATTGCACCTGTGGCTAATGCTACCAAGTTAAAGACTGAGAACTCGGGAATATCACTATGGATGTGGTAAAAGAACATATGGATGTATTGGCAGTTGTTGTTCACTCGTATGATGGTTTGGTTGCAGGAAAGATTGGTAACTGTCATCTAGCAGATAAAGATTATGAACAAATAGAAGAGGATGAGCTTGAAAGAATGAACATAATATGGGCATTGGCAAGTGCCGTGTGGAGAGCTAAAAAGTTTGTTAAGAAAACGGGACAGAACTTGATAGCCACTAAAGACACTACTTTTGGTTTCGATAAGTCCAAAGTTACCTGTTTCAACTGTGGATAGAAGGGGTACTTTAAACATGAGTGTGTAAAGCCTAAGAAGACAGGTAACGGCAACCCGTTCTTGACTTTTAACCATCAGTACAAACCAATAGGTGGAGCTACCTCGTCTAGTACAGAGACAAAGGCCTTGACTGCTCAAGGTGACGAAGGACAAGATTGGACCTTCAATTTTGTGTCTCCGGGAGAATCTAACATTGCAAATGTCGAGGTGCCGGATGACAATACTAAAAGTGAAGATGATATCGTGGTCGAACTAGCAATGTCAGAAACTGAAGATACTGCAAAAGTGGTCAAACCCCTGATTGAAGAAGATACCAAAATGACATGTTCAGAATCTCCAACAACTGAAGAGTCAACCTCTGCACTGATGGCAAATTCAATTGAATCTTCACAGGTAAGTACTAAAGACCAACTGTTTGACAATCATGCTTGTTATGAATGTAATAAATTTAGGGAAAGCATAGATTTGAAATTTGCTAGGTTATTAGATCACAATGATAGCTTAGTAAAGGATTTGCAACTGTGTCCAGAAGCAAATCACATTTTAAAACAAAATGAGCACAATTACAAAGAGAAAATAGAACTGTTAAATAAACAACTAAGGGAAACCGAAGTTGTGACTTTTAACCAAGCAAATGACATTAAGTTCTATTTAAACTCCCTTGAAGAAACTAAAAAGGAAAAAGCAGTTTTGGAAGTCGAGGTAAATTCATTAAAACAAAAACTGCATAGTTGGACTAGTTCTTCTCATATACTTAATAACTTAGTGAAAGAACGAAATAACAGGGAGGGATTAGGTTACAAGGTGGTTCCACCACCACATGAGATCTTATTAAATACTAAATGTTGGCCAGTAAATAACAATCCTATTAAGGATCATGTGGTGACCACTCCTCTAGTTAGTGATCCAAATTCCACGTGTTAAATGGTGGAATCTGTCACTAAACTGAAGGAGGACACTTTGCAATCTAAGGGTAAAATGCATATCGTTAATTTGGATGAGCAATTTGAGAAGGTTAAGGTAAAGTCAGATTCAACATCTAATACTGAACTCAAAAAGACCAAACAAGTTAACCAAGCACGTGCTTCATGTCTAAGTCCAAATAAACAAAAAGTTAAAGATGTTAAAAAAGGTTCAAACAATTAATTTTGTTAAAGAAGATAAAACATCTAAACAAGAAGTGACAAAACCTAACAAGCCTAAAGTCACACCGGTCTCACACATTTCCCCACGGAGACGTCTTTCCCAACATGTTGAAGGTCGATCATGCTACAATTATGGAAAGAGAGGACACATTGCTTCTAATTTTCCTGAGTATCAGACACCAAGAAAGAAAGTTGAACTACATGATACTAAACATATTTCTTCTAAAAGAAATAATGAAACTAAAGTTAAAACCATAAAACAGTCGTCTGCTAATCACAAACAGGCATTGTACAAAACTGGCTTGTGGAAAGAAAAATCAAATCAAATGTCTGATATTGAGAGCAGTAAGAAAAATGATATACCCTCACCCTCAAATGGATAGTGGGTTGAATTTATGATGTGTGATTCCTCTGGGTTACCCAAGCCAGTTCAGGCTTGGGTCCCAAACCTTCACTAATCATTTCTTTTGAATGTGCAAGGTGTTCGTTATAGTGCTATCACAAACACTTGGATTGTGGATAGTGAAGCATCCAGGCACATGACCGGGAACCTGTCACTCCTCTCAAACGTCAAACAGAGTAAAGGAGGACATGTTTCTTTTGCTGGAAATAAATGAGGTTACATCACTGCACATGGAGAAGTAGGAAATCAGAAAGTTAAGTTTGACAAGGTCAACTATGTCAATAACTACAAAATAACTTAATTTCTGTATCACAGATTTGTGACAAAGTTTTCAAGGTTGTTTTTGATAACAAGAAGTGCTACGTGTTGAAGAAGGAGTACATCATTCCGGAGGACCAAATTTTAATGTCAGCTTCAAGGTATAATGACTTATACGTCTTAGATCTGTCAAAGGTCTCTGCAACCGATACTCAAGTCAAATGCTTCTTGTCAAAGGCAACTGAGAAGGAATCCATCTCCTGGCATAGGAGAATGGGACACATAAATCCAAGGAAGATGAATTATCTCATTCAGAATGATTTAGTCAATGGAGTTAATGGCAAAAACTTTCAACTTCTGGATTTCTGTGTGGCGTGTAAGAAAGGGAAACAAACCAAGAAGTCTCACAAGGCAAAGAACGTCAACTCTAATGAATTGCCTCTCAAACTTCTACATATGGATATGTTTGGTCGTGTGAGCACTAAAAGCATCACTAGAGATCTGTATTGTTATGTATTCACCGATGACTATTCCAGATTCTCTGGGTAATGCTTCTGAAATCCAAATTAGAAATATTTGATTCGTTCAAACAGCTTGTGACCACATTGGAATCTCTATACAAGTTAAAAGTATGTTAGATTCGCTCAGACAACGGTACAGAATTCAAGAACAAGTGGATGGAGGCATTCTGCAAAGAAAAGGGAATTGTACATCAGTTCACATCTACCTACACTCCAAAGATAAAACAGAGTTGCTGAACGGAAGAACAGAAGCTTGATAGAGACAGCCAGGATGATGCTAGCAGACGCGAAACTGCCTATCCAATTCTGGAACAAGGCAGTAGCAAATGCATGTGTCTTGGTGGTTAAACGACATGGTAAAACTTGTTACGAGTTGCTCCAATGATGTAAACCTAATCTGGAGTATCTTGAACCGTTTGGTGCACCTTGTACACTACTGAAGAAACATCAGTCAGGAAAGTTCAGTGAAAAGGCTGAAGAAGGTGTTTTTCTAGGCTACAACATACCGAATAAGAGGGTTTACAACAACTCAACGGGTCAAGTAGATGTGTGGTGCAACGTCGATGTTCAGAGATTCATCACCCCCTTGCAGGAAAAGGACCCACCTTCTTTTTCGATTATGATGGATTCTTCAAGTCCTTCAACATTACTCTCACTCCTTCTGATGCTGAGCTATCGACAAAGATGATGTATGATGTCTTAAACACACAAACCCAAGACTTGACTACATCCGGTTCACAAGATCAGTCTTCTAGTAACTCAGGGGGAGCACTGGAAGTAAGCGACTCCTCTTCTGACAATGAAAACATGGAAAATGTTCAGGTGGATCAGGAGGAACAGGTTCCTACTACTACAAGTACTCACACATCAGATGTTGATGCCTCTGACACTTCGGAATCCCATACTCCCACTGCCTAAGAGATTGAAACTGCGGTTCACAATCTGGATAATAAGGTAGTTGTACCCACCACTCTTGGATCTCGACTAAATGTTTATCATCCTCTGGACAATGTCATAGGCGATGTACAATCGGGAGTATATACAAGAAATCAACTATCTTCAGCTGATTATGCCTCGGTCATGGAAAAAGGCTACCTTCACGATGGTGCTTATCGATGTTTTGTGTCTCAATTTGAGCCAAAATATGTAATTGACGCCTTAAATGATGAGGCTTGGGTGAGTGCCATGAAAGAACAACTTCTTCAATTCAAGCAGTTAGGAGTGTGGACTCTGGTGGATAGACCTAAAGGTGCTAAGGTTATTGGCACTAAATGGGTTTTGAAATGCAAGAAGGATGACCAAGGGGTCATTATCAGAAACAAGGCTCGACTAGTAGTTCAAGGATTTTGACAAGTCGAGGTGATTGATTACAATGAAGTCTTTGCACCAGTGGCAAGAATGGAAGCAATTCGTATCTTCCTAGCCTATGCCTCTTACATGAAGATCAAAGTCTATCAACCGGATGTAAAGAGTGCATTTCTTCATGTTGAAATCTGGGAGATAGTGTATGTCAGTCAACCCAAAGGATTTGAGGATCCGTATCATCGGGATAGAGTGTACAAGCTAAACAAGGCTCTCTACCGGCTCCATCAAGCCCCCAGAGCATGGTATGAGAAGCTCTCGACTCATCTTGTGAAACACGGGTTTCGAAGAGGAGTGATTGATTGTACATTGTTTATCAAAGAAAAGGATGGTGACTTACTGCTTGTATAGATCTATGTTGATGACATAATCTTTGGGTCCAAAAATGAAGAATTGTGTAAAAATTTGAAGCAGTAATGAAGGCAGAATTTGAGATGAGTGCCATAGGAGAAATGAAGTTCTTTCTCGGGTTACAGGTGGATGAGACACCTAAGGGAATTTTTCTACATTAAACTAAGTATGTAGGCGATATTCTCAGTTGGTTCGATATGGAGAATGCTTCGGCAGATAGGACTCCACTTGCTACAAACCATGATGTGGCACTCGACGAAAGTGGTGATCGGGTTGATGCCACCATATACCGAGGAATGATCGGATCTCTCATGTACCTCACCGCCTCATGATCGGATATCATGTACGTGATGTGTCTATGCTATAGATATCAGGAAAAACCAAAGGTCAACCATCTCATCGGGGTTAAAAGGATATTTTGTTATCTGAAGGGTACTCCCACCCTCGGGTTGTGGTATCCTCATGATGATGATTTCGAGCTTATAGCGTATAGTGACTCGGATTACGGCGGTTGCAAAACGAACTACAAGTCAACATCAGTGGGATGTCAATTCTTTGGGAGAAGATTACTCACCTGGTAGTGTAAGAAGCAGACATCAGTTGCTCTGTCAACCAGTGAAGCTGAATATGTTGGTGCTGCAAGTTGTTGTTTACAATCATCTGGATTCAATAGCCAATGTGGGATTACGGTTTGCAATTCTCTAACACTCCTATTTATGTTGACAACTCTACTGCTATAGCCGTAACTAAAAATCTAGTCCAACATCCTAAAAGTAAACACATCGGAATTAAATATCACTTTTTATGTGATTGTTTTGAAAAGCATTTGATCGATGTTGTTAAAATAAATATGGACTTTCAACATGCTGATCTCTACACAAAAGCCTTTGATAAACCACGTTTTCTATATCTGTTAGAGGTCAACGGCGTTAAAAAGAAAAGTGAAGTGATTTCCAACGATGACAGTACTTAGCCTGACAAGTAGATTTCATTTTTACTTTTAATTTTTATTTTATTTATTTCTTCACCTATTAAATTCTAAACGCAAAAACATTTTCGGTTTTATAATTTTAGGGGGAGAATAGGTTAAGTTAATATTAAATTTAGTTGTTTTAATTTCAGTACATAAAAAAATGAGGGAGGAGGACAGTCTAGCTAAGAGAAATGAGATCGTATCTGTGATACTTATTCAATGACTATGGAAAATGATAGTACGCAGGAACAAATAGTTTGGGACTTTAAAAGAAGAAATTGTTTAAAAAGAAAAATTCGAAGTATAAGTCTAAGAAGTCTAAGCAACAATAAAAGGAAAAATGATAGTAAAACTAGCTGCTACTAAGGTAACATGAAGAAAGTAGACCTAGAGGTTGCTAGACCATTAGATGATGTCTCGGTAGATTCAACAATTAGATAAGTAGACGTCATTGGTGATTTCAAGTTCAAACTAAGTTGTTCAACAATCTATGGGTCATCATCTTATCCTTGGTTAACACAATCAACAAAGTTCCAATAAGGGTTGACGAGCAAAACAAATGCCACAAATGTGTGCGGATGACCATAAAATGAGCAAAGCACATGAAAAGTGCAAAAAGCAAAATAAATTCCACAAATGTTGTTGGTGCGATCTGTGCAAAAGGAATATAATTGCTCAAACAAGAAGATAGGTTGTTTGCCTCTCTACTGTGTAGTGGCACTGACCTGAGGATAAGCATAACCTAAATATTCTAGAATTCATTGTTGTTTGCGTCTCTCTGCTATGCGGTGGCACTGACCAGAGGCTTAGCATGTCTTTGAAAGCTCTAGAATAGTTTCTTCTTGAATACTACCCTTAGACCATTCAAAAATCTTCTGAGGAACGTTGATTACCATATAAGCGTGAGATCCACAAATGCTTGTTGAAATAATTAACCTTAAATCATCACCAATCTATGTCAAAAGTCTATGTATGGATTTAAGAGGACAAGTATACTAACAATCATTGTGGTTGCAACTCTTGAAAGTCAAAACCACTGTGTGCATCTTGTGGCACTAGTATGATTTCCTAGACTTGCTAATGACTCTTGATGAAAACAAGAATCTAGCATTAAAATGTTTTGGTAACATGTCCCAAATGATTCGATTTACCTGTATGATTCCATAATTAATCGTCCCAGTTATGGTCAAAATAACTTGAAGCTGTCTGTTCGAGAAATAAATCTGTTAGATATCTATCTTAGGATTTCCACCTCACATAAAATTACAAAAATATGTTTTAGTTTTGTCTTTAGTTCTAGTTGTTTCATTTGTTTAATTTTTGTCAGTTTAGTTATTAACATCGGACTATGCATTGGAATTCTATCTGGGATTTAATCACTAAAAAGGGTCAGGTCTCTGGTGACCAACCGAGTTATCAAATGTTAAAAAGGATCACGTCTGAGGTGATCAAAAGTTCTGTAAGTTAAAAAGGAGTGTGCCCTAATAATCAATTTGAGCCCTAAACTTAACCAAGACATAGTTTGCCTAAGAAACTAATAAAACTAGTATATTGTTCAATTAAGGGTTATTAGGTGTTATGTCGGTCATTTGCGAGACTAATAAGCCAAACCACAATGTCTAACATTAAGTTTTGCTCAAAATTTGAACTTGAATTGATAAACAGTCTGTCATGCGACTGGACACCGTGATGAACTTCAATCGCACTACTGAGCTGGGCGAATGGCTCAATCGTACTACTGAACCATGTGTATGAGTTCAGTCGCACGACTGGTGTAAACATATGGGATAGCATACGAGTAAGCCCATTCGCATGCTCAGTGGTACGTATGAGCTCATTCGCACGACTAGATTTCAGTCGCACAGTTCATTCGCACAAAAGAATAGAAGATTTCAAATCCAATATACCAAATTGTTACTCATTGACACACTCTAATGTTTATTTACAATGTGTAATAGATGGCGAGTCGTTGGACTATGAGCATGAAGAATAACATTTGTGCTCATCTGGATCTGACCTCCCGGAATGCAGCTGATTTCTCTATCATTATTACATTTTTACGGAGATCAAGGATCTTCCATGCTATATCGACTCCGTGCACTCTGTACCGTTCAGTTCAGCAGGCTTTCTGGGAAAGCGCTGTCGTCGACAGGTCCTCGGATCCTACTGTATCAGGAGCTCCATTTTTGGTCAGGCTATAAAGATCACTGAGGATGATCTCAGCATAGTTTTAGAGTTTGGGGATGATGCTGACTGCACTACACTACTACACCCGTTGACTGTACGAGGTTGTTTTCTGTGGGCCAAGTACTCGGGGGATATCAATGCATGTGTGCTAAACAAGAGCAACCTGTACCCCCAATTTAAGTACTTAGCCCATGTGCTGCTTAAGAGCATTGCCTCAAGGAAGGGAGGCTTCGATGAGCTATCAGATCAGGTTCAAAATGCCTATGTGGCGTTGGTGTTGAACCATCCGTTCAACTTCTCGAGGATGATCTTCACCTACCTGGTGGAGAACATCGAGGCGAAGAACAAGGAGGGTTTTTGCATGTACCCTCACTTTATGCAAATGATTATTGACCAGAAGCTCCTATCGCTGCCAAATGAGAAGGAGGATGTCGTGGTGCCTTAGGTCATGGATGACACCACCCTTGGAAGGATGAAAGTGTACAGGGGGAAGCAGGTGAAACCCCCTGTCAGGCGACTATTTGGGCATCTGGCACGTGAAGATTACGTGGCGCCAGTACGAAGGAAGTGGTGCCACGATGACAACGACTCAGACACTGAGCAGATTGTGCTCCCCACTGATGACTCGGATGATGATGACAGTGGTGATGGTGGAGACAATGGCACCACACTATCTAGGGCCACCACTATAGATGTTACACCTCCACCATCCACTCATGGAGAAGCTAATACAGCTAGATTCCATTAGGATTTATGTCCTGATGAGGAGGAGGAGGATGATGAGGAGTCGTTGAGTCGAACGGTGGGCAGCAAGGTGGTTGCCACCGAGTGAGGGTTTCAGGAGGTTGGAGGATGCCCTGGCGAGTCTAGGGAGACTACGACTGATCCTACCTACACCCCAGGCCAACCTAGCAACCTAGAGGGAGCATCCTCCTTGAAGGGTTCGAGGAAAAAGAGGATGGCTTAGCCCCATGGGATGAAGCCCAAGAGACGAAGGTACACGTTGATCACTGCCTCTTCCCCCACTGCCACCACAGCTACCACCACCACCACTACATCACCCACCACCGCTACTACCACTCCACCCACCATTACTACCACACCTCCACCTACCACTACCTCACCACCCACCACTACTACCACTCCACCCACCATTACTACCACACCTCCACCTACCACTACCTCACCCACCACCACTACTACCACTCCACCCACTCATATGCCACCACCCATATTCACCACTGCCACCATTACCAACCACCAAGCTGGACCATCATCCCATCCATCATTCACTACAGGATCATCTCTGCCCCCCATTAGGGTAGAGGAACATCTGTCAGCACTCAACCGAATGGTGCTGAAGCTGTTGGCGGCTGATGAAGAGAGAGTTGCCTAACTACATCAGCTTGCGCAGCTTAATGCTACCCAAGCTCAGCACATAGCCCAACTCTAGGAGCAAAACGATCAATTAGGCAAGAGGATTGGGGAGTTGGAGGCTACAAACAGGACCATCATGCTCAGGCTCAAAGGAACTAAAGATGAGCCTCTCAAGATCAGCATGGGAGATGATAATGGTGGTGATGATGATGATTATGAGGGTGAGGATGATGAGGATGATGATGAAGATGAGACAGAAGAAGGAGGTGATGATGGAGCAGGAGAGGAAGAGGGAGGAGATGATGAGGAAGGAGATGATGCAGCTGCATCAGATGCCACACAAGCCAAAGAAAGACGCTCCATGAAGGCATAGGATCAGGGAGCCTCGTCCTCAGTGCTGCTTGCAGAAGAGCACATGATCAGGATAAAAGTAATGTTTAGATGTTTATGTAATTTTAAATATTATGTAATTGAATCATGTATTAAACTTATGTACTTAATGTTTATATATATTTGCTATTTAACTGTCTTGATTATTGACAAATGATTGATGTGTTAAATGTTTAAATCAAGCATCTCAACCATCTCAGCAAGACTAGTATAATGTTGCTCCCCTACAGCAAATCAAGTCTCGATTCACTATTATACTTGATTTGCAAGGGATTGTCAAGAGGCCTATGAGTTATACTCCTGAAGAAGAAGAAATAATTCATGACCTTACTGATGAGCAACTTGCGTAGATGTTCCGGCTAAATCCAGATGAAATCGTCAAGGATCCCCTAACGTTGACGTGGCTAGTGACGATGAGCTTAATGATGTGGACGAAATAGAGATTGAAGACGTCAAAGCCCAGCATATCCAGAGTATGCTGACAGAGAGGGAAATGTAGTCCCTAATCTGGGTGATACTCTCGTCAGTGATAATTTGAAAAACTGGATCAGATGGAGCAAGAGTTCGAGATGAATAAGGATGAAGCCTAAGCCTTAGACGCCGATGTCAACATCAAAAAGGCTGAATAGGTGGCTTGTTTTGCAGAGATCTGAGCCCAACGCACTGAGCCGAGTGCCTACACCAAGCTCTACAAAGTGAAGAAGCATCTAAAGGTGTCAGGATAGATTATAGCGTGGGCATATATTGAGGATCTAAATGTCTATGCTGTCAAGAGGGAGAAGGGAATAGAGTACTTCAGATTCCCACATGATCTGAAGACTCTCCCTGGTTTTGAGCTCAACCAGCTGGCCAAATTGAAGTTGCTATATGCTAACCCAAAGAAAATATCAGGCTGGTTTGAGGCTGCATTGAGGAAAGAATACCACACCAGGTGGGTTAACTTTTGACCTCAATAACTGACGAGGTACATCAGACGGTATGAAGTTCATTCCATTACTGGGAAGCCAAAGATAGTGTTAAACTGGAGTCCTTCATGCACAATGTCAATAATCCCTCTAAAGGAAATGCCATAGGACTTCACTCCACACTTTAAGTGGTGTTACTACGATTGGAGAACATGTGAAGCTGTTATAGTCTTGCAAAAAGAGGGCCAAATGGATACTATTCGGGTATTTCACCCAATGTGGCTAACTAACTTGTTTGCTGATGATGTATACACATTGTACAAGTGGCCACTATTTTATGATTCGCAAGACATTATACAAACCCTCCAGTTCCAAAATGTTATAAGGCTCTATTTCACATTTGAGATACATTTTGGAGGTACAAGAGAGGAGAAGTACACTAAGTTAAAGAGCTGATAAAGAATGTTAGACAATGCTGTAAACTAGGTACAAGGAGGAGTTTGTAGATACATGTGTACCTAGTTTAGGAGTTCAATGTAAAATGTCTTTCATGTCTTACATATATGTAATTGAATGGGTATGAATGAAATATAGTGTGTGGTTGATGCATATAATGTTTAATATTTCATTGTTTATTGTGCGATAATGCTTAGTGAACTAACAATATAGGTGTGTGGTTGTTTACATAATTCTTAGTCTATAATGATTGAGAAACATGTTTAAACTTAATCGTGTGAAGTTCTCATGCGAATGGACCATGCTAATGGACCATACGCATGAATACTTCATGCTAATGAACTAGTCACACGACTGAACAAGAGACTGGATCGCTAACCTATAAATACCAGTTAATTCGTGGAAAAATGGAACAATTTGAATACCTACACACACAATCGTATCCTAGCGGTCTAGAGACTCAAAAAAACTTGTTCCAAGTTCATAGATCGTAGTTAGTCATCCTACAATTGTTCTGAACATTTTGATTCGTTCTTAGATCGATTATACTTGTGTTCTCACTGTTCGGATCGCTAATCAAATAGGATTCCACACTATTTGGTTTGGTATACACGTAAATCAGTTAGTACTACGTACCTAAAAGGTCCTAACAGGATCCTTTTAGCCTGAGCATGATCTTCTTATTCTTTCTCTTGTTCCTACACCTGGGTAATCTGCTAAGTTTGAGTAGCATTTAGCTTCATGAGCTGGCTTAGCTGTGTAGCTCTTTGCCCATCAGCAGCTAACATCTTTAGCTCCATCCGGTTTAGGTTGGCAAGTTGTTCCTCTACTCCGATAGAGGGTAGAGTGGGTCCATGGCTCATCGCAAATGAGGAAAGGTTCTAGGTCTTTTGGGTGGTGGTGGTGGTGGTGGATGTGGTGAAGATGAATGGTGGAATAGGAGTGGATGGTGAAGGGGTGGCTGTGGTAGTGGTGGTTGGAGGTGTGATAGTGGTGGTAGTGGGTGTGGTAGTGGTAATAGGGGGTGTGGGAGTAGTGGTGGTAGCTGTGGTGGATGTGGTGGTAATCAATGTAATCCTTCTCCTCTTGCTCTTCATCCTATGGGGCTGAGCCATCCTCTTCTTCCTCAATCCCTTAGAGGAGGATGCTCCCCCTGGGCTGATGGGATGGTCAGGGATGTATGATGGATCAGTAGTAGCAGCAACAGCATCCCTGGACTCACCCTGGCGTCCACCAAACGCTACATGCCCTCTCTCAGTGGCAACAACCTTGCTACCCACTGTCCTCACCAGTGGCTCCTCATCTGACTCTTACTCCTCATTTATCTGAAAGTAAGGGTGGATTGGAGCCTGCTCGGATCCACCCGGAGCCTCACCGGCTTGACCATCACCATGGTCGCCGTCGTCATCTGAATCATTAGTGGGTATCTTAATAGGCTCGACATCCAAATCACTCTCATCGTGACACCACTTCTTGTGAGAAGGCGTCACGTAATCAGCACTCGCCAAGTGCCCGAACAATCTCCTGATAGGGGGTTTCACCTGCTGCCCTTGGTATACCTTCGTCCTCCCAAGGTGGTGTCATCCATAACCTCTAACATCACTACAACATCCTTTTCCTGGGTAGTAAAGGGAGCTTCTCATCTATGATCATTTGCAAGAACCTTGGATACATGCAGAAGCTCTCCTTACCTTGGCCTCAATGTTCTTGATCATGTAAGAGAAAATCATGTTGGAGAAGTTGAAGGGGTGATTTGGCACCAGTGCATTCTGGATTTGGTCACATAGATCATCAAATCCACCCCTCCGTGAAGCAATGCACTTTAGAATGACATAGGCGAGGTACTTGAACTGGGGACATAGGTCGCTTTTGTTGTGCACACCTGCGTGATATCCCCAGTGTACTTTATCCTTAGAAAACATCCCCTTACTGTCAAAGGATGTAACTTAGTCGGTGGGCAGCATCTTCACCCAGATCCAGTACCCGTCGAAGGTCTACTGCAGTAACCTCAATCTCTTGGCCAAAAATAGTGCTTCTAATGCAGTAGGGCTCAACAGATCTATCAACTAAAGCACCTTCCAAAAGGCCTGTTGTATAGACCGATAGGGTGTTCATGGAGCAGATATAGCTCTGTAGATCCTTGATCTCCTCAGAAAGACAATAATACGAACAAACTCACTAGCATTCGAGTGGTGGCATCCAAGTGGGCACAAATGTTGTGCTTGGTGTTGATGATCCACCTATCTGCCATGTTTCTGTAACACAAGATACATAAACATGAGATTTGTCCATAATAGAAACTATTGAAATTTAAACTGTTCTGAGATCAGTTTGGTTTAATTGTGTGATTGAACCATACGACTGAGTTCAGTCATGTGATTGAGCATGCGGATGAGTTTAATCAAGCGATTGAGCATGCGGCTGAGTTCAATCGGGCGATTGAGCATGCGGCTGAATTCAGTTGAGCGATTAAGCATGCGACTGAGTTCAATCGGGCGATTGAGCTCATACGCCTTGTTCATTCGGTTAATTGAGTCATTCGCCTAGCTCGATCATGCGATTGAAGTTCATTTGGAGGGTCTATTCGCATAACTCTCTGTTCGACACTCCAACCTTGACTCTAGGTCATAACTTGATGTTAAACGTCGTGCTTAGACTCGTTAGATTTGCAGGGACCCTAACTATCACTGTATGTCCTTCATTTTCACGATTAAGCATATTTAAGTGGTCTATTTGAAAGTTTTTATAGATTTTTTGATTTTAATCAATGTGGTCTGTTAGGGTTTGATTACTCCATGCATTTTGTGCGAATTCATTCACTAAGTACCTGTAGAAGATGACCGTACATGTTAGTAACACAATCTCAGTGCGTAATCAATGAAATAGAATTTTGGTAGAGTATGTTTGCTTTCGTGCGATTTAGGAGCGATTGAAGGGTGGTGAGAATGTGTGACCGACTTTTACCCTATTCATACTGATTTTACTTTCAGTCGTGTGACTGGACCTATTCACACGCTTTATTCATGTGACTGGGGCTCAGTTGTGCGATTGGCTCAGTCGGTCACATCCGTTCGTGCGACTGGCGTTCAGTCGTGTGACTGACTCATTCGGTCTCTTCCATTCGTGCGATTGGTTTATTCTGGTGATCCAATCGCATGAATTGATCCATGCTTATGGTCCAATCGTAGTTTGGTCCATACGTATTGTTCAATCGTGCGATTGACTCATACTCATGATCCAATCGTGCGAATGGCTAAGACTTATGAGTTTCACCTCATGCACTTTCAAACACTTAACTTGTTAATTATTGATAAGACATTATGACCATTGATCATCTCAGACTTGACCCTTTTAATTTAAAAAACTGTTGATCACCTGAGATGTGATCCTTTTAATCTTAAAAAACCAAGTGGTCACCTTAGACATGACCCCTTTTAGTGAGTGATTTACGAATTGAATTCAGATGGATAGTCCAACGTTTACCTACCAAATGACTAAAATTAATAAATAAAAACAAGTAGAAATTTAAAAAACAAAACCAACACATATTTTTTTGTAATTTTGAATGGAGATGGATTTAAACCTATTACAATACTTCTAACCGATTTTACTTCATGGACAACACAACTTCAATTCTATTTTATCATTTCTTGTACGATTTAGTATGGAATCATACAGGTATATCAAAATCATTTGGGATATTTTAATAAATTATGTTGTGCTAGATTTTTGTTTTGACCGAGAGTCAATATCAATTTTAGGAACTTATACTAGAGCTACAAGCTGCACATAATGATTTTGACATTCAAGAACCGCATCTCAAGATGATTGTTAGTATACTTGTCCTCTTAAATCCATACACAAAATTTTGACACTCATTGTTGGACCAAAAGAACCAATGAGCCGGATCAGAAAAACCTTTAAGTCCCACAGACATCACAACAACTACTGAAGACCACAACAGCTGAAGACAACAGCTGATTACAAAGTCTGAACACAAGTGCTGAAGACAAAGTCTGAAGACAAGTGCTGAAGACAAAGTCTAAAGACAAGTGCTGAAGACAAAGTCTGAAGATAAGTGCTGAAGACAAAGTCTGAAGACAAGTGCTGAAGACAAAGTCTGAAGACAAGTGCTGAAGACAAAGTCTGAAGACAAGTGCTAAAGACAAAGTCTGAAGACACAAGTGCTGAAGACCAAAGTATCAGACGTTGTCACAACAGCTGAAGAGGTCTTCTTCAGTAGTTGTGACGGTTTACCTTTCAGTAGTTTTATGTTTTATCTGTTCAGTAGTTTGACACAACAGCTGAAGAATACTTCTTCAGTTGTTGTGCTCGTCAGTAGTTTTATGCTTTTCAGTAGTTTTGTAAAACGACTGAAGAGCTTGTTCTTCGGTCGTTGTAGTTTCAGTAGTTTGTTATCAGTAGTTTCATATTTTGTACTTAACACTCTGATATGTTCTCAGTAGTTGTGAACATTTCAGTAGTTTGTTAAGAGTTAGTTATTTTTGTAATAGATCTGCCAGTTGTCACTTTCCCGTGATAACAGCAGCGATTGCACTCTATATAAGGAGTGTCAACCTATTGTAATAGGTGAATGATTTGATCAGAAATATTCGATATTATAGAAACATTCCTTGTTAGAGAAATATATTCTCTCGTTATAACCGTATTGTTCTTAATGCATACGAGTATCAATTCTCGCTACAATTTGTCTAATTCTTGTTTTTATTCCGCTGCGTTACGCTCTATTACATCAAACTTGTGATCACTGATCCTGACAAATGGTATCAGAGCAGGTTAATCATTGATCGATCTAATAATTGATCATTGAAACTGCTATTCAAGATCCAAGTTTGATTGAATTAGCATTTTTTTGCAAGAAACGGTTATAGAGATTGAATTTTCTGTGTTTCTGGTCATTTATCCTGAGAATTTCTCTTGGTTTTCATTGAGTCTGGTGTGGTCTATGTAAAAACGTTTAAAAGCTTGAATTAAATTGTATTTGGACTGAAAATGACTACTCCTTCCAATGATCCTCACAATACTGGTTCCTCAACCAAGCCTCCAATGCTGGTTAGGAATGAGTATAACATATGGCAACAACGAATGCTCCATCACCTGTCTGTTAACAGCGCAGGTTGTTGGACATCAGTGGTACATGGTCCATGCAAGCCTATGGTGAATAACCCGGAAACCAATCAAATGGTTCTGAAGAGGAGGGAGCAATACTCAAATGAGGATAAGAAATTGTTTGAGATTGATGCAAAAGCCCATGGAATTCTGGCCATGGCACTGCCCAATGAAATCTATTCTGGGCTAATGCATCATGAAACTGCCCATGACCTCTGGAATGCTTGAAAGAACAATTTGGAGGAAGAGATGAGGTCTTGGCAAATAATAGAGAAATCCTTGCCCAACAATATGAGACATTCTCTCATAGAAAGGGTGAGACACTGACTTAACAGTTTGAGCGGTTCTCTTGTTTGATCTCTGAATTAGAAATGGTCAAACATGAGTACACCAATATCCAGATGAATAACAGATTTCTCAGATCACTGCCTGAGAGATGGGACACATATACTATTGTCCTACGCTCCAGTGCAAATTTGGACAAACTATCTCTCACCCAACTCCATGGGAAATTGCTCAAATTTGAGAGAGAGATAGAACAAAAATGAAAACTGTCTTCATCTGGAAAGCTCACTGAAGACTTTGTACTAGGCAACACTACCTTGGTTGGTCATGAGTTAGAATATGCTTCATCTGAATGCCACTATGATGAGCATATTGATTTCTCCTCAAACACTTCTGATTCTGCGTTTGTGAGTGTTGATAGTCAGTTTACTGGGTGTAATAATGACATACTATGCTTCATCATGGATGATCTCAAGGGGATTGCTGATGATGACTTAGAAGAGATGGATATTTTGAGCCAAATGGCCTTGATAAATATCAGATCTCAGAAGTTCTACAAAAGAACTGGAAGAAAGTTCCCAGGACTCTCTGGCAAAACCAAAGTTGGTTTTGACAAGAGTAAGTTGAAGTGTCACAAATGCCACGGGCTTGGACACTTTGCTAGAGAATGCAGATCATCTGGATCTAATTCCTCTGCACCTTTTGTGACTTTCCCTGGCAACAGTCAACAACACAGAGGGAAACTTCCTGTCAATTCTAGTCATCATTCTCAACCACAATCTCCTGCATATTTTGTTCCTCAGGGTCAAATGCCATATCCTTACCCTTGCTATTACATGCCACAGTCAAATCAAGTTCAAGTTCCTATAGTACCATAACCTCATGCACTACCAGAACCTCAACCATCTCAATCTCATCAACCTCCTCAACCTCAACAACACAGCTTCTTCACCCCTGGAGTTGTTGACTGGAGCAGTTTACCGGATGACATGTCTAGTCATGAACAACTGTTCACATGTGCTGGTCAACATAGTGTGACAGTCCTTTTGGGAATCTGGCTCTCATGGCCCTGGAGTCTACTGAGGGTTCCTGCTCAAATGCATCATCTTCACAGGTAACTCAGGTATTTTCAGAGGCTAAAGCCAAGTTATGTTCTGAATCATGCATTGCTGCCTTTGTCTCCATTAGAGAGGCAAATGTAGCATTAATAAATCAAAAACTTGAGTTTGAGAAAACCATTTCCAAAAGAAAAGCTGAGTTTGAGTCTGCTATTAATAGTAAAAATGATGAGATTTATAAGCTTAAATGCCAATTAAATGATGAAAAGGCCAAGCTAGAGGTTATTCTGGAAGACCATAGAAGTCTTAAAGAAACCCTTGCAGTCACCCAGGTAGAGTGTGATCGATGGGTACAATCATGCAAAGGTTTTGAAATGCTTCTTAGTAAGCAATCTGCTTCCAGTGTGAAGTTTGGTATTGGTTATAATCACACTGCTCCTACTACAGATTTTGCTTCAAGAGCAGAAGTGAAATCTGATGGAGAAAGCAATAACCAATCCACCTCATCATGTGATTCACTTTTTGATAGAGCATCATCAAAAGTTGAAGTCAGCACTAAGCCCTCTCAGAACCCATCAGCTGATGTTGATGGTTCCACTGCTGACACTCACATGATCAAAGAGATGATCAACTCATGAGTTATTTCTGGAAGTCCTGAAAGGACTGGAGAGCAAGATTTAACACCTGAAGTTCAAACTCCAACTACTGTCAGCACTGAAGAGAAGAAAACTGTCAGTAGAAAGAGTTTGAAGACTACTAAAGAGGAAGTAAAGAAAGCAAATAATGCTTCCAAAGTACTGAAGAGCAAGTCTTCAGTAGTTTCATTCTCTTTAGTTGATGATCAACATAAGATGAAGAAGAAACCATGTGAAGTATGTGGTTTGTGCAATCATCTTACAGATGATTGTTGGTACAAAAGGGGATCCAAACTCAAACATAAAGAGGAAGTAAAGAGAAAATGGTTAAAATAAAAACTGAGTTTGAAGCCACATTTGTACCAGCAACATCAAATCCTGTAACCCTTAAGTCCAAAAAGGAAGGGGCTAAACATGTAACAGCTGAGATTGCTCAAAAGAAGAAGGTGCAACATAGGAACTTATCAAACTCCAATGCCATGTGTCTGAAGAGCTGAAAGCCTTATCACAAAATCAGACACAGCTGGTTATGATGGTTCAACATCTATTGGGAAGAGTTAACCAATTAGATGTTCCTATGTTGAAACCACAGAAAAGGAGGTCCAAGCCAAAGGATTCCTTTTCTTCACCAGTTTCTTCCTCTCAGGCTGTTTTTTCCAACAAACATGTTAGTTTACCATCTGTTGATGAGAACAGGCCTAAGACCAAAAAGGTTTGGGTCTCAAAATCTAACTAATTTGTTGTATTTTGTAGGGTTCTTCAACATACCTCAGAGGCATCTGGTATGTAGACAGTGGAGGATCCATGCATATGACAGGAAACAGATCACTTCTTAATGACTACTCTCAAGGAAGGAAGGGGTTGTGTCATTTGGCAATGATGCAAAGGGTTACATCATCGGCAAAGGCTTTGTTTCCAATGGGGAAATAAAGTTTGATGATGTTAACCATGTGGAAAATCTCAAGTACAACTCTTGAGTGTCAGTCAAATGTGTGACAAAGGCCATGTTGCTCTTTTCACCAGTCAGAACTGTCGGATTCTGTCATCCAAAGTTCTAAGTTTGATTGATAAGGTGTGGATGAACACACTCTCCTAAAGGCCAACAAGACAGGAAGAGTGTATGCCTTAGATCTTTCCAAGAAAATAGATATCAAAGGCCATCCTTGCCTATTTTCCAAGGCTTCCCCTCAAGAATCTACTTTATGGCATAGAAGGCTGGGTCATGTTAATCTCAAAAACATAAATCAGCTCATAAACCATGGTTTAGTAAGGGGACTGCCTATGAAGGAGTTCAAGTGTGAAGATAACTGCACTGCTTGTTTAAAAGGAAAACAGCACAAAGCTTCATTTCCCTCCATAGAAGAACCTAAGTCCACTGCGTGTTTACAGCTTCTTCACATGGATCTCTTTGGTCCTGTGAGAGTGATGAGTATGGATAAGAAGAAATACTGTCTGGTAATTGTAGATGATTACTCCAGATTTGTATGGACTTTCTTCTTGCATTCAAAGGATGAGGTTGCGCAGTCCATTATGAACTTTGTGTTACATGTTGAGAAGCAGTATTCCTTACCAGTTAAGTGTGTGAGGAGTGACAATGGTACTGAATTCAGAAACCACACACTTGATGAGTTTTACTTATCAAAGGGAATCAAGAGGCAGTATAGCATCCCAAGAACTCCTGAGCAAAATGGAGTAATAGAGAGAAAGAACAGGACCCTTATTGAAGCTGCAAGGTCCATGTTGGTTGATTCTGGACTGCCAATGACTTTTTGGGCTGAAGCTGTCAATACAGCTTGCTATGTACAGAATAGAGTTCTAGTAAATCAGAGGTTGATAAAGACTCCATATGAAGTTCTTCATCATTTGGCCCCTCTAATTTCATTCTTCAGAGCATTTGGGTGTCCTTGTTTCATTCTCAACATACGGGATCAACTCCAAAATTTTGATCCTAAGGTGGATGCAGGGTACTTTGTTGGTTATTCATCAACTTGCAAAGCATACAGAGTCTTCAACTGTAGAACAAAGATGGTTGAACAGACTCTACATGTTAAGTTTAATGAATCTCCAAAGGACAAGATTCCACAAAGCCCTATGGAGCTATCTGATTTGGACATACTGCAATATGTTCCTTATCAAACTCCTGCTGTTGCTCCTGTCAACAGTTCACCACCTGGTGGTACTGCTGGTGCTGATGATGATGATGATAGCAGTACTCACCTCTTCAGGTTTAGTGATCAACTGCCTGATTCAGCTAGACCTGATGCTCCTGTAGCTCCAGTAGCACCATTCACAACAAATGCTGATGAGATTTCTTCAAATTCAACTTCCTTTGAATTACCATCCACTGATTGGTTCAAGGAAATGATTCACCATCACCTTATTGAACATGCTACAAACACTTGCACAGATCTCATTGTGTATCAAGATCAGAAGAATCACCCTGTGTCTCAAATCATTGGTGATATCACTGCTGGCGTATCAACAAGAAGTCAATTGTCAAATTTCTGCTTCTATGCTCTTCATCAGTCAGCAAGAGCCAAGAATTATCACATTGCTTTAAAGGACAATGGATGGGTTGATGCCATGCAGCTTGAGCTTCTTCAGTTCAAGAAACAGCAAGTGTGGGAACTGGTTCCTCTACCTCCAGCTAAGTGTGCAACAGGCACTAAATGGGTGTTTAGGAACAAAACTGATGAAAATGGGCTTATTGTTAAGAACAAGGCCAGACTGGTTGTTCAGGGGTTTGCACAAGAAGAAGGTATTGATTATGATGAAACCTTTGCCCCTGTAGCCAGACTGGAAGCAATTCGATTGTTTTAGCTTATGCTGCTTATCAAAACCTTAATTTTTTTCAAATGGATGTCAAAAGTGCATTTTTGTATTGGAAAATTAAAGAAGAGGTTTATGTATTTCAACCACCAAGCTTTGAGGACAATAAACATCCTAATTGGGTGTAAGCTTGATAAGGCTCTTTATGGGTTGAAACAAGCTCCTAGAGCCTGGTATGAGACATTATCAAACTTTCTTTTGGAAAATAATTTCACTAGAGGCTCCATAGATAAGACTTTATTCATTAAGAAAGGCAGCTAGCATTACTTGTTCAAATTTATGTAGATGATATATTTTGCATCCTCTGATCCACAGTTGTGATGCCTTTACAAAGTTGATGCAATAGAAGTTTGAAATGAGTGCCATGGGAGAATTACAGTTCTTTCTGGGTTTGCAAATCAAACAAAAAGGCTGATGGAATTTTCATTCATCAGTCCAAATACACAAAAGATCTTTTGGAAAAGTTTGATTTACAAAACTGTAAGCCTTGTTCTCCCCATGTGCAGCACCACACAACTGGATACACATCAGAAAGGTAAAGTGGTTGATGAAACACTTTACAGATGTATGATTGGGTCCTTGATGTATTTAACAGCTTCTAGACCAGATATTATGTTTGCTACATGTGTTTGTACTAGATTTCAGGCTGCACCTAAGGAGTCTCATTTGATTGCAGTCAAGAGGATCTTTAGATATCTACAAGGCACTCCATCTCTAGGTTTATGGTATTCTACTAGACATTCTGGTAAATTAGTTGCTTTTTCTGACAGTGACTATGCAGGGTGTAAGTTGACCAGGAAATCAACTTCTGGTGGATGTCAATTCCTAGGCAACTGCTTGATTTCTTGGCAGAGCAAGAAACAGACCTGAGTGCTACATCAACTGCTGAAGCAGAGTACATTGCCGCTGCAAGCTGTACATCTCAGGTACTCTGGCTTCAAAACCAATTATTGGATTATGGCATAACAGAGACTAAGACCCCATTGTTAATGGACAACCCTTCAGCTCTTTGTATTGTCAAGAATCCTGTCCAGCACTCTAGGACTAAACATATTGAAATCAGACACCATTTTATTAGAGATTGTTTTGAAAAAGGTCTGATTGATCCAAAATTGTTCCTAGTGCTGATGAGCTTGCAGACATTTTACTAAGCCTTTGGATAGTTCAACTTTCCACAACCTGGTGTTAAGGCTTGGTATGCTGCAGCTAGAATAAGTGACAACTACTAATGATCTCAGCTCACAGTACCGATGATCATTAGTTCATTAGTGTCACATATAAGTACTGGTGAGTTTTTTACCCTCAGTAGTTTTTATAACTACTGAAGGCTACATACCTCACCAGTACTGAAGTACTTTATCTGTTAAAACAGCTGATGTAGTTACAACAGCTGATGTAGTCACAACAGCTGTTGTAGCCACAAATACTGATGTCAGAAATGCAGATTACTGATGGCTATGAAACACCTGAAAAGTAGATGAAAAGTCTGATGAGTAAGTGTTGAGGACAATGTGAAACAGCTGAAAAGCTATGAATTGACGAAAACAGGTGATGAGTAATTACTCTTCAGTTGTTTCTACAACTGCTGTTTCATTAAAAACAACTGAAGCCAAAACTATGTCTTCAGTAGTTTACTACTGAAGACTAACACCAAGTCTTCAGCTGTTTACAACAATGCTAACAAAACACTGTCTTCAGTAGTTTCACAACTACTGATGACTAATACCAAGTCTTCAGTTGTTTCATCACCTGAAGTCAAAACTGTTCAGTAGTTTTTATAACTACTGATGACTAAATCAGAGACTTCAGCTGTTTCAACGTCTGACGGTAATACCCCGTCATCAGTAGTTTCAACAACTGATGACTCACACCAAAACCTTCAGTCGTTTTCTAACCCGACCCTTTAAATACCTTATCCCACTTCAGAGTTTTTATCTTCTCTTCTCAAACCTAACGTTCAAAAACCTCTGAAACTCTCTACCCTCTCTTCATCAATGGCGACCATGCAACTAAAACCACGACACAACTATGTCGCACATCTCACCAAATCGCCAACTGGACCAAGTTTCACAACGCCATTGATTTAATGGTTCAGTCACCCTACAAAACGGCTTTTCTGGTAAATCCCACCATATATGCCGAATCCTTAACCAATTCTGGACAAACGTCACTCTGGTCTCTGAGGAGAATGACACAGAGTCTCTTCAATCGTTTGTCCATGGCCAAAAAGTGGTCATTACTCCAGACACTCTTCGCCAAACCCTTAATCTGGATGATGCCACTTTCCCAACTGGTTATCCAAAGGGCACAACAGATCAATCATTTGCCCACCATGGATACCAGGGTAACCTGAGTGCATCTACCATACTGAAGAAACATTTCCGAATGCCGAACGTCTCATATTTCATATGGTAAATGTATGCCTGCCTCCAAGACTTCATCATGGGATCAAATGTCCACAAGGTGGCAACAGGTAATGTACTCCATCCTTGAGCAACAACCTTTAAATTTTTCTGAAATACTATTTTTAGAGCTCAAGGATATGGCCCAAAAACAACTTGCTAACTGTTGGATATTATATCCTCGTTCATAATGGCCATAATTGAAAACCAGCTTCAAGCTGAGGGACTTGTTGGCCTGGGAGTCCCTGCTGGCTGTATGCCTGAAGTATACTCCCAGCACAACTCTGACCAATCACTGAAAATGGCTGCCAAGCTGCGAAAACCACGCAGCTGGAACCCACAACCACCACCTCCAAATCCAAAGTCCCCACCAAACCCACTAAAAATAAGACAACAAAGGCTACTCAGGGAAATGAGTCCCCTGAGGATGCCCCTGCAACACAACGCAGGCTATATCCACTGGTTATAACCCCTAGTGGATACAAGGACTTCCCAGCCACAGCCGCTCAGGATTCCACTCAAAAGGAGCCTGCAGCAACCACAGAAGGGGTACCCACAAATCTGGGATCTTCCTCATTTGAGGAGATTGCCATTGAAGAGCACCATTCTCCCCATGTGCACACTGCTTTTACCCCATCTCCCCATGCAACCGCCCCCCAAAGTCCAACCATTATCATTGCAAACATGCTGACTCAGCTGCATGCCTCTCCTCTCTCCCCAAATGAGGACGAGGATCACCATGCTTCTGACAACCCACAGCACCGGGGTTTACACGTTCTATCTCCTGGTGTGGATATGGAGATTAGAACATCTAGTGAGGCTGCCACCTCTTCTAATCAGCACATGATCAGAATGAGGCTGGTAACATAGCTAAGACTCACTAGAGGCACAGCTGATGAAGGACATAGTCTGAGGCTGGAAGTCCCCAGTTCCAAGAAAAAGGGGCACATGCTAAAACTAGTCTACACCCAGTGCATGTACATCTGCTACAAGCAGGAGGTCAGGTGATTCAGCATCTGCTGATGATGACCTGGGCTTCTTTTATGATGTTCTGGCCCAGAACACAATTCTTGAGGAAGAAGTCAGTAGACTACAAAGAATACTTGACCAATTCTCTCAAGAAGCAAGTCCATCTACCACCAACATAAACCCACAGATGGCACCTTCACCTGAAGGTCTCCCCACACTCAGCCACTCAACACTTCCAACCACCAGCTTCTGTTTCTGGCACTACTTCTCAGGGACAGAACCCCTCTGAGCAAACAGTTGCTATCTTTCAGCAAACCCTACCTCTCATCACCCAATGATCACAGACATTGTGATCAAAACCATGGATGAGAGGCTTCCCTCAATCATACAACCCCTGGTGGAGGAGATTGTGAGCACAAGGCTTTCTGCTACTCAACCCTTGCAAACAATGCAACAAAAAGGGGGAGAGTCAGTCAGTGAAATCAAAGAGGAAGAGCAAACTGAAAGAAAAGGAAACTGAGAAGGAAGAGGAGTCTGTGAAGGGAACCGAAAATGATCAAGTGGGTGAAAGTCACAAAGACTTTCATGTCACATATAAGAAGAGGAAGGGTGAAGGAAAAGAGAAAGAACTCCAACTCGATAAGATGATCAAAATGGCAGATGCTGCACATAGTAAATCAATGGATGCCATTATTGATCAACTGTATAGACAAGGGTTCGATACTGCACAACTTGATTAAGAGATCAGGAGACTTGAAGTTGAAGAAATTAACTCAAGATGGGCAAGTTATATGCATTAGAAAGAGAGAGACTAGAGATCATGATCAGATTCATTGCAAAATATCTTGGGAGATCATTGATCGAGATTAAATCATGGACCAGGGACAGTATCTTGGCCATAACCTCCAAGATCTGTTCGTCTGAAGCATACACTAAGGGTTTAGTAGTCGAAGCTTTGATTGAAGCAGGAGCAGGGAGCAGGACTGAGCTAGCCAAACACTCAAAAGCCACACTCACCTCTAAAATGCTAACTCAGCCTGTCAACATTCCTCTCCAAAACAACCACAACACAACCCACAAAACCAACTCCCTTACCCTCCAAACCAACAGCCGATGATGCACCCAAGAAGAAGAAGAGAAGGTGTTGAGGCTAGAAGAAGAAGAAGAAGAGGATGATGTGGAAGAAGATAGGCTGCCTCTGTCTGCAGTCCTAACATTGCCTAAAGCCAAACCCATGCCCATCACTCCTACCTCACAGATGGAAACTGTGAGAGTAAAGATTGAAGAAGAGCAGCAGCAAAGGCTTCATGACGATGAGATGTTGAAAAGCATCGAAAAAAACTTATGCTGCTTCTTCATCAATAATTAGTATGAAGAAAGAAGCTTGAGGTTGTACACCCTTGCCAACACATTTCAATATCAGAAGGAAAAGGTGAGAGTATGGCATGATCCTAGGGTGGCTCACAGGATTGTAAAGAAAGACATTCCTTCGAGATACAAGGGCCAAGTAAAAAGGATCGTAGATGAAGAGATCACAGTGGTCCTTCTAGTATCACCCTGGGAGATTATAGAAGATTTCAAGAAGGCCTATGAGACTAAACAGCCACCCCAAAAGATGATAGAGAACAGAGTTATTAAAAAGGGGTTAGTCTACAAAAGGCTTGAGAACTTCAAACAAAATGAGCTCAGTCTGTTACTTGAAGGGACTCATCCTGATGAGTTTGCATACAGACAGATTACAACAGTTGAGCTCAAAAATGGCAAACAGGCCAAGTACATCTCAGAGCTGTATGGGCGTGAAGGATTGTTTGATGGTGAAGCTGAGAACCTGACCATGGAAGAACAAATTATGTTTCTCAAGCATACACCAGAGAATCCTACAGGCTTATACATGGGAAGTGAGTCTCATGGATGGGGGAACAGCTCAGTGTCCAATTCGCCAATACAGAGCTCCCATCCATACATTGCCAACCAAATCATCAGAGACTCATTCCCAGGTCAGTGCTTATATGGGTCATCTTCTCAACTGATCAAGAAGGAAAGAGACCAACCATTGTGCCAACAATAAGTGGGACCTCAATAAAGTTAAAGGTTTTGGCTGCATTGGTTCAAGGGGAGTTTGTTGGACCAAAAGAACCAATGAGCCGGATCAGAAAAACCTTTAAGTCCCACAGACGTCACAACAACTACTGAAGACCACAACAGCTGAAGACAACAGCTGATTACAAAGTCTGAACACAAGTGCTGAAGACAAAGTCTGAAGACAAGTGCTGAAGACAAAGTCTGAAGACAAGTGCTGAAGACAAAGTCTGAAGACAAGTGCTGAAGACAAAGTCTGAAGACAAGTGCTGAAGACAAAGTCTGAAGACAAGTGCTGAAGACAAAGTCTGAAGACAAGTGCTGAAGATAAAGTCTGAAGACACAAGTGCTGAAGACCAAAGTATCAGACGTTGTCACAACAGCTGAAGAGGTCTTCTTCAGTAGTTGTGACGGTTACCTTTCAGTAGTTTTATGTTTTATCTGTTCAGTAGTTTGACACAACAGCTGAAGAATACTTCTTCAGTTGTTGTGCTCGTCAGTAGTTTTATGTTTTTCAGTAGTTTTGTAAAACGACTGAAGAGCTTGTTCTTCGGTCGTTGTAGTTTCAGTAGTTTCTTATTAGTAGTTCATATTTTGTACTTAACACTCTGATATGTTCTCAGTAGCTGTGAACATTTCAGTAGTTTGTTAAGAGTTAGTTATTTTTGTAATAGATCTGCCAGTTGTCATTTTCCCGTGATAACAGCAGCGATTGCACTCTATATAAGGAGTGTCAACCTATTGTAATAGGTGAATGATTTGATCAGAAATATTCGATATTATAGAAACATCCTTGTTACAAAAATATATTCTCTCGTTATAACCGTATTTGTTCTTAATGCATACGAGTATCAAATTCTTGCTACAATTTGTCTAATTCTTGTTCTTATTCCGCTGCGTTACGCTCTATTACATCAAACTTATGATCACTGATCCTGACACTCATTCGTGATGATTTAAGGTTTAATTATTTCAACCAGCATTTCTGGATCCCACACTTATATGGTAATCAATGTTCCTTAGGAGGTTTTTGAGCGGTCTACGGGTATATATCAAGAAGCAACTATTCTAAGAGCTTTCAACGAGATGCTAAGCCTCAGGTCAGTGCCATCGTACAGTAGTGAGGCGCAAACAACAATGAATTCTATAATATTTAGGTTTGCTTATTCTCAGATCAGTGCCACCGCACAGTAGAGAGGCACACAACCTATCTTCTTGTTAGAGCATTTATTTTCTTTTTGCACATATCACACCAAAAAATAATTTATTAGCTTGATTGCATTTTGCATTTTTCCATGTGCTTTGTTCAAATTTATGGTCGTCTGCATACATTTGTGGCGTTTATTTTGCTCTCGCCCCTTATGGGAAGTGTGTTGATTGTGTTAACCAGGGATAAGATGGGAACCCACAGCAAGTTGAACAACTTAGTTTGAACTTGAAACCACCATGAGGTCTACTCATCTATTGTGTTGAATCTACCGACACATCATATAATGAACTAGCAGCATCTAGGTCTACTTTCTCTATGTTACCTTGGTAGCATACTAGTTTTACTATCATTTTTCCTTTTACTTTGTTTAGACTTTTCAGACTTAAACTTTAAATTTTGCATCTTAATAAGTTAAACCCTTTTGAAATCCCAAACAATTTGTTCCCTGTGTACTATCATTTTCCATAAACGTTAAATCAATATCACAGATTTGATTACTTTTCTTTTGGGTAAGTTGTCCTTCTCTCTCGTTTTTTTAAGTAATTAAATAAAGTAGCTAATTTACTAATTTAATACTAATCTAACCTATTATGTCCCTAAAATTCTAAAACCGAAAATATTTTTGTGTTTTTGGATTTTTATAAACAAGAAAATAAAATAAAATAAAATTAAAAATAAAAATGTCGGACTAGGCATTTTCTTCCTCTGAAATCACATCACTTTTCTTTTTCACACCATTAACCTCTAATAGATATAAAAACTTCGGTTTATCAAATGATTTTGTGTGGAGGTCGGTGCGTTGAAAATCCGTATTTATTTTAATCGCATCGATTAGTTGCTTTTCAAAACAGTCACATATAAAGTGATACTTAATACCAATGTGTTTAGTTTTAGGATGTTGGACTGGATTTTTTGTTACGGCTATAGCAGCAGAATTATCAACATAGATAGGAGTGTTAGAAAATTGCAATCCGTAGTTGCACATTTGCTGTTGAATCCAGATTATTTATGAACAGCAACTTTCAGCAACAATGTATTCAGCATCACATGTTGACAGGGCAACGCAGGTCTGCTTCTCACACTGCTAGGTGACTAACCGTCTACCAAAGAACTAACATCCTGCTGATGTTGACTTGTAATTCATTTTGCAACCGCCATAATCCGAGTCACTATATGCTGTAAGCTCAAAGTCATCATCATGAGGATACCACAACCCGAGTGTTGGAGTACCCTTCAGATAGCGGAAAATCAGTTTAACACCTATGAGATGGTTAACTTTCGGCTTCGCCTGATATCTGGAACACAGACACATCGCATACATGGTATCAGGACGAGACTCTGTGAGATACATAAGGGATCCAATCATTCCTATATACATTGTAGCATCGACCAGATCACCATTTTTGTCGGATGCCACATCGTGGTTTGTGGCTAGTGGAGTTCTAGCAGCTGAAGCATTCTCCATGTCAAACCGACTGAGGATGTCCCCTACATATTTACTTTGATGCAGGAAGATTCCATTTGGTGTCTCATCCACTTGTAGTCCTAGGAAAAATGTCATCTCCCCATTGCACTCATCTTAAATTCTACTTTCATGACAGATTCTAATTTGTCACACCCCGACCGACGGCGGAATCATAGGGGCGGACGAATGTGAAACGATTTTTCATAGCACATGGAAATAATTAAGTTGAAATAATATTAAATATCATTAATCATTGTACATTACAAGACAAATAAGTCCACACAATACAAAAGCTTCAAACAAAGAAATAACATATTTAGTTAAACTAGGTCCAAGTCTTATATGAGCACGAAGAGAAATCTCAAGTATTAAACCTGAAACATGTTAAAAATAAAAGGTCAACAGTAATGTTGGTGAGATTTCCATAATTTTCAATACATAAATATATAAAAGATGGCAATTCATGTCATAGATTAGTGAACAAAGTAACTAGGGATGTAAGACAGAATGCACAATCAAACCTTGAGAGTTTTACAAGTCTCAAATGTTTACAAGTATATACGATTAGCTAAATATACTTGGATCAACCAAGCAGGCTTGTCAGGCCCATAGATCTATGACGTCGCCAGGCTTGCAATAGTTAATGATTATACGTATAATCGACATTACATGGTAGCTACAAAGATCAACTAACCACAACATACAAGTGAATTGCCATATGTTTACAAGAATCAAACGTTTTACAAGTGCAACGATTATAAGGTAACATGTTCACCTCAAAGTGTGAAAATATGAAAAAGGGTATAGAAATACTCAAATGGAAAACTCACAAGTACAGTGGTGGTTGTAGAGTACATAAGAAAACTTGAGTGTCAAGAGTCAAAGTGTAACACCTCGAATTTTTATTTAAACGAAAGAAAAAGAAAAGTAAATAGAAAGACTCAAACCTCGGGTGAATTGATTAGTAATCTACGACTCAAACCCCAAGTGTTGCAAGAAGATGGATTGATCAACCATGCACGACCAGAGTTCGGTGTCAACCTACGACAATGGATTATGATGAAGGCTTCGACCAGGAAAGTGGATGGTTTGATTTGGAAATCTAGTAAAGATAATACTAAAGTATAGAGGGTCATTCCCAGTTGTTGCTCAGGTAGAGAAGTGACACATCGACTGGAGCTACCCGATGAGTTAAGTGGAATTCATCTGTTGTTCCATGTATCTCGGCTAAGAAAGTGTTCGATCGATGAGAATATGATCATGCCACTAGAGAATACTCAGATGGACAACGTATTCAACTACAAGAAGCAACTGGTGGCCATTACTAATCAGAAGAAGAGAATGCGCTAAGGAGGATGATGGTCTCACTTGTGCGGGTGCAATGAAGCCTAAAGGGATCTAAGTCTAAGTGGATGGTCAAGGAAGAGGTGAGACAGTGTTAACCGTAACTATTTGAGAAGCGATAGGTTTCAGGGACGAAACCTCTTTAAGGGGGGTAGACTTGTAACACCCGGAATTTTTATTTAAACAAAAGGAAAAGAAAAGTAAATAGAAATAATAGATAATGAGCACAAATTGAGGGGCATAAAGTGTACAAAGTACAAAACCTTATTATTTTAAGGTTTAAAGGGGCATGGCCGCCCATCCCTTGTTCACCATCTCCATTTGGCTGAAAGGAAGAAAGAAGAGAGAGAAATCCCTTGGTTCTAGAGAGAGAAAGAGAAAGAAGCAGCTGCAAATGTGAGTTTTCTCTTATATGAGCTCAGTTTCAGTTGGGTTTCGAGTTCTTGACCGAAGTTCTTGGTGTTTAGTGTTGTTTTCGGGATTTAAGAGCTGACTGAAGGTGGGTCTCGAACTTGAAGTGTGTTGCTCAAAGGCTGCTCAAGGTGAGTTTCTAGAACCCCTCTTTTACAGATTTTCAACTTGTTTGGGGCTATTATGCATACCAAGAAAATGTTTTCAAGTGAAACCATGAGTTTCAGCCTATTGTTTGATGAGTTTCAGCCAAAGTTTAAGTGAAATGGGTAAATATTTTCAAATGAAACCTAAACTTAAACTGAGAATGGGAGTAAAAAGAGAAGGATGCCAGTCCTAGTAGCTACGTGCCTGCAGGTAAAGGTTTTATGTGAACATTTTATGTAAGCTAACGGTTAACCAGTATTATGTGTGCATGCTATTTGATTTATGTGCTCTTAGTATATTTAGATACTGATTAAGTCGGGATAGGAAATGCTCGGAGTATGAAGAGTAAAGTATGTGGCTAATCACAACTCGCCACTACAATTAGGGACTTACTATACTTGACATAAACTGAATTATGACCTTGAATGACCGTGTTGGTGTTTAAATCTTATAATGTGTTAAAGGATGGCTGGACAGAAATCTTCCAAGACTCCTAGAGGCAGAGGCTATCCACGTGTGAGTAGGAGTAGTGCTAAGGCTCTTGAAACAATCCATGAGAACCCTGAGGTTCATGGCCGAAGCGAAGAGAATGAGAATGCTAGCTTGAATGCCTCAGCTAGGGAGGCGATTGCTAATGAAGTACACCAGGTCATGCAGACAGTCTTACCGTCTGTGGTGACTGAAATCATCAGGGCTGTGAGAAGGGAAGAGAGGAATGAGAAGGAGACTAGAAAGGGATCAACGGGCAAGGGAAGCAGAGGGGAGGAGGAACAACCGGAGCCAGAGACTGTGTTATCTGATAAGGAAGAGGAGGAAGAAGAGCATGTACCCGAGGCAGCACGAGGCTGTAATTATAGGGCATTCCAAAGATGCAAGCCCCTACCTTTGATGGTAATAGCACTATTGCTGCTGCTTACCGATGGTTGAGAGAGATGGAGGTTGTCCTTGAGATCAGCGAGTGCCGAGAGGACCAAAAAGTGAATTTCGCTACACATTCGTTTGTGGACTCGGCCTTATGCTGGTGGGACAGCATAGTCCAGGCTGAGGGTACCAGGGCAATCGGAAGGATGAGGTGGAGTGAACTGAAGAAGCCGGTGATCGAAGAGTTATGTCCTCACCGGGAATTTGACAAGATTGAGAGAGAGTTCTTACAACTAGAGGCGAGAACGATGCCACGAAAGATCAAGAGGTACATTCAAGGACTGCCGACAGACATCCGTAGACATTTGATCACTACACGACCAAGTACATTCAGATTGGTGATCGACTTTGCTGGGAGATTTTACGACGAGCGAGAGGTGATGGTGACAACGGACGAAGAGGAAGAACGGAACCATGCCAAAAAGGGGAATGGAAGGCGAGATAATGATGATGGAATTGTGGCTGAAGGTAAGATGATGAGGGTCGATGATCGAGAGAGGATAACAAGGAAGGAGAAGATATGCTAGAAGTGTGGTAGAGGTCACAAAGGGGAGTGCAAATGGGGACTAAAAGTTTGCTTCCAATATGGAAAGGAGGGCCACAGGACAAGAGATTGTCAAATGGCTAAATGCTACGACTGTGGCGAGACTGGACATATGAGCAGAGATTGCAAGAAATCGAGGGTAGGAAGCTCTGGTACAAGGAAGGAGGACAGAGGGTGAAGGCTAGAGCCTTTGCTATGACTAGGAGGAGGCTAGATAAGACTCTGAGGTAACGTCAGGTACATTTTTCGTAATTTAGATTTATGCATCTTTACTTTAATTGTGGCACTAGTAGTAGTTTTGTTGCTGCTATCTTATATGATGTCACACGTTAGGAGTAAGAAGATTGATAAGCCCTTCCATGTAAGAATTTCTATTAGTAAGTCAACCAGGTTACCTAATGCCCTAGAGGATTGCGCGATAGAATTGAGAGAGAGCGCTTGTCCTGCTAGACTGTTCAAGACAGACGTAGGTGGATAGACATGCATCTCCGGGTTAATGATTAGTAATCTACGACTCAAACCCCAAGTGTTGCAAGAAGATGGATTGACCAACCGTGCACGACCAGAGTTCGGTGTCGACCTACGAAAATGGATTATAATGAAGGCTTCGACCAGGAAAGCGGATGGTTTGATTTGGAAATCGAGTAAAGCTAATACTAAAGTATAGAGGGTCATTCCCAGTTGTTGCTCAGGTAGGAGAAGTGACACATCGACTGGAGCTACCCGATAAGTTAAGTGGAATTCATCTGATGTTCCATGCATCTCGGCTAAGAAAGTGTTCGATCGATGAGAATATGATCATGCCACTAGAGAATGCTGAGATGGACAACGTATTCAACTACAAGAAGCAACTGGTGGCCATTACTAATACGAAGAAGAGATTGGGCTAAAGAGGATGATGGTCTCACTTGTGCGGGTGCAGTGAAGCCTAAAAGGATCTATGTCTAAGTGCATGGTCAAGGAAGAGGTGAGACAGTGTTAACCGTAACTATTTGAGAAGCGACAGGTTTCGGGGACGAAACCTCTTTAAGGGGGATAGACTTGTAACACCCCAAATTTTTATTTAAACAAAAGGAAAAAGAAAAGTAAATAGAAAGAAAAAATAACGAGCACAAGTGGAGGGGGATAAAGTGTACAAAGTACAAAACCTTATTATTTTAAGGTTTAAAGGGGCATGGCCGTCCATCCCTTCTTCACCATCTCCATTCGGCTGAAAGGAAGAAAGAAGAGAGAGAAAGCCCTAGGTTCTAAAGAGAGAAAGAGGAAGAAGCAACTGCAAAGGTGAGTTTTCTCTTATATGAGCTCGGTTTCAGCTGGGTTTCGAGTTCTTGACTGAAGTTCTTGGTGTTTAGTGTCTGTTTTCGTGATTTAAGAGCTGAATTGAAGGTGGGTCTCAAACTTGAAGTGTGTTGCTCAAAGGCTGCTCAAGGTGAGTTTCTAGAACCCCTCTTTTACTGATTTTCAACTTGTTTGGGGCTATTATGGATACCAAGAAAATGTTTTCAATTGAGACCGTGAGTTTCAGCTTATTATTCGATGATGTTCTGTGTATGTATGTTTTAGAGTTGGTTTATGGGTTAGTGTTTATGTTTAGCATGCTTAGGTGCCCTTAGCATGTTAGATCTATGCTTGAGTATTATTAGAATGATAATCGGGTGATGTTAGTAGCATAGAAAATATTTCAGAATGTTCTAATGCACATGAACAGTGGCCCATGTGGCCAGCATGTTGGCCATGTGCCTAAGTGTTGGCCATGCGCCCAAGAGTGGGCCATGCGCCTAAACAGTGTTCCCATGTGCCCAACGGCCAACTGCCTAAGTATGCCCAACCGCCCAAACCCCATGCGCCTAAGTGTTAATAATATAAGTGTAAGCTTAGAAGCCCAAATAGTGCCCAATGCGCCCAATTGTTAAAACAACTAATTGTTGATATGCCTGAACAGGTACCATGCGCCTGCATAGTGGCAAAGCGCCTGAACAGGGCTGAAACACCCAAACAGTGCCCATGCGCCCAGAATGTTTTAGACATAGAATTTTTATGCTCATACACCTAAAATGTCCCATGCACCCATTTTGGACTTAGGATTTTCTAAGTGGTTTTAAGGGGTCAAATCGGGAGATAGGCCTTGTTATGACATGATGACTTATGCTTGATGTGTATATGTGTGAGTGATGTGTTATCTTTTTTCGTCAAAGAGTTTTCAAAGCGTACGTATTATGTTTTATAATACATTATGTATGACTTTACGGGGTGTGATGTATAAACGAATAAATTAACGAACGTAAAGTATTACGGAACGAAGTGAAATATAACGATAAAGTACAAAACGAACGAATATGATAGAGTACAAAATGAACACATGAGATAACAAATCGTGAACATGAAAGTGACGGATGATAAGATCCGTGTCGCATACGGTACTGTGTCAGTCTTCGGACATGAGTCGGGGGTTTGTTTATCAGGCCCCGGCACAGTATCAGTCTTCGGACATGAGTTGGGGGTATTGCATGAGGCAAAATAGGATGATGAGATCCGTGTCGCATACCCCGATACTGTGTCAGTCTTCGTACATGAGTCGGGGGTTTGTTTATCAGGCCCCGACACAATATTAGTCTTCGGACATGAGTCAGCGGTATTGCATGAGACGAGATAATGAGGTGAGCGACCTTGTGTTGCAACAGACTCGGATAGAGTTCAATCCCTGTGATTAACTCGAATGAGATCTTTGTCTCGTATCCCGATGCTGTGTCAGTCTTCGGACATGAGTCGGGGGTTTGTGTACAGGCCCCAGCACAGCATGAATTTTCGAGCATGAGTCGGGGATATTGCATGAGACAAGATTCGAGTAATGAAGAGTAATGAGCGAAAGTAAATAAAAGAATGAAACAATGAAAGAATGAAAGAACGAAACGAATAAAGAACATAGATTGAGTGTACGTATGTTGTATGACCATGAATGAATGTAAAGATAGTTTTTAAAGGAAATAAAGTATTTTATTATAAAAACTAAAAATCACTCAGCATCGCTGACTTTTGTATGCATGATAGTTGGCAGGTATTTTGTTGATGCTAAGGAGTTGCAGGCATGGATGCATAAGCCACTATGAGTGTTTTGAGGGTGGCATCCATATTTTTACATGTCACTGTATTTGAGATGAAAACGAATGTTATAAATAAATGAAATGCCATGTTTTTAGTTATTAATGAAAGTTTTAAATTCCGCTGCAAAATAAATGTACGTTTTAAAATGTTTTATGCGCGATGAATGACCAACTGTGAGGTGCCCGAGAATGGGGCCTTACACAAAGGTGATGTCCTAAATGATAAAAGGAACAATAACCTGAGGTTGGAATTCATTACAATAAATTAGGACGTTTAAAGAATGCAAAAAACGAAAGGTAGATTGAAAAAGGATTATTGCATCAATTTTAGATTTTGGACAGAATGTTTGGTATGTGTTTGAACAGGTTTTAAAAATAGAAAACGGTTTCATAAAATTATAAAAATTTATACTTGATTATTTTCAAGACTCCCGGACAACTTTCATTCAGAAACAATTTTATGAAAAGATATTTAAATAGGTCAAACAAGCAACACAAGACAGAAGGTGTTGAAATGCGCACTTATCTTGAGAACGTTATTGTTGAGTAGTCCGATTGAGTTTGAAGACGTATAAACTGTCGTTGAAAAGGTAATTCAAGGAACTTAACATTGGAGTCTGAGTTTACTCAAATTTATTTTGTTATGATCAAGTTATGGTCAGTTAAAGTAAGATTATATTCTGCCAGAATTGTAATAAGGCACTTAGGTGGACTTTTAAAAACATTAAAGCATGAAACGGGTTAGAATATTTTATTATGTCAATATATGGTATATTAGTCTTCATTTGATTTATAAACATATTCTAAGACATTAGCATAGCCATCATTTAGAACAATAATCTTGTGGAATAACCGAATGCGGCGGCATAGCCTTCCATATGCAAACGGTATTCTTTGTTTATGTTAGTGTGTTATTAGCTTCATTTAGGAATGTTAGTGATTGTTATAAGGTTTGTGATTATTAAAATGTTAATGATCAAATGATGATGATTAAAATAAGAAGAGATTTGGTAGAAGAAAGAACAATAGTAAGAACATAAAGTCATGAGAACAATCGGATGTTAAGATGATTAAAATGTATAATATAAAAGCAATAAAAGATTACCTTAGTATTAAGAGTTCTTGAAATTTTTTGTAAAATAAAATTCTTCAAATTGATTATAACCAATGGATGAAAGAAAGATATGATAGTGAGATTTTTAGAGAATGAGCAAATAAAAAGTAAGGCCTAAGCATTGCTTTTATACATGAGGTTAGGAGGAGGTTATGAATGATGTTAATGGTGGTTTATAAGTCTTTTAAAATGATGTTATGATTTTGAAATAAATATAAGATTAAATAAAAAAATAGATAAAAGAATAATTACAATTTATTTTCTTATAAAATCTTTATAACTTTTATAAGACTTGTAACTTTATAAGTTTATTAAAATTCATTTTATAACTTTATAAGTTTTAATAAATCTTTTTCATTTAGTTATTATTGTAAAATGATAAATAAAGATTTATATTTTTTATGAAAAAGATTTATTTATAAAATAAATAAATTATTATTCTTTGTTTAAATGATAAAATGAATATACCAATTTCAATATTGCTTAAATTACACATTTAACATATTTGATTCAATAAAATAAATAATAAAAATTTTAAATATTAAAATTTCTATCGTTTTCGGGTTTGGTTTCATAATTTTGAAATTTGACGAATGTTACAGTCTCCCCTACTTTATGGAATTTCGTCCCGAAATTTAATCTCAAGATGACTAATTTCGAGGATATGAGGAGACTTGGATTTCATTTCATGTTTGCAAGTGAACTCTTGGGAGCACTTAAATTCAATAAGTTTAATTATGATGTTTTCATATGCTTAAGTTTGTTAAATTTCATAATTCATGATTTCATGTGTTTCTTGGCAAAAGGGTGCAAGTGGAATTTCAATTGATAGGCTTTTACATGTCAAGCGGTTCAAGACGATTAGGAAGGTTTTGACACAACACCAAGTTTTAGATCAACACGAGACTCAGCTTAACGAGTATGAGAAATATATTCACGACACTTTTGGATGGGATATGAATTCATAGGAGCTTCTTAAGTAAATAACTTTACCAGGGTTCTAGATGATTGATTCTTGTTTACTTATGTCATTGAGGTTTCAAAGTTTCATAGTTAAATTGATACGTGAATCGTGTTTGTTAAGATTAATGGTTTAGTTCAGGATAAAAGTAACATTGAGATGAGGTTGCAGAATAAGTGCGGTTTGGAAGGGAAGACATTCAGAAAATGATTATTAAGGGTCGTTAAGAGAATTGGGTAGTGAGTTTTAAGATCCAAAAGATAAGATCCATGATAAAACAATTTAAAGTAACAAGATGTTTTGGGTGTAACGTTCGGTTTACAAACCAAAATATTACATTGACTTATCAAAGTATTAGGTCAACTACAACTTTAATGAAGACATGTGTACCTATAAGTGGACACTCATCCCAAGGGTTCCTAGGTAAAGTAAAAGGATCCATCGGTTGATTTGGATTTATATGAATACCTTTCATAGACAGAGCACCTCGAGATATAGACATCACACTCTTCCAGCATTACATGTTTCAAGTTATAGGACATAGACTTTGACGAGACTTGAAAAACACAAATAGAAATTCAAAACACATTTTCAAAACCATTTGATTTAGGCACCTAATGCCTTAGAATATGATTTAAGGTTCGTATGTACATTGATAAGATTCAAAGTATAAGAATAAGCACATAAGGCATATAATCACATAATCATGTATAAACACATAAGGCATATAAAATCCTATCTAAGAATATAAAATACATGAAAGGACTCATGTGTAATGGTACTTAGTTATAGTCTAGGTCTTTCATTTCTAATAACCTAATTCCCTATAACCATAGCTCTGATACCAATCTGTCACACCCCGACTGACGGCGGAATCATCGGGGCGGACGAATGTGAAAAGATTGTTCATAGCATATGGAACTAATTAAGTTGAAATAATATTAAATATCATTAATCATTGAACATTACAAGACAAATAAGTCCATACAATACAAAAGCTTCAAACAAAGAAATAACATATTTAGTTAAACTAGGTCCAAGTCTTATATGAGCACGAAGAGAAACCTCAAGTATTAAACCTGAAACATGTTAAAAATAAAGGGTCAACAATAATATTGGTGAGATTTCCATGATTTTCAATACATAAATATATATAAAAGATGGCAATTCATGTCATAGATTAGTGAACAAAGTAACTAGGGATGTAAGACAGAATGCACAATCAAACCTTCACAGTTTTACAAGTCTCAAACGTTTACAAGTATATAAGATTAGCTAAGTGTACTTGGATCAACCAAATAGGCTTGTCAGGCCCATAGATCTATGACGTCAACAGGCTAGCAATAGTCAATGATTGTACATATAATCGACATTACATGTAGCTACAAAGATCAACTAACCACAACATACAAGTGAATTGCCATAAGTTTACAAGAATCAAAGGTTTTACAAGTGCAATGATTATAAGGTAACATGTTTCACCCCAAAGTGTGAAAATATGAAAAAGGGGTATTGAAATAATCAAATGGAAAACTCACAAGTATGGTGGTGGTTGTGAGTACATAAGAAAACTTGAATGTTAAAGTCAAAGGTGATGTCCTAAATGATAAAAAGAACAACAACTTGAGGTTAGAATTCATTACAAGAAATTAGGACGTTTAAAGAATGCTAAAAATGAAAGGTAGATTGAGAAAGGATTATTGCATCAATTTTAGATTTTGGACAGAATGTTTGCTATGTGTTTAAACAGGTTTTAAAAATAGAAACGGTTTCATAAATTATAAAAAAATATACTTGATTATTTCAAAGTCTCGCAGACAACTTTCATTCAGAAACAATTTTATGAAAAGATCTTTAAATAGGTCAAACTAGCAGCACAAGACAGAAGGTGCTGAAATGCGCACTTATCTTGTGAAGGCTATTGTTGAGTAGTCCGATTGAGTTTGAAGATGTATAAACTGTCATTGAAAAGGTAATTTAAAGAAATTAACATTGGAGTCTGAGTTTACACAAATTATTTTGTTATGCTCAAGTTATGGTCAGTTAAAGTAAGATTATATTCTGCCAGAATTGTAATAAGGCACTTATGTGCACTTTTAAAATCATTAAAGCATGAAACAGGTTAGAACATTTTATTATGTCAATATATGGTATATTAGTCTTCATTTGATTTATAAAAATATTCTAAGACTTTAGCATAGCCATCATTTAGAACAATAATCTTGTGGAATAACCGAATGCGGCGGCATAGCCGTCCATATGCAAACGGGATTCTTTGTTTATGTTAGTGTGTTATTAGCTTGATCTAGGAATGTTAGTGATTGTTATAAGATTAGTGATTATTAAAATGTTAATGATTAAATGATGATGAATAAAATAAAAAGAGATTTGGTAGAAGAAAGAATAATAGTAAGAACATAAAGTTATGAGAACAATTGGATGTTAGGATGATTAAAATGTATAATATAAAAGAAATAATAGATTACCTTAGTATTAAGAATTCTTGAATTTTCTTGTAAAATAAAATTCTTCAAATTGATCATAACCAATGGGTGAAAGAATGATATGATAGTGAGATTTTTAGAGAATGAGCAAACAAAAAGTAAGGCGTAAGCATTGTTTTTATACTTGAGGTTAGGAGGAGGTTATGAATGGTGTTAATGGTGATTTATACGTCTTTTAAAAGGGGGTTATGATTTTGAAATAAATATAAGATTAAATAAAAAAATAGATAAAAGAATAATTACAATTTATTTTTCTTATAAAATCTTTATCAGTTTTATAAGACTTGTAACTTTGTAAGTTCATTAAAATTCATTTTATAACTTTATAAGTTTTAATAAATCTTTTTCATTTAGTTATTTACTATAAAATGATAAATAAAGATTTATATTTTTATGAAAAAGATTTATTTATAAAATAAATAAATTATTATTATTTGTTTTAATGATAAAATGAATAAAACAATTTTGAATATTGCTTAAATTGCACATTTAACCCATTTGATTCAATAAATAATAATAAAAATTTTAAATATTAAAATTTACATCGTATGAAAGTTTAAAGTGAGTTCGGGTTTGATTTCATAATTTTGAAATTCAACGTATGTTACAAAATTCTTTACATAACTCTTCGTTTTTGGAACCGAGATTATGTCATCAACATAAATCTGTATTAGCAGTAAGTCGCCATTCTTTTCTTTAATGAACAATGTGCAGTCAATAACTCCCCTACGAAAGCTGTGTTTCACTAGATGAGTTGAGAGTTTCTCATACCATGCTCTCGGGGCTTGATGGAGCCCATAGAGTGACTTATCAAGCTTGTAAAATCTGTCCCGATGATACGGATCCTCAAATCCTTTGGGTTGACTGACATACACTGTCTCACAGATTTCACCATGAAGGAATGCACTTTTGACATCAAGTTGATAAACTTTGATCTTCATGTAAGATGCATAGGCTAGGAAGATACGGATTGATTCCATTCTAGCGACAGGTTCAAACATTTCATTGTAATCAATTCCTTCGACTTGTTTAAAACTTTGAACGAGAAATCGAGCATTGTTTCTAATTATGACCCCTTGGTCATCATTCTTGCACTGCAAGACCCATTTGGTGCCAATTACCTTAGCACCTTTTGGTCTATCCACTAGTGTCCATACTCCTAGCTTTTTGAATTAAAGGAGTTCTTCTTGCATGGCACTAACCCATGCATCATCATTTAAGGCTTCACTTACATATTTTGGCTCGAATTAAGACGCAAAACATCAATAAGCACCATCGTGAACATAGCCTTTTTCCTTGACTAAGGCATAATGAGCTGAGTATAGCTGATTTCTTATCTGTACTCCTGATTGTACATCCCCTATGATGTTGTCTAGAGGATGATAGACATTTAGTATTGATCCGGGAGTGGTGGGAACAATTACTTCCTCATCCACATTTGGAATTCCTGGTTCAATATATGTAGCCGTTGGAGTGTGAGGTTCCAAAGTGTCAGAGGCATCAACATCTGATGCTTAAGTACTTCAAATAGTAGGAACCTGTTCATCCTAATCCACTTGATCATTCTCCACTTCTTTATCGTCAGAGGAGGAGTCGCTTACCTCAAGTGCTCCTACCAAAGAACTAGAAGATCCACCTTGTGAACCTGATGTTGTCGAGTCTAGTGACGGTATGTTTAAGACATCGTACATCATTTTGGTCGATAACTCATCATCAGGAAGGGAGAGAGGGATGTTGAAGAACTTAAAGAATCCATCATAGTCGAAGAAGAATGTGGGTCCCTTTCCAGCAAGGGGGTGGTGTATCTTTGAATGTCATTGTTGCACCACACTTCTACTTGACCCGTTGAGTTGTTATAAACTCTCTTGTTCAGTATATTGTATCCTAGAAAAATCCCTTCTTCAACCTTCTCACTAACTTCCCTGATTGAGTTTTCATCAGCAACGTACATTGTGCGCCAAATGGTTCGAGGTACTCTAGATTAGGTTTACGTCGCTGGAGCAACTCATAACACATTTTACCATGACGTTTGACCACCAAGACACGATTGAGGGTGTAACATTTATTGGCAACTGCCTTGTTCCAAAATTGGATGGGAAGCTTCGAGTCGGCTAGCATTGTTCTTGTTGTCTCTATCAAGCTCCTGTTCTTACGTTTAGCAACTCTATTCATTTGTGGAGTGTAGGCAGATATGAACTGGTGTACAATTCCTTTCTCTTTGCAAAACACCTCCATCCGCTGGTTTTTGAACTTCTTGCCATTGTTTGAGCAAATCTGTCTCACTTTCAGCTTGTACAGAGATTCCAATGTAGTCACTAGCTGTTTGAATGATTCAAATGTCTCTGATTTGGATTTCAGAAACATTACCAAGAGAATATTGAGTAGTCATCAATGACTACACAACAGTACAAATCACCAGTGATGCTCTTAGTGCTCATAGGACCAAACAGATCCATGTGTAGAAGTTCGAGAGGCAATTCAATGGAATTTACTTTCTTTGCCTTGTGAGACTTCTTGGTTTGTTTACCTTTCTTACAAGCTACACGGAAATCTGGATGTTTAAAATTCTGGACATTTACTCCATTTACTAAATCATTCTAGATCAGATGATTCATCTTCTGTGGATTTATGTGTCCCATTCTCCTATGCCAGGAGATTGACTCCCTCTCTGTTGCCTTTGACAAGAAGCATTGAACTTGATGATTGGTTATGGAGGCTTTTGATACATCGAAGACATATAAGTCATTATATCTTGAAGCTAACATTAAGATTTGGTCCTTCGAGATAATGTAATCCTTCTTTAATACATAGCACTTCCTATTGTCAAAAACAACTTTGAATCCTTTGTCACATATCTGGGATACTGAAAGCAAGTTATTATGTAATTGTTGAACGTAGTTGACCTTATCAAACTTTACTTTCTAGTTTCCCACTTCGCCTTGAATGGTGATGTATCCTCCTTTATTTCGAGCAAATGATACATGTCCCCCTTTAATTTGTTTGACATTTGAAAGGAGAGACAGGTTCCCTATCATGTGCCTAGACGCCCCACTCTCAACAATCCAGGTATTTGTGATAGCACTGTAACGGACACCCTGCACATTTAGAGAAAATTATATGTTTAGGTTTGGGATCCAAGCCTTAACTGGCTTGGGTGACCGATAGGAATCACACATCATGAAATCAACCCACTGTCCATTTGACGGTGAGGGCATATCATTCTTCTTCTTGTTCTCATTATCAGACAATGGACTTGAATTTTCCTTCCATAAGCCAGCTTTGTGTGAGGCCTGTTTGTGATAAGAGACGACTGGCTACAGTTTGAACTTTAGGTTCATTAATTTTTTTTGGTGGAGTAATAGAAATCCTTTTCAAAGAACTTGGTTTAGTGTCATAAAGTTCAATTTTCTGTCTGGGGGTTTAATAATAAGGGCAGTTAGAAGAGATGTGTCCTCCCTTTCCACAACTGTAGCATGATCTTCCTTCTACATATTGAGGAAACTGTTTAAGTGGGGTTGAATATGATACTGGAGTGACATGTGTCTGGTTGGATTTAGTCACTTCTCGTTTATATGATCACCTTTATCAACAAATTTAATTGTTTTGACGTTTTTAACATCTTTAGCATGCCCTTTGGTTGGACTTTGATGACTAGTATGTTTGTGGTTAACTGGTTTAGTCAGTTTGAGTTTTGAAATAGACTTTGGTAAACCTGACCTTACATTAACCTTTTTAAATTCATCATTTAAATTTTCAACAGGCATCTTGCCTTTTGATTTCAAAGTATCCTCCATCTGTTTAGTGATAGATTCCACCGGTTACCTGTGGAATCAGGATCACTAACCAAAGGAGTGGACACCACATGATCCTTGATTGGGTTATTATTTACAGGTCTACATTTTGTATTTAATAGGATCTCATGTGGTGGTGGAACTACTTTGTAACCCAACCCTTCCCCATTATTTCGTTCTTTCACTAAGTGTTGAACTATGTAAGAAGAACTGGTCCAACTGTGCAGTTTTTGTTTAAATAAGTTGACTTCGACTTCTAAAACTGCTTTTTCTTTCTTTGTTTCTTCCAAAGAGTTTAATTAGAACTTTATATCATTAGCTTGATTAAAGCAACAACCTTGGTTTCCCTTAGTTATTTACTTAAAAGTTCTATTTTTTCTTTATAACTGCACTTATTTTGTTTCAGAATACGATTAGCTTTTGTGCACATTTGTAAATCATTTACTAAGCTATCATTGTGGTCTAATAACCTAGAAAATTTCAAATCAATTCTTACTCTAAATTTGTTACATTCAATACAAGCATGATTTTCAAAGAGTTGGTCTTTTTTACTTACCTGTGAAGACTCGGTTAAATCAACAATCAATGCAGAGTTTGACTCTTCGAATGCTGGAGATTCTAAACATGTCGTTCTAAGTTCTTCTTCAATCAGGTGATTGACCATATTCACAGCTTCTTCATTATCTGACATTACTTGTTCAACTGTGATTTCACCTTCACTCTTAGAGTCATCATCCAATCCCTAGAAACATGCAATGTTTGATTCACCTGAAGACACAAAACTAAAGGTCCAATCCTGCCCTTCATCACCTTGACCAGTAAATGCCTTTGTCTCTTTGCTTGATGGGTTAGTTCCACTCCTGTCTTTGTCCTAATGGTTGAAGATTGAGAATAGATTTCCATTACCTGTCTTCTTGGGCTTTACACATCCATGTTTGAAATGCCCCTTTTTCACCACAATTAAAGCAGGTAACTTTGGTTTTGTCGAAACCAAACGTTGTATCTTTTATGGCTACCAAATTCTGTCCTGTCTTTTTCATAAAATTTTTCTCCCTTCTGACAGCACTAGCCAAAGCCCATATTATATCCATTCTCTCTAGTTCATTTTCATCCACCTGCTCGTAATCTTCATCTGCAAGATGGCAATATCCGATCTTCACTGCAACTAGACCATCAGAAGAATGGACAATAGCTGCTAGGAGATCCATGTGTTCCTTTGCTACTTCCACAGTGATATTACCAAGATTTTCGGTCTTCAACTTTGTAGTATTGGTTTCAGGCACTATATATTGGGTAGTGGATGACCCTGACATTTCTGGTCCTAAAGCGGTGGTTTAGGAAGGAGCTGCTGAACTAGACACAAAGGCAGTTTGAAGTGGTGCTCCTAAACTGGTTGGAGTGGTTGATGAGTTATAAAGTGAAGGATTCTGGTCGTAGGATCCTTTCTGTGACCTATACTTCATCCTCAGTTCCTCCTCCCTCAATTTCATGATGAAATCATTTATCTCTAATTTTGCAAGTATATTGTTCCGTGTCAAGTTAGACACAAACGAGTCTCATTGCTCCAGCAACCCATGAGAAAAGCTTGACACTTTATCTTCCATAGACATGGTTACCCCATGAGTGTGCAGCTCACTCATCGGATGGTAGAATCTATCGATTATATCGTCCAAGCTTTCTTTCCCTATTGAAGAGAACTTATCAAAATCCTTTCTGAGAGCCTTTACCTTCAATGCCATTAATGTTGCATTCCCATCATATCTTTCTCCAAAGCCTCCCATAACTTTTTCGCATGTTTGTTCTCAGAGAACTGATGAAAGATATCTTTTTGTATCGACTGAGTCAACAGGGCATACACCTTCTTTTCAGCATTGTACTTAGCTTTCTGACTGTCAGTCATACCTCCCAAAGTTAACTTAACATCATCAACACTGACTGGCATACTATAACCTGTCTCAATTGATTCCCAAATATTGGGATCAACTCCATTTAAATAAATCTTGAATCATTGCTTCCATTGTGGGTAATCATCTAATGTTGTAAGTTTTGGTGGTTTATTGTGATTCCCAATTTCTTTTCCAGAAACAGAATGTTCTGGATGCGAGAGTCTCTTTCGGCAGTAAAAGCAGAGAACTGATATTCCATCTTTATAAACTTTGAACTTTAACAAGACTGGTAGACTTATGCGTATGGACAGATGCGAATAAGTCAATCGTGCAATCGGACAAATGTGGATGAGTCAATCATGCAATTGGAAAAATGTGGATGAGTCAATCATGCATTTGGAAAAATGCTAATGAGTCAATGTGGATGGCTCAGTTGTGTGAATGAAGGGTGCGAATGAATTCAATCGTCGATTGGATTCAGTCGTACGTATGGAGTGTGCGATTGGAGACAAGCGAATGGGGTTGTTCAGTCGTACGAATGAGTGAGCGATTGAGTTTAATCGTGCGAGTGGGGTGTGCAATGAGTTCAGTCATGCGATTGGGCCAATCGTGCGACTGAAGGGTGCTGGTTTTGGAAAATCAAAGGTTTTTTACACTTTGACAAAAAAAACAAGACTTTTCAAGAACCCCAATCTACCGTATGTCGAAAAACGTAAACTTTGAGATCTGGAGACGTCAAAAATGTTGTTTTACTCAAAAAGGTGACTCCTTTGAATGAAAAAGATGATTTTTACACCGAAACTAATCGAATCACACGCAAAATCAAGAGCCAAGCTCTAATACCACTTGTTAGGACTGTGTACGTACGGAGTCCTAACTAATAATGCATGAAACCAGATCAAATAGTGTGGAATCCTATTTGATTGGTGATCCAATCAGTGAGAACGCAATCCTGATCAATCTAACAATTAAAGAAATGTTAAGAACGAGTAAAACAAGATCATATGCGAAATATGAACTTGGAACAAGCTTTCTAGACGCTCTTGACGGCTAGGTTACGAGTATGTGTCGAAATTCTTCAAGTGTTTCGAATTATTCAGTTTTCCATGAATTAAGTGGTATTTATAGGTTAGGGTTTTCCAATCGTACGACTGAACCATTAGCATGGTTCAGTCGTGCGATAGAATCAGGCAATTGATCCATACGCACGACTGAAGGTTCAGTCGTGCGACTGAGTCAATCTTATGTCTCAATCGTGCGACTGATCCAGTATCCTAGTTCAGTCATACGACTAGTCCATTAGTATGAGATATTCAAGCGTATGGTCCATTAGCATGGTCCATTCGCATGAAGACTCATACGACTAAGTTTGAACACATTTCTCAATCATTATTGACTAAGAACTATGCCCACAACCTCAAACGTATATAGTTAGTTCATTATACTTTATCACACAATAAACAATGAAACATTAATCATTATAAGCATCAATCACATATTGTATTTCATTCAACTCATTCATTACATATGTGTAAGACATGACAGACATTTACATTAGGCTCATAAACTAGGTACATATTTATCAACAATCATACACTTATGCAAATCTCAAACAACCAACATGCTCTACATCCATAAAAATACATCATAAAAAATAATTCATACGTGAAACTTAATCATGCACCACATGCCATATGAAGCCACCTAGGACTTCACATCCTAACCCTGCCAAATCTACTAAGTACGGGCCTCAGATTCACACGAATGTATGACAATCATGATTACATTCATTCACTTAATTCATTCCAACAAACATTCATAGTGAAAATGAATCAAAACCCAAAATGATCACCTGTAATCACTAACCATACCTCATCATCATGTATGATCACCAAAACCTATACTTCTTACATGATCAACCAAGCATCCATACAACTCAACTAACACATTCTATCACATTAACATCATCAACAATCATTCTAACATGATCCTAACATGACAAGTATGCGCAATTCATCATATCTAATGTTCTAGAAATAAAAAGTTTCTTTTTTGGGAAAGTAAGACCCAAAAGTGATCTAGCATCCAATCAATCATAATTTCATAAATTTTATACCTAATCAAGTGTAAGGATTAAATGTAAAGGCTGATGCAACTCAAACAGTCAAAGACTCTCCTGTATACAAGTGTACTGAAGAAGAATGCTTCAGAAGTTTCACACCAGCAACAAAAAAATTCTAAGTGTGAAATCTTCCGAAGCCAAGACCAATGTCTTCCGAAGCCAAGACCAATATCTTCCGAAGCCAAAGATAAAGTCTTTCAAAGCTTCAAAGACAAAGTCTTCCAAAGCTAACACTAGAAGACAAATTTCTTCTAAAGACTTTTAAAATACATGTTTTAATCTGATGTACTTTACATAAGCTGGACCCTTTTCTGCTACAACTCTGTAAAGTCACCAACTTACATATGTTGGTTAAAAGATCCATGCTTTTGGTAACTATAATTGAGGTCTTGAGTCTGTAACTTTCTACTTCATGTACTTTATCTTTTTGGTAATATATTAGGATGTAAGCTATGGCATATCATAGTCACTAGTCAAAAGGCAATCTACCTTTTGACTCTACAATTGATTTTGTTTGTGTCTAGTCAATTGTATCTATCTGGCCTTCAAAGTATGGCCGGCTATAGGATGTAGTATATGTATCTCAAGTACTTGTAACTTTCTAATATTATTTGTAATACTTGTAATTGGACTTGAGAAAGCAATATACTGCAATCTTGAAAACCAACTCCTTGTGTTTTGTTATCTTGTTCTGTCTCATATTTACTTGTGTTCTTAGTATCATTACAAGAGGTTAACAAGTTCCCTGTTTGATCAGTTAAGTGTTCTTAGCAACTCTCCTCTTTATGTTGTTATGTTATAAGTGCATATCCTTCACCAGTCCTGCAATTGTATCAGAGCATTCGAGGCTCTTGATATAAGATCTCAACATCTTAAGATCCCTCACACATAGAAAATACTTAACTTATCAAATGGCAGCTATTTCCAAATCTGATATGGAAACTGGAACCATGAAAAAGTCCCCACTGATCATTTTTGATGACTTTGACACCTGGTGCCAAAGAATGGATGGTTTCATTAGGTCTCTAGACTCAAGAATATGAGAGTCTGTTGTCAATGGACCTTACATACCAAGAACCTATTCTGCAACTAGAGGTGGTATGATCCCCAAGGCTGTGGCTGACTACTCAGATGAAGATAGAAAGAGAGTAGAGATTGATCAAAAGGCCATGACAACCCTTCAAACTGCTCTTCCAAACTTTGTATACATAGGTTTCAAGAAATGCAAAATAGCTAAGCAGTTATGGGATGCATTGAAACTAATGTATGAGGTTCCTATGAAGCCAAGGAGAACAAGAACGATCTCTTAAAGCAACAGTTTGAAAATTTCACCTTAAAATCAGGTGAAACCATGACTCAACAATACTTCAGGTATGTTGAGATTGTGGACACCCTAGTGGATGGTGGAGTTGCTCTTGAAAATAGAGATATTGTAAGGAAGTTCATATCCTCTCTTCCTAGGCAATGGACACACTATTATGTGGTTATCAAGAGAACTAAAAACCTGAAGACTCTCACCTTGACAGAGTTATATGGTATTCTTAGTGGATACCAGATGGAGATGAACATGCAATAAAATGGGTTTAACCCTTCATGTGGTTGAAAGGGATAGCATAGAACCCCAACATAATGTCATATTCTACCCTGAGAACTCACAATAGGGTCCTTTCATCACCTTCTATAGACACCAAAGGAGAACTACACTCAAGGAAGCCCATTCCAAGAGACAAGTTCTTCTCAAGCCTTTGTGTCTTTGATGAAAGCTGTGGCAACTTCTACTCACCCTTGAATACTTGGATTGTATCCATTCAGATGATCTAGAGTACATAGAGATAGTCCAGCAGATGGCTCTTCTAACTCACAGAGCTAAGAAGTTCTACAAGCGAACTAGAAGGAAGTTCCCGAGCAATGCAGCCAGTGGAAAGTTTGGACTGGACAAAAGCAAAGTCAAGTGTTACAACTATAACTTGATGGGCCAGTTTGCTAGGGAGTGCAAGGCACCAAGAACATATGGTGGCCAAGCACAATCCAGACCAAACTACACTGACAAAGTCGCCCAGAATGAGAAGCCAAAGCAGCAAGCTACAGTTGTTGTTTAAGAAGGAGACTTTGACTGGAGCTTTCAGGTAGAAGATGCATCTCCAAACTAAGCATTGATGGCTGATCATGATGAAGCTAAGGAACAACTCAATACAAACAAGAATGTATGGATCACTCATAGTGGCTGTTCCAGGCACATGACAGGCAATAGGTCACTACTCCAGAACTTTGAAAGAATTAATGGAGGGCAAGTTGCTTTTGGAGGAGATGAAGGTGGTTACATTTCTGGAAGGGGCAAGGTCACAAATGGTAAGCTCAACATTGGGAAGGTAAACTTTGTCAATGATCTTGTGTACAATCTTCTAAGTGTATCCCAATTTTGTGATCAGAATCATGACATGCTCTTTACTGAGCATGAGTGCGTTGTTCTGAAGCCTAGAGTGGTCATTCCTCATGAGCATATTTTTCTTAGAGCCCCCAGGAAAGGGAACATGTACAAGATGAATTTGCAAGAAACATCTCCCTCAAGAGAAGTCTCATGCTTTCTATCTAAAGCCAATAGTGCTGAGTCTTTCCTATGGCATAAAATAATGTGCCATGTAAACTTTAAGAACATGAATAAACTAAATAAGAATGATTTGGTAACTGGAATGCCAAATAAAGAGTTTACAAGTGATGATCATTGTGTTGCACGCTGAAAGGGAAACAACATAAAGTTTCTCATAAGCCTAAGGAAAGAAACTCCATCACTACACCTCTACACTTGTTACATATGGATCTCTTTGGCCCCACCAGTGTAATGAGTCTAGGAAGGACCTCTTATTGTTTGGTGATCATAGATGACTTTACAAGATTCACTTGGGTTTTCTTCCTTAGAACAATGGATGAGACTCCTGAGATAAAGAAGAATTTCATCTTAAAGATTGAGAATCAATGTGATCACAAGGTCAAAACCATAAGATGTGATCAAGGAACTGAATTCAAGAACCAAATCCTTGATACATTTTGTGATGAAAAGGGTATTACAAGACAATACAGTGCTCCTAGGACTCCTCAACAAAATGGTGTTGTTGAGAGGAGAAACATGACATTGATTGAAGCTGCAAGAACCATGTTGTCTGACTCTAAGCTGCCCATCACCTTCTGGGCAAAGGCAGTCAACACTGCCTGCTATGTGCAGAACATAATTTTAGTGGTTAAGACTCATGGCAAGACTCCTTATGAACTTTAGCACAAGAGGAAACCTTACATTGGTTTTCTCAGGTCATTTGGATGTCCTTGCACCATCTTGAACACCAAATATCAAATTGCCAAATTTGCTGAGAAATCAGATGATGGACACTTCATTGGACACCCTTCTCAAGCTTAGGCTTATAGAGTATATAATCTCAAAACTAGAATTTTTGAGGAGTCAGCCAATATGACTTTCAATGAACACACACCCTTTGTGACTGGTTCTGGTCTTGATTGGCTATTTGATCTTGATTTAGTTAATAATTGTTTTAACAAATCTTGTGAGAATGTTTTAGGATCTACAGATATCTTACCCACAGGTGATCCTGACCCAAGATTTGAGCTGAGAAGACCTTCAAGTTAGACATCTTCAGCTCCAGCTGTAACTACTTCTGCAAATGAAGTCTTTATCAGGACTACAATGACAAATTCAGCTGATACATTTGAGATGCCTTCAAATTCTAGCTCAGAGGCTCAACAACTAGGTAAAGAAGCTTTAAATGCAGAAGATAATGGAGGTTGTGATAGTGATTAAGAATTTCTTGATGTGCTGATGTGGTTGGAGAAGCATCAATGGCAGATCTATATTTTTCTAATTTAGATTTAACTCAGCAACTTTCTGTGATCCCTCAGCTAAGGATTCACAAGTCTCACCCCACCAGAAACATCATTGGAGATGTTGACAATAGGGTAAGAACAAGAGGACAAACCCATAAAGAAAATGTTTGTCTTCACTCGTGTTTGGTGTCCCAGATAGAGCCAAGGAAAATTAATAAGGCTCTGAAGGATGGAAGTTGGGTTGAACCTATGCAAGAGGAGTTGCTTCAATTCAAAAGGCAGAAAGTTTGGAACCTTTGTCCTCTTCCTCATAGGAAGACTACTATTAGAACCAAATAGGTGATTAGGAATAAGAAAGATGATAGAGGCATTGTCATAAAAAACAAAGCTAGACTAGTTGTTCAAGGATACACATAAGAAGAAGGAATTGACTGGATTGATGTCTTTTCCTCCTGTAGAAAGACGAGAAGCTATTAGGATATTATTGGCATTTGCAGCATCCAAGAACTTCAAGGTCTATCAACTTGATGTCAAGTGTGCTTTTCTTTATTGGGTGATTAGTGAACAGTGTATGTCAAACAACCATCTGGTTTTGCAGATCCTGATCAGCCTTATTATGTCTGCAAGCTTGACAAAGCTCTTTATGGGCTGCATCAAGCACTGTCACACCCCAACCTTGATGGTGGAAACATCGAGATGTGAGGGTTAAGATTCTTCACAGGCATATAATGCTATATTTAAATGTAAATATAAATTGTTGGAGCATATATAGTCATATATAGTTTGTCTGTCGCTTGTCGAATAGTCTAGGCTTAATGGTATACACCTGATATGTTGTAAACACATGAAACTGGGTCATTCGCCGGAGCATATGCGAACGAGACTCAGTCGTATGACTGAGCCATGCTAATGGACCAGTCATGCGACTGAGAGATGCGATTGGGACATTCATAAGACTGAACCATAAGTATGGCCCGTCGTACGATTGAACCATACGTATGGTCCAGTCATCCGATTGAACCATACTCATGGTCCAATCGCACGAATGGGCCCAGTCGCATCTAATATGGGCTGAGGCCTATATATACCAGTTTCAATGTGTAGAGAGATAAGGATTTTTGAAAGGGTTTGAGAGGAAGTCTGCCCGGAGCCTAGGGCTGCCGATGAGAGGGGAAATCATGCTCGATCTTCCCCTTGCCAAGAGTCTTGATTCTTATGTTGTAACGAGCTTGTAATCGTTAGGTTTTATCAATGAAACCAATCAATTATAGTTCGGATTATTGTTTGACTTTTGGTTTGTGTTGTTATTTATCCTTCCGTCAAGAACACGCTCGGATGTTTATCGATCCAAAAAGCCGACTTCACAATTAGTATGAGAGCCGGTTACTACTGGAATGATCTAACAATCATTCTAGCAACCCGAGCTCTTGATTTCTGGATCAAATTTCAAATCTTGATGTTAACCCACTTCGTGTTTTTCATGTTTGCTCAGATCTTGTTACGTGTGTTGCTTCTATGTTAAAATCGAATTCAAAACCACGTTCCTATCACCCTTTCGAATCTGATGATGCCTATTTTGTTTCGGTTCACGTAAAATTCATCAGATTAGGGTTTTGGGCAGCTCGGGCGGCTGTATGTGACACCGGTAAATTTCTGTTATCAAACGTCGTTAGTTCCGTTAAGTCTTGCATACACGTGTTGTAAACCCACTAGTTGTCGTTTAATATTGGTGACCTAATATATTAATAATGTTACATTATTGATAATCTCATTGATTATGTGATTATTGTGTTATGCTTATGTGTTTACACAATTTAAATGTTAACGTTGAATTTTATCGCGTAACGCGGAAACGTGCCTATTTATCGTATGTCTTGTGTTTTTATAAAGATAAAATATATAATGATTTTCATTAGTTTGTATCTTTATATTATTAAGTTAAAAACACTTTACAAAGAGTTTAAAGCCTAGTTTTTATAAAATACAAATTACAAGGGCTAAAAGGGTAAATATGGAAATTAAAATTAAACAAAACAACCAAACCCTAGCCCTCCACCCCCATTCGGCCGCAACTTGCATTCCCACCCCTCCCCACTTTGAATTTGACTTGGAACAAGTAAGATATCACGAAATTGGTTTGATTTCAAGCAATAGAACCGTTGGAATCATCAATTGCAAGCAATTACACGTTTAAAGGTTAGATTTTTCAAGTTTTTGTGAGTTGTTCATGATGGCCGAACCTAAAATCGTTTATGGATCTTCATGGGGTCGAAATTGATGTTGTTTGATGATGTTAGTATGTTATTTGGATGGATGACTACTGTTGTTTACATTGATTATGCATGAATGTATGTTTTTAGTGGATTGATCATGAACTTTGGTTTTATGCAAACCCTAATTCGAAATTAGCATGATTATGTGAAGTTGATGATTGTTTGATGAATGTATAATGATTTGTAGGTTGTATGAATGTTATGATACTTTGATCTTGCAAGAAATTGATGAATGAAGTTGGTGTTCATAGCTTACTAATAATAGTAACTTTATTTTGCATGTAATGTTGCATTATGAGGAATTGATGTTATGGACGTGTTCATTGCTTACTAATAATAGTAACTTTTTAGGATATGAATTGATGAGTTATGATGTTTGGATGTTGTTGATCATGCTTAGATGTTGATATGATCTTGAATTGGTATATTATTAATGAATTCATGAAAGCATTGGATATTTGATAGATTTTGGGATGTGCTTTCCCAAAAGGGAAACTTTATTTGCACAAAGTTTGATGGATGATAGTTTGAACATGTTTGGGATGTTAGGAGCATGTTAGTAAGTTCATGGATGAATCCTAATGTGATAGAAATGTTAAATTAGTTGTATGGTATGCTTGGATAATCATGGGTTATGTTTGGACCTTGATGATCATGTATGATGTTCATGTTGATTAGTAGTTAGGACATCATGTTTGGGACTGGAATTTGATTGTTGTGATGTTTGTTGAATGCAATGAACAAGGTTAATAAATATGATTATGATCATCATACACGTGTGTGAATCTGAGGCCCCTACTTAGTAGGATTGGTAGGGTTTAGGATGTAAAGTCGTGAGTGGCTTCACATGGCATGTGGTGCGTGATTTGATCTTTGTGTGGCATGTTAGTTGTGTTATAACTAGTGGACATGTTAATGTTCTAGATTCGCATGACTTGTATGATACTTGGTTATATGATGATCTAAGTGATACACCTGGTTAATATAGCATACATATGATCTATTTGAATGTAAACCATGTATGATATATGTGTATAATTGCTTGAATGGTTTACAAACACTAAAGTCACCAACGGGGTCAAACGGGTGAACTGGGTCAAACGTGTCTGTTTTTTTGAACCTTGAGTCCTTGGTTGTAGTGTACTTACGGTTTCACATGTTCTCTATTTACACGTACTCACGTACTTATGTGATCTAGGTAACCTCTGAAGGTTGTCTGTTCATTCTGTCTGTCAAGTAAAACTCTAAGTGTCTATCATGTGTATCAGGTGAGTTCATGCCCCACTTTTTATTTAATCTCGTTTGGGGAGATAGCATACCGGTAAATCAAAAATGCTTTATATATTCAAGTTGTGTATAATATTAATATAGTGTTGATATCATGGAAAAGTCCTCACACTTTCGAATTGTTAATATTGAATAGCGGGGAAATTTGGGTAGTACTACTGGGTCTGACGAGCCCCACCTGTGTGACTCGAGGTCAACTGGGTGCAGTTGTCCTATTGAACATTGTCACGCCCGTTATCGTGACAGGAGGCAACAACGTAACACAGTCAGCTTCAATTGCGAAATCACCATGAATTATATTTATTGTTAATGGACTAGCAATCTGTTACAATGCCCACTTATATATATGTTATTAAACTGTTTATGTTTGATTATCACTCTTGAACTCACCAACCATTGTGTTGACATTTTAGTATGCTATTCTCAGGTCATTAGCTTGCTTGCTATTAGGAGCACTACATGGTTTCACTGCATTCTAAGACTCGGTCTTCAAGACATTTTTATCATTTAATGGTTGATGTTTACTCTTTTGGTTGGCGCATGTTTGGCCATAGTATACACTTTTATGTCTTTGGGTTGTTTTACAAAACGCTTCCGCACTATTTCAAGTTTATAATTTGGTTGCTTTTATTTTTAATAGTGGCATATAAAGTCGTTCTGAGTAACTATTGACTGTGATCATGGTTTGTTCACACCCTCGCGGTAAAACACCGCACGTGATTTTGAGGGTGTGACACTGTAGATCTGAAAATCTACGTTTAGACCGGTTCATGCGACTGGGCCATGCGATTGGACCATTCGTACGAATGAGCCATTCAAATGGACCATTTGTACGACTGGACTAGTCGTATGTTCAGTCATACGACTGGACCAGTCGTATGTTCAATCGCACAAATATGCCATCCGCATTGACTCATCCGCATTTGTTCCAGACCAAAAAAAGAGTCTTGAACAACTTCTTGCACAGATTTGAGGATGGGCAAAGCATATTCACCCTCAGGTTCTTTTGTCAAATAAGTTCGATGTGTACCCCAATATTCGTCGGACTTCCAGAATAGGTGAATGTAATTGGAACACGAAAGAGAGAAGAGAAGATGTCAGCAGTTGGTGTTGATTTTGTGGGGTAGTCAGGAGCATCTAACTACTTATGTTCCAATCAAGTTATATTTATCCGCGCAGAAAGGATTCTTCTTTTTAGGGGGAATCCATGTATAGAGAAAGTGAAGACGCAATTAGAAAGTGATGATGTGAGCAGGTTTCTGATGATGAATCTACATGCATGCTGATTTGGTTGATATTGTCAGCTGTGGATTGGAACCTTCAACCTTTTGCCCAATACACCGTGTTGAAAACGCAAGGAGAGCACAATGTCTATATATTGGGATATGCTAAATGTGAGGGGTTCTGCAGGTGTTGATGTTAATCAGGTCAGCCTGTGTGAAGATTGAAGCAATGGAAAACTTCATGTCATTATCTGGAAAAATCAGTCATATGGGAAATCTTGCTGCTATCATGGTGTTCTACAAAGTAAACGAAAGCTGTTGTGCCTAAATTCATTTTCAGGGAGGTGTAGCATCCTAACGGATCGACAACATTGGCTAATATGGTTTTTGTTTGATTCTATTGGCAACCAGAGCAAAGATTGACTGAAGATTGTAACAGGTGTTATCTACTATTTGCAAGCAACGTCCAAGGGGGAATTTGTTGGAGCATATATAGTCATATATAGTTTGTTCGTTGCTTGTCGAATAGTCTAGGCTTAATGTTACACACCATATATGGTGTGAACACATGAAACTGGGTCATTCGCAGGATCATATGCGAATGAGACTCAGTCGTACGACTGAGCCATGCTATGGACCAGTCGTGCGATTGAGAGATGCGATTGAGACATTCGTAAGACTGAACCATAAGTATGGTCCAGTCGTATGATTGAACCATACGCATGGTCCAGTCATACGATTGAACCATACTCATGGTCCAATCGCACGAATGGGCCAGTCGCATCTAATATGGGCCGAGGCCTATATATACCATTTCAATGTGTAGAGAGATAAGGATTTTTGAAAGGGTTTGAG
>CM046454.1:51977352-52129852 GCA_025506515.1 Flaveria trinervia
TCAATGCTGGTGTTTCAACAAGAAGTCAATTGTCTAACTTCTGCTTCTATGCTCTCTTCATCAGTCAGCTAGAGCCAAAGAACTACCATGTTGCTTTGAGAGACAATGGATGGGTTGAAGCCATGCAGCTTGAGTTACTTCAGTTCAAGAAACAGCAAGTGTGGGAACTGGTTCCTCTTCCCCCAGGTAAGTGTGCAATAGGAACTAAATGGGTGTTTAGGAATAAAACTGATGAAAATGGGCTTATTGTTAAGAACAAGGCTAGACTGGTTGTATAGGGGTTTTCACAAGAAGAAGGTATTGACTATGATGAAACCTTTGCCCCTGTAGCCAGACTAGAGGCAATCAGATTGTTTTTAGCCTATGCTGCATTCCATAATCTTAAAGTTTTTCAAATAGATGTCAAAAGTGCATTTCTATATGGTAAAATAAAAGAAGAAGTTTATGTGTGTCAACCACCAGGTTTTGAGGATAATAAACATCCTAAATGGGTGTATAAACTTGACAAGGCTCTTTATGGGTTGAAACAAGCTCCTAGAGCCTGGTATGAGACACTTTCCATTTTTCTTAAGAATAATTTCACTAGAGGCTCCATTGATAAAACTTTGTTTATTAAGAAGGTGGATCAGCATAAGCTACTTGTTCAGATTTATGTGATGATATCATTTTTGCATCCTCTGATCCCCAGTTGTGTGATGATTTTACAACATTAATGAAAAAGAGGTTTGAAATGAGTGCAATGGGAGAATTACAGTCTTTCTAGGCTTGCAAATTAAACAAAAGGCTGATGGAACTTTACTCATCAGTCAAAATATACAAAAGATCTTTTGAATAAGTTTGATTTACAAAACTGTAAGCCATGTTCTACTCCCATGTGCAACACCACACAACTGGATGCTGATCAGAAAGGTAAAGCTGTTGATGAAACACTTTACAGATGTATGATTGGGTCCTTAATGTATTTAACAGCTTCTAGACCAGATATATGTTTGCTACATGTGTTTGTGCTAGATTTCAGGCTGCTCCTAAAGAGTCTCATTTGATTGCAGTGAAGAGAATCTTTAGATATTTGCAAAGTACACAATCTCTGGGTTTATGGTATTCCACTGGACACTCTTGCAAATAGTTGCTTTTTCAGATAGTGACTATGCAGGGTGCAATTAACTAGAAAGTCAACTTCTGGTGGTTGTCAATTCCTAGGCAACTGTTTGATTTCTTGGCAGAGTAAGAAAAAAACATCTGTTGCTACATCAACTGCTGAGGCCGAGTACATTGCTGCTGCAAGTTGCACTTCTCAGGTACTCTGGCTTCAGAACCAACTTCTGGATTATGGCATTACAGAGACTAAGACTCCATTATTAATGGATAGTGCTTCAGCTGTGTATTGTCAAAAATCCAGTCCAGCACTCTAGGACCAAACATATAGAGATCAGACATCACTCCATTCGGGATGTTTTGAAAAGGTCTGATTGATCCTAAGTTTGTGCCTAGTGCTGATGAGCTTGCAGATATTTTTACTAAGCCTTTGGATAGTTCTAATTTCCAAAACCTTGTGTTAAGGCTTGGTATGCTGCAGCTAGAATAAGTGACAACTGATGATTTCAGTAATAATTACTGGTGATCATTGGTAACCATGTCACATATAAGTACTGATGAGTTCTTTCACCTTCAGTAGTTTTTATAACTACTGACGGCTAAATGCCTCACAAGTACTGAAGTACTTTATCTGTTCTAAACTACTGATGTAGTTACAACTACTGAAATCAGTACAAACAGATAAGTACCGACGTCCTATGAAACACCTGAAAAGCAGATGCAAAGTCTGATGAGTAAGTGTTGAGGACAGTATGAAACAGCTGAAAGGCTATGAATTGACGAAAACTACTGAAGAGAACTTTCTCTTCAGTTGTTTCTACAACTGCTGTTTCATTCTAAACAACTGAAGCAAAACCATGTCTTCAGTAGTCTTATAACTACTGATGACTAACACCAAGTCTTCAGCTATATACAACAACTGATGACAAACCACTGTCTTTAGTAGTTCAAAACTACTGATGACAAACACCGAGTCCTCAGTTGTTTCATCATCTGAAGTCAAAACCATGGTCTTCAGTAGTTTTCTAACTGCTGATGCCTAAAACCACGACTTCAGCTGTTTCAACGTCTGTGAAGGGTAATACCATGTCAACAGTCGGTTTAAAACTACTGATGACTAACACCAAACCCTTCAGTCATTTTCTCACCCCTACCCTATAAATACCTGTCCTCTTCTCTAATGTTTCATTAGCCGTTATTTTCTGAACTTCTCTCTCTCAACATGGTGACAATGAGTTTGAAACCACGACATAACTGTGTTGCTTACCTTACAAAGTCGGCTTTCTGGAACAAATATGATAATGCCATTGACTTAATGGTGGATTCCCCATATCGCACAGCCTTTCTCTGAATCCGACCATCTACCCTGAATCCCTCAGTCAATTCTGGTCAAATGCTTTTGTTCATACTGATGAGTCTACCGGTCAGATCTCGTTTGGTCCCTTGTCAACCAGAAACCAGTGGTCGTTACAGCCGACATCATTCGTCAGGCATTACACTTACACGACTCCGCCGCTATGACTGAATACCCAAAGGGCATAACAGATATGTCATTTATCAATCATGGGTATGAAGGTGATCTTCGGGCTACAACCGTTCTAAAGAAACATTTCCATGACGCTGAGAAAGTTATTTTTCACATGGTAAATGTCTGCTTAGCCTCCAAGACATCTTCTTGGGATCAAATGTCATCCCAATGGCAACAAGTATTGTATTCTATTCTAGAACACCAACCGCTAAATTTTTTGAAATCGTGTTTCTAGAAATAAAGAACTTGGCTCAGAAACCTGTGGCAAACCGATGGCCATTATATCCCAGGTTTCTGATGGCCATTATTTTAGATGAATTAAAATATGATGGCCTTGTTGGCCTTGGAGTCCCTGCACCAGCTGTTTTGGCTGAGTATACTCCAGGCACAACTCAGACCTTACACTCAAAGAAGCTGCCCGAATGCTAAAGCCCAAGCACAGGGAACCCACAGCTTCCTCCACCAGAACCAAAGTCCCCACTAAACCAAAACCAAAACAACCCAAAACAGCTATTCAGGGAGATGAGTCCCCTGAAGATGCTCCTGTACCACCAAGGCAGGATATACTTGCTAGTTTAAACCCACCAGCAGTATCAGAGACTCTACCAGCCATAGCCGCTCAGGATTCCTCTCAAAAGGAGCCCGCAGCCACCATAGAAGGGGTACCCACACATCTGGGATCTTCCTCACTTGAGGAGATTGCCATTGAAGAGCACCATCCTCCCTAGGTGCACACTGCTTCTAACCCATCCCCATGCAACCGCCCCCCAAAGTCCAACCATAATTATTGCAAACGTGCTGACTCAGTTGCATGCCTCTCCTCCTCCCCAACAACCACCAACAAAGGGGAGAACCACAGATATTGAGGAAGAGGATCATCAGCTGCTGACAACCCACATCACCGGGGGTTACAAGTTCTATCTCCTAGTGTGGATAGGGAGATTAGAACATCTAGTGAGGCTGCCACCTCTTCTGCAACAGCACATGATCAGAATGAGGCTGGTAACATGCTAAGACCTCACTAGAGGCAACAGCTGATGAAGGACATAGTCCTAAGGCTGGAAGTCCCAGTTCCAAGAAAAAGGGGCACATGCTAAAACTGGTCTACACCTAGTGCATGTACATCCTGCTACAAGCAGGAGGTCAGGTGATTCAGCATCTGCTGATGATGACCTGGGCTTTTTCTATGACGTTCTAGCCCACAACACCATCCTGGAGGCTGAGGTAAGCAGACTACAAGAACTGCTTGCCAAGAAGTCTCAGGATGTAAGTCCATCTGCCCCCACCAACCCACAGATGGCACCTTCATTTGAAGGTCCCCCAAACACTTTACCCTCTCACTTCACTGAGCCTCCAGCTTCTGTTTGGCACTATCTCTCCGAGACAGAACCCCCTGAGCAGATGGTTGCTGTATTCCAACAATCCCTACCTCTCATCACCCCTATCATCAATGATATTGTTTATAAAGCCATTGATGAGAGGATCTCCTCAAGTCTACAACCACTCATTGATGATGCTGTGCAAAAGAAACTTTCTACGGTACAAACCCCTGCCACCCATGCATCCAAAAAGGGGGAGAGTACTGCAGTGAAAGAAAAGAAAAGAAAAAGAACTGAGGATGAGAAGGCACAAGAGAAAACCAAGGAGTTGGAAAAGAAAAGGAACAACAACTGATCACTTACGAAAGAAAGAAAAGTGCTGGTGATCAATCGAATGCTGAAGAAAAATCCTTGGAAGAGCTGGTAAAAGATGCAGATGAAACACACAACCGATCCATGGACAAAATCATTGAGCAACTCTTCAAGCAAGGCTTTGATACAGCCACACTAGACAATGAGATCGGGAGGTTGGAAGTAGAGGAAATTCAAAACAGATGGGCTGGGTATGATGTGCTGGAGAGAAAGAGAGATTGGAGATCATGATTCGATTCATGACAAATACTTAGGAAGATCACTGATGGAGATTCGTTCATGGACCAGAGACAGCATTCTGGCTATAGCCACCAGAATCTGTTTGTCTGAGCAATTTCATAAGGGGATAATCATTGAAGCACTTGATGAGGCTGGGGCTGGAAAAAGGTTTGAAATGGCAAGACTAACAAAAGCCAAACTCACAACCAAAATGCTTGAACAACCTTCCCATCACCCACTCAAAAACAGCCTACCCCTCAAATCTCCAAACCAATCTCAAAACCCAAATCCAAACATCCTCAACCTTCAAAACCAATTCCTTTACCACAAAAACCAACCCAACCATATCCAGTGATGCACCTAGAAGGAGGAGAAGGGTGCTGAGGATAGAGAAGATGAAGAAGAAGAGGATGAAGATGATAGTCTGCCACTCTCTGCTGTTCTAAGGCTACTAGAACCCAGGAGTCAACTCATGATCACACCTGACTCTCAAAGGGAAACGGTTAGAGTCAAAATAGAAGATGAAGAACAACAGAAGCAGCACGATGAGCAACTACTGAAGATGGTTGACAAGGAATTTCCTCAGTCATCATCTATACAAGCCATGAAAGGGCATGCTCAGAGGCTGTACACTCTCAGACACATATTTCAGTATCAGAAGGAGAGAGTGAGAGTATGGCCAGACCCCAAGGTGAGTTCTAGAATCCACAAAAGATCCATTCCACATAGATACAATGGCCAGGTTAGAAAAACAATAGACTCTACAATCATGTTGGCCATTGTAGTCTCGCCATGGGAATAATCGATGAATTCAAGAAGGCTCATCAATCAAAAATGACCCCTCAAGCCTTACTGGAAAACAAGATGATCAAAAAGGGGTTATTATATAAGAAGCTTGAAGACATTAAGAAGAATGAGCTCCAGTTACTCCTTGAGGGCACTCATCCTGATGAATTTGTCTATAGGGAGGTAACTATTGTGGAGTTGAAGAATGGCAGGACTGTAAAGTACTTATCTGAGTACTATGGTCCAGTGTTCTTCTTTGAAGGAGGAGTAGAAGACTTCTCCAAGGAGGAACAGGTTGTTCTCCTTGAGGCCTATGTTCGAGAGTCGTACAGACTCATAATGGGGAAGTAGATCTCATGAATGGATAACAACTCTGTGTCCAGTTCCCTAAAACAGAGTTCCCATTCATACCTTGCCAAACAGATCTCTGAGATTTCTTCCCAGGCCAGTGCTTATATGGGTCATCTTCTTAACTGATCAAGAAGGAAAAAGACCAACCATTCTGCCAACAATAAGTGGGAAAATAAATCAATTAGAGGTTTTGGCTGCATTGGTTCAGGGGGAGTTTGTTGGACCAAAAGAACCAATGAGCCAAGATCAGAAAACCTCTAAGTCCCACATGATATCACAACAACTGCTGAAGGCTTCATCAGCAGTTCGACAAGTGCTGAAGACTTCAACAGCTGAAGATCAAGTACTGAAGACTTCAACAGCTGAAGACTAAAGTGCTGAAGCTCAACAACTGAAGAACACAAGTGCTGAAGCTGAAGCTGAAGAACACAAGTGCTGAAGCTGAAGACCAAGTACTGAAGTACAACAGCTGAAGAGTCTACAAGTGCTGAAGATCAACAACTGGTGTACAAAGTCTGAAGACAAAGACTGAAGACATCAGCTGATGATGTCTACTGAAGTCATCAGCTGATGAAATGTCTGAAGTTCAAGTCTGAAGACCAAGTACTGAAGTTTCAGTAGTTTGTCACAACAGCTGAAGAGTACTTCTTCAGTAGTTGTGATATCAGTAGTTTTATGTTTTTACTTTCAGTAAAATGACTGAAGAGCTTGTTCTTCAGTCGTTGTAGTGTCAGTAGTTTTATGTTTTTCAGTAGTTGTAGTAACTGATAACACTTAGTATTTTTGTAAGAAGATGTCAGCTGTTTTGACATCTTCAGTAGTTGTGTTTCAGTTGGAATAATTCTGTTAGATGTCACTATCAAGTGACATCAGCAGACGTCACATCTCTATATAAGAGGTGTCGACCTAATGTAAGTGTGACATTCCGTTACCACGAAAGCGAATATCGAATGAAATATACGTGCAGAATTCTCTCTATCTATAACCGTTTTTGTTCTTCATTGAATATCTTTTCGTTCTTGTGAATTGGCTAATTCATTGTTAGAATTCCGCTGCTATACTCATAATCAATCAAACGTAGATCACTGATCCTAACATGTATATATATATATATATATATATATATATATATATGTATGTGTATATATATATATGTATGTATGTATATATTATGTATGTATATATATATATGTATGTATATATATATATATAATATATATATATATATAGATACATGTGTACCTAGTTTATGAGCTAAATGTAAAATGTCTTTCATGTCTTACATATATGTAATATGTAACTAATTGGGTATGAATGAAATGAATGTGTGGTTGATGCATATAATGTTTAATATTTTCTATAAATTTTTTTATATTTTTTTATGAAAGAGGGAAAGTTGGGGAACATTTTGTGTTTTTATTTTTTTATTTTTATGTTACTTTTTAATTTATAAATTTTTAAAATATGTTTTTGTTAATTATAATTTCACCATTGAGAATTAGTGGTTGAGATTGGTTTCTAGAGTTCTCACAAAAAAGTTAGTTCTCATTTGATCTCTCCCTTATATATATATATAAGGTAAAGTTATCTTGAATATCATCCTCTTTTGTGAGAATTTTATGAACCAATCTTAGTTACTCAATTTTTTATCACATCAGTTGTTACATATATGTAAATTGGTATTACACATGTATAAAATGAATTTCGTAAAAAACGATAATTTTTTATTTTTTATATTTATACGAAAGAGGGAAACTAGGGGAACATTTATTTATTATTTTCTAGTTTTATTTTATTTTTGATTTACAATTTTTTTTAATTATATTTTTGTTATTATAATTTTGTCATTGAAAACTAATGGTTAGGATTTGTTTATAGAGTTCTCACAAAAAAGTGAGTTCTCAATTGATCCCTCCCCTATATATATATATATATATAATATATTTATATATGTAGATATATATATATATATATATATATATATATATATATATATGTAGATACATGTGTACCTAGTTTATGAGCTAAATGTAAAATGTCTTTCATGTCTTACATATATGTAACTAATTGGGTATGAATGAAATGAAATATGTGGTTGATGCATATAATGTTAATATTTTATTGTTTATTGTGTGATAACACATATTGAACTATTTATATAGGTTGTGGTTGTTTACATAATTCTTAGTCTATAATGGTTGAGAGATGTGTTTAAACTTAACTGTGTGAAGTTCTCATGCAAATGGACCAGTCGCACAACTAAACCAGGAGACTGGATCAATCGCACGATTGTAACATGAGATTGACTGAATCGCACGACTAAACCTCAGTCGTGCGGATGGATCAACCGCATGATTCAGTCGTGTAGATACATATGTCCCTAGTTTCTGAACTTAATGTAATATGTCTTTATTTTCTTACACATATGTAATTGTACGGGTACTTAATGAAATGCAAATGTTTGGTTGTGTTTATAATGTTTAATATTTCATTAATAGTAGTTTAACGCTTATAGAATTGAGTATATAGGTATGTGGTTGTTTGAACTAATATTAGTAATGTGATGATTAATAAATATATTCAAACTTATTAATAGAAGTTCTCATGCGAATGGCCCATGCTAATGGACCATACGCATGAACAACCTCATGCGAATGACTCAGTTGCACGACTGAACCAGGATATTGGATCAGTCGCATGATTGAAACATGAGTTTGACTCAGTCGCACGACTGAACACTCAGTCATGCGAATGGATCAACCGCATGACTCAATCGCAGGACTGAACCATGCAAATGAGTCAATGCGGATGAATGAATGCATGCGACGATGCGTGTATCGCACGACTGAAGGCCAATCGTACGAATGAAGGTTCAGTCGTACGAATGAAGCTGATTCGTATGTATGAAGGTTGATTTGTGCGTATGGAGGTTAAGTCGTGTGATTGGGTGTTGTGTGGTATGACTGAATGCCAGTCGTACGAATGAAGGTTCAATCGTGCCAATGAAGTTGATTTGTACGATTGAAGGTTGATTCGTACGAATGGAGTGTTGAGTCTAGCCTCTGGTCCTGTTGTGTGACTGATGATGTTTGAGTGTGAATTTTCTTCCTGAGCGTCAAATGATGATAAGGTAACATCAGTAAAAGTGTCATTGCTTGACCACAAAGATTAAAGTCAACGCTAACAACAAACACATACTATTTCAATTTAAATCAACCTAACACTTTACAATCATCAACAACCCATTTGGGACTACAAATATTTAACAAGTACTATCTTTTATAACAATGGGATCTTTATACGGATGTCATTAGCAGTAACGACTACTCTTAGTACTTGGATCTACATAAGATCTGATACTTGTGTCCGCTTCTGTGTGTGCTACCCACGACCGAACCGATACAACCCGAACCGACCAAACATTACCATATGCTTTATACACGTCATTAATGCTTAACAATAACTATCAATAGGTGTTTGACTGTTCATTGCATACAACTGTTGGGAATCTTGATCATTCATACTTACAACTTAACATGTGAGTTTCGTGGCCCCTTTTTATGCTTATTCTACTTTACAAACATTTACAAACATGGGGGAAAAGTATGCTCGCCGTTTTCTATGTTGTACAACATACATACAATTTACATACTTGGAATCAACGTGCTACTGTTTTGTAGGTACTTATCTGATACATCCTTGAGTCTGCTTTGTGGTTCTTTCTTACAACCATTTAATTCCAGTGTGGGAACCGACGGATAGGTATTGGTAGTACTACTTGGGTTGACACCCCCACCCTCGTGTTGGCATACTAGTTAGTACCAACAAAAGCCAGGAATGGGCCTTGGGTGAATATATTCTGACAAGATTCTTTGTGTACGTCGTTAGGCTTGGTTGTGAAGCTCTTGTCATGTGATTGTGCTTACTTATAACTGTATGCACGGTATTCTGCAACAACTTTATACAGCATCATTACTTATTTACTTTTAAACCTGCGAGCTCACCAACAATTTTGTTGACCATTTTGAGCATATCTTTTCAGGCGATCATGCTAGCTGAGGTTCTAGGTGTGCTGCCTTAGTGGAGACCCTAGGATGCATTTTCGGGCTAAACTTGTCATTTTGAAAACAACTGTTGTATCTGTTTCAAACAACATTACACTTTGTAACTTGTTCCCGGGTTGTGGGAATTGCATACAATGTTATTATCTATGTTTATCTTATATCATGTTTATGCTTATGGCTATGTGGTCGTGATTACTGACTTAACACGACACAAGTCCCCTTGTTGTCGGGTGTCGTCATGACACGCTTGTCATCATTATTATTATTGCATCTCTATCGCTTACCATGTGTTATGACGATTCCCGTCTCGTTACATCCTCGTGTTTCCACTCTTAGCGGGGGTGTGACAGCAGTAGATCAATTGCTAATCGTTCTTCACGTTTAGATTCAATCTTTAATTGATTCTATGTGCGCTGTCACTGATTGGATCACCAATCAAATAGGATTCCGCACTATTTGATTCGGTATACACGTAAATCTGTTAGTATTCGCCCAGTACACGATCCTAACAAGTGGTATCAGAGCTTTGGCTCTTGATTTACGTGTGATTCAATCGTTTTTAATACAAAAATTGTGTTTTTTTCACTAAAAACCGCAATCCTTTTGTGTCAAACGGTGTCTTAGACGTCTCCTCTTCACAAAGTTTAGTTTTTCCGGCATACGTCAATTAGGGTTAGTGAAAATTCATGTTTTTACAGCCAAAACACGATAAACCTACGAATATTCAAAATCCAGCAGCTTCAGTCGCACGATTGACTCAATCGCACGACTAAACACATACACATCCCTCATACGCACGATTAGACTCATTTGTACCTCCATCCGTACGACTGAGCAGTCTATTCACATTGTTCAACCACACTTGTTCATTCACCCGACTGAGCCATCCGCATTAATTCAGTCGCACGATTGAACCAACCACATTGTTCAATCGCTCAAATAGTTCAATCGCCCGAATAGCCCAATCACACACCTTCATTTGCACTAATAAAATAGTTTAGTTTAAAATTAAAGTTAATTGCAATGGAGGACCAATACTCAGCATTCACAGCAGGAAGAGACTCACATATTCAAAACCTACTACTACTGGAGAATGAAATGGGGAATCACAACAAACCCCCTAAGCTAATCATGTTATACAAATACCCACAATGGAAGCAACGTTTTGAGATCTACTTAAATGGAGTAGATCCCAATCTGTGGGAATCTACAGAGACGGGGTACAGCATGCCAGTAGGAGCTGATGGTGTCAAACTCACACTTGGTGGCATGATTGATGGACAAAAGGTCAAATACGATGCTGAAAAGAAAGTATATGCTTTGTTTACATAGTCACCAAAGGATATTTTCCATCAATTCTCTGAATATACACAAGCAAAGAAACTATGGGATGCATTGGAGAAGAGATATGACGGGAATGCATCATTAAAGGCCATAAAGGCTAAGGCTCTGAAGATGGAGTTTGACAACATCTCTTTGATGGGTAAAGAAAGCCTGGATGATGTAATCGATAGGTTCTACCACTTGATGAGTGAGATGCACACTCATGGAGTAACGACATCAATGGAAGACAAAGTGTCTAACTTTACTTATGGTTTGCCTGAAAAATGGGTTTCCTTTGTCTCAAATCTCAGACAGAATGGGATGCTTACGAAGTTAGATATCAACGACTTCATTCTGAAACTAAGAGAGGAAGAGCTAAGGATGAAGTATAGAGCCCAAAAGTCTAACTATGATCAGAATCCAGCACTATACAACGCGACTCCTCAAGCCAAAACATCTGGAGCACCTCTTTAGACAGCATTTGTGTCAAGCTCAGCTGGTCCTTCTCAAGCATCCACTTCAGGGTCAGAAATGTCAGGGTCGTCTGGTACCCAATACATCGCACCTGAAGCCAATGCAGCAAAACTGAAGACCGAAAACTTCAGTAATGTGACAGTTGAGGTAGCTAAAGAACACATGGATCTGTTAGCTGCGGTAGTCCACTCCTATGATGGGCTAATTGCTGGTAAAATTGGGAACTGCCATCTGGCTGATGAGGATTACGAGTAGGTGGATGAAACAAAGCTGGAACGGATGGATATAATATGGGCCTTAGCAAGTGCTGTCCGACGAGCTAAGAAGTTTTTCAAAAAGACTGGACAGAACTTGGTTGCAACTAAGGACACTACTTTTGGTTTCGACAAGAGTAAGGTGACCTGTTTTAACTGTGGTGAGAAAGGGCACTTCAAACGTGAGTGCGTGAAGCCAAAGAAGACTAGAAATGGGAATCCTTTCTTATCTTTCAATCGTCAGGAGAAAACCACTAGTAGTCCTACTTCATCAAGCAAGGATCCTAAAGCCTTGACTGCTAATAAGGATGAAGGACAGGACTGGAGCTTTCGGTTTGTCTCACCAGGAGAATCCAATATCGCTAGTGTGGAGGATATAGATGACAATTCAGCTAGTGAAGGAGATATAGTAGTAGAACTTGCGATGTACAACCAGACTCACCAGCTCCAGAAACACCAGACTCTGCATTGATGGCTGATTCATCAGAACCCTCTCAGGTAAGTACTACTGACCAACTTTTTAATAATCATGCTTGTTCTGACTATAATAAATATAGGAAAGCATAGATTAAAAATTGCTAGGTTATTAGATCATAATGATAACTTAGTAAAGAACATGGAACTATGCACGGAAGCTAACAGAGTTCTAAAACAAAATGAGCATAGTTACAAAGAAAAGATAGACCTCTTGAACAAACAGCTTAAGGAAATAGAAGTAGTTGCCTTTAACCAAGCTAATGACATTAGGTACTATCTTAACTCTCTAGTGGACACTAAGAAACAAAAGGCAGTTTTAGAGGTAAAAGTAAATTCCTTAAAACAAAAACTACATAGTTGGACAAGTTCATCTCATATTGTCCAACACTTAGTGAGAGAGCGTAATAACGGGGAGGGATTGGGATATAAAGTGGTTCCACCACCACCTAAGACCTTGATGAACACTAAAAGTAAACCAATCAATAACAATCCAATCAAAAATTATATGGTGTCCACTCCTCTTGTTAGTGATCCAGATTCCACACGTACATCAAATGAATCTGGTACTAAACAAAAGGAAGCCACTTCAAAGGCAAAAGGTAAACTGCCTTGTGTTAATCTGGACAAAGAGTTTGAAAAGGTTAGTATACAGTCTGGTTCAACAACTGTCAAATCTAAACCTAAAAAGACCAGTAATGTTAACCAATCACGTGCATCATGTCTAAGTCTAGAAAATAGAAAAGAAAAAGATGTTAAAATTGCTAAAGCAATTAACTTTGTTAAACTAGACAAAACATCTAAACAAGCAGAGTCAAAGCCCAAACAGAGTAAGATCACCAGGGTGTCACATACATCTTCACAAAAATAATTAAATCGTAAAGTCGAAAGCAGATCATGCTACAGTTGTGGAGAGTATGGAACATTGTGTCTCATTGTCCTTACTATCAGACACCAAGGAGGAAAGTTGAACTTTCTGAACAAAAACCTAGCTCTTTTAAGAGGCACTTAGTGACGCCACCAAAAAGGGATAGTGAGCCTAAATTTCAACATATTAGCTATTTGTTGTTTATCACAAACAGGCCTTACATAAAGCTGGCTTATGGAAGGAAAAATCAACCCCATTGTCTGATAATGAGAACAAGAAGACATCTAAGGTTCCCTCACCCTCGAACGGTCAATGGGTTACATTTATGAAGTGTGATACCTCTGGGAAACCCAAGCTAGTGACGGCTTGGGTCCCTAACCTAAACTAATGTTTTCAAATAAAATGTGCAGGGTGTTCGATATAGTGCTGAAACCAACACGTGGATTATAAACAGCGGAGCATCCAGGCATATGACAGGGAACAGGGATCTCTTATCAAACGTCAAATAAATAAAAGGAGGTCACATTTCATTTGCAGGAAACAAAAGGTGGGTACATCACAGCTCAAGGAGAAGTAGGTAATCAGAAAGTGAAGTTTGATAAGGTAAACTATGTTTAACAACTTCAAAATAACTTGCTTTCTGTTTGTCAAATTTGTGATAAAGATTTTAAGGTAGTATTTGACAACAAGAAGTACTATGTCCTGAAAAAGGACTATGTCATTCCGGAGGACCTTTATGTCTTGGATCTATCAAAAGTGCTTCTTTTCAAAATCCTGGCATAGGAGAATGAGACACATTAATTCAAGGAAGATGAACCACTTGATATAGTGAGAGGATTTAATGTCAAAAACTTCTAACTTCCTGACTTCTATGTTGCATGCCAGAAGGGCAAACAGACGAAGAAGTCTCATAAGGAAAATAAAGTTCATTCTATCGAACTTCCTCTAGAACTTCTTCACATGGATCTGTTTGGTCCATGTGTGCAAGAAGCATCGCAAGTGACTTGTATTGCTATGTAGTTACTGATGACTACTCAAGATTCACTTGGGTAATGTTTCTGAAATCCAAATCCAAAACATTTGATCCATTCAAGGAATTAGTAACTACTATGGAGTCTCTATACAAGTTGAAAGTACGTCAAGTGCGCTCAGACAACGAAACTGAGTTCAAGAATCAATGGTTGGAGGCTTACTGCAAGGAAAAGGGAATTGTGCATCAGTTCACTTCTACCTACACACCTCAGATGAATGGTGTTGCTGAAAGGAAGAATCGAAGCTTGATAGAGACAGCAAGGACGATGCTAGCAGACTCAAAACTGCCTATCCAATTCTGGAATGAAGTAGTTGCAAATGCGTGTTACACGCTAAATCAGGTTTTGGTAGTTAAACACCATGGAAAGACGTGTTACGAGTTACTAATGACGTAAACCTAATCTGGAGTATCTCAAGCCATTTGGCGCTCCATGCACCCTACTGAAGAAGACTCAGGAAGGAAAATTCAGCGAGAAAGCTGATGAAGGTATCTTTCTAGGATACAACATACCGAACAAGAGGGTTTACAATAACTCAACGGGTCAGGTAGAAGTGTGGTGTAATGTTGATGTTCAGAGATACACCACACCACCTGCTGCAAAAGGACCTGCCTTCTTTTTCAACTATGACGGATTCTTCAAGTCCTTCAACATACCACTCTCCACTTCTGATGATGAGTTAGCAACAAAGATGATGTATGACGTCCTAAACCCACCATCTCAAGAATCTACATCATCTGGACTACAAGGTGATTCATCTACCAACTCAGGGGGAGCACTTGAAGATAGTGACTCTTTCTCTAATAAAGAAGCTATGGAGACTGATCAGATCAACTAGGAGCAACAGGTTCCTCCTACGATAGTCCACAAGCATTTGACATTGATGCCTCTGCGTCTTCGGAACCTCAGACTCCTACTGCCTCAGATACTGAACCGAATGTTCAAAATCTTGATTCTAAAGTAGTTGTTCCAACCACTCCTGGATCACGCCTAAATGTCTATCATCCTTTGGATAATGTCATTGGGGATGTGATATCAGGAGTTCAGACCAAAAATCAGTTGTATTCAGCTGATTATGCCTCGGTGATAGAAAAGAGTTACCTTCATGATGGTGCATATCGTTGCTTTGTGTCTCAGATTGAGCCAAAGTATGTTAGTGAAGCCCTGAATGATGAGGCATGGGTGAGTGCCATGCAAGAAGAACTACTTCAGTTCAAGAAGTTAGGTGTATGGACTCTAGTGGATAGACCTAAAGGTGCTAAGGTCATTGGCACCAAATGGGTCTTGAAATACAAGAAAGATGATCAAGCCGTGATCATTAGAAACAAGGCTCGACTTGTTGTTCAAGGATTTCGACAAGTCGAGGGCATTGACTACAATGAAGTGTTTGCACATGTTGCCAGAATGGAAGCAAACCGTATCTTCCTTGCCTATGCATCGTACATGCAGATTAAAGTTTATCAACTGGATGTGAAGAGTGCATTTCTTCATAGGGAAATCCGAGAGAGAGTGTACGTTAGTCAACCTGAGGGATTTGACGATCCATATCATCGGGATAGAGTTTACAAACTCGATAAGGCTTTATTGGGGCTTCATAAAGCTCCTAGAGCCTGGTATGAGAAACTCTCGACTCACCTTGTGAAACATGGTTTACGCAGAGGAGTCATTGACTGTACACTATTTATCAAAGAAAAGGATGGTGATTTACTGCTGGTCCAAATCTATGTCGATGACATAATCTTCGGTTCCAAGAATGAAGAATTATGTAAAGAGTTTGAAGTAGTAATGAAGGCTGAGTTTGAAATGAGTGCCATGGGAGAGATGAAATTCTTTCTCAGTTTACAGGTGGATCAGACACCAAAAGGGATTTTCCTACATCAGAACAAGTATGTAGGAGATATCCTCAGTCGGTTTGACATGGAGAATGCCTCCGCAGCTGGGACTCCACTTGCTACAAACCATGATATAGCACCCGACGAAAATGGTGATCTGGTAGATGCCACCATGTACCGAGGAATGATTGGATCTCTCATGTACTCACTACCTCAAGACCTGATATCATGTATGCGACATGTTTATGTTCAAGATATCACGCAAAGCCAAAAGTTAACCATCTGATAGGGGTCAAAAGGATCTTTCGTTATCTTAAGGGTACTCCAACACTTGGGTTGTGGTATCCTCATGATGATAACTTCGAGCTAACAACGTATAGTGACTCGGATTACGGAGGCTACAGATGAACTACAAGTCTACATCAGCGGGATGTCAATTTTTTGGAGGAGATTAGTGATCTGACAGTGTAACAAGTAGACATCGGTTGCTTTGTCAACCTGTGAAGCCGAATACGTTGCTGCTGCAATTTGCTGTTCACAAATCATATGGATTCAACAGCAAATGCGGGACTACGGTTTGAATTTCCCTTAATACTCCTATTTTTGTTGATAACTCTGCTACAATTGTAGTAACTAAAAATCCGGTCCAATATCCTAAGACCAAACACATCGGCATAAAATATCACTTTATATGTGATTGTTTTGAAAAGAACCTAATCGATGTGGTTAAAATAAATACTGATTTTCAACGCGCTGACCTCTATACAAAGGCTTTTGATAAACCTTGTTTTCTATATTTGTTAGAGGTCAACGGTGTTAAAAAGAAAAGTAATGTAATTCCTGATGATGCCCATTTGTAGTCTGATGCGTAAAGTCCAATTTTCTTTTAATTTTAATTTTCTTTATTTATTTGTTTAACTTTAAGTAGTTTAATTAAATAGATGTTATTTTGTCGCCTATTAAAGTCCTAAAAAGCGTAAATCGGTTATGGTTGTAGAATTTTAGGGGGAGAATAGATCAATTAGTATCAATAATAAAATAAAATAAAATAAAATAAAAAAAGAGGGAGGAGGAGAGGCTAGCTAATAAAAATTAGATAGTATCTATGATACCGATTCAATCTTTGGAAAATGATAGTACACAGGAACAAACCATTTGGGACTTCAAAAGATTAAATTGTATTAGATGCAAAATTCAAAGTATAAGTCTGTGTAGTCTGAGCAATATAAAAGGAAAAATGATAGTAAAACTGGCTACTACAAAGGTAACACAAAGAAAGTATACCTAGAGGTTGTTAGACCACAGATGATATGTCAGTAGATTCAACACAATAGATGATTAGACCTTGTTGGTGATCTCAAGAACAAACTAAGTGGTTTCAACAAGCTGTGGGGTAACATCTTATCCCTGGTTAACACAATCAACAAAATTCCAATAAGGGGTGATGAGCAAAAGAAACGCTACAAATATGAGCGTAAGACCAAAATATGAGCAAAAGCAATCAAACTAATAACTGATGTTGTCGGTGAGAACTGTGCAAAAAGATTAAAATTGCTCAAACAAGAAGATAGGTAATGTGTCTCTCTGTTGTGCGGTGGCACTGACCTGAGGATAGGCATAGCCTATATATTCTAAAATTCATTGTTGTTTGCGCCTCTCTGTTGTGCGATGGCACTAACCTGAGGCTTGGCTTCTCTTTGAAAGTTCTAAGAATAGTTTCTTCTTGAAAACTACCTGAGAACGCTCAAAAATCTCCTGAGGAATATTGATTACCATATAAGTGTGGGATCCACAAATGCTTGTTGAAACAATCAAACCTTAACTTATCACCAATCTGTGTCAAAAGTCGGTGTATGGATCTAAGAGGACCAGTATACTAACAATCATCGTGGCTACAATTCTTGAAAGTCCAAATCAATGTGGGGATCTAGTAGTACTAGTATGATTTCCTAAACTTGCTAACGACCCTAGATGAAAAACAAGAATTAAGCATCAAAAGGTGTTGATAACATGTCCCAAATGATTTGACTTGCCTGTATGATTCCAAAAGTGAATGGGTCCATTTATGGTCAAAATGAATTGAAGCTGCCTTCTCCGGAACCGAATCCATTAGATTTTTATCTTAGGATTTACACCTCACACAAAAACTCAAAACAAGTGTTAGTTTTGTATTTCAGTTTTAAGTCTTTTATTTTGTTCAACTTTAGTCAATTCAGTTTGTTTAATATCGGACTACACCATGGAACTCAACAGGGGATTTAATCACCTAATAAGGTCACGTCTGAGGTGACCAAACATGTTTTCAAATGTAAAAATCAGTCACGTCTGAGGTGACAATTTTTTCTAAAGGATCACGTCTGAGGTGATCCAAAAGTATTCATGTTAAAATGATCATTTCTGAGATAATCAAATGCTCAAAATTTTTATTCAAAAGTTAAAAGGGGATTAAATGTGGAATGGTCATAAAGTCAAAATCATGAGTATGATCCAATCGCACGACTGGACCATGAGTATGGACCAACCGTACGAATGGACCATACTCATGCACTAAACAACCGAATGGCACATGAGTATGAACCATTCAACCGAATGGCTTGTCAGAATGAGCTAATCGACCGAATGGAACTGTGCGAATGAGTCAGTCCGACTGAAATCCAGTCGACCGACTGAATGTGATCGACTAAACCAATCGCACGACTAAGGTCCATTCGCCCGAATGACCGAGCGAATGGGTCTAGTCGTTCGATTGAAATCAGATTCAGTATAAATAGGGACATAGTCAGTCACATTCAACTCATCAACCCTAATCTCCCTAAAATCGCATAGCGCCTACCGTTACTCTATCAAAATTTCCTCTGACCCAAATTGTTTACATATTTTGATATTCTGACGTTCTTTAGTGCATATACAGGTAAAATGCGGTGTGAACATGCCAAAGATTCTATGGATTAGACTTCAAAATCAACAAATTGGCCCTAACTAGACCCGAGACTGTAAATGGACTAACAACCTAACTAAACCAAGTAAAATGTTGAAATAAATGTTACTAGGTTATTGGTGTAATGATTGAAAGTCTAAAGAACCATTACGTGACGTCTAATTTCAAGATTGGATTCAAATTTGAATCTCAGTCAACCAAACAGTAGGTTATGTGACTGGACACCAGGATAAACTCCAATCGCACGATTGAGCTAGTCGAATGGCTCAATCTGCCGAATGGATAATACGAATGAGCTTAGTCGGCTGACTGAACCAATCGCAGGCTTAGTCAATCGATTGAACTCAATCGCCTGCTCAGTCACCCAACTAAATCCAGTGGCATGCCAGGTCAACCGACTGAAAACAGTCGCATGGTTCAATCGCATGATTGAACCAGAATGAATTCAACCAAGTTAAGTTGAACTGATTTGTGTTGTGTGGTGTTCTAACATCTTTGTGTCTTTGTGTTACAGATTGATGGCGGATAGGTGGTCCATCAACCCTAAGCACAACATATGTGCTCACTCAGATGCTACGACTCGAAACTGTGCCCAGTTTGTGGGGATCATTGCTTTCCTCAAGCGATCCAGGATTTACAGGGCTATCTTCACTCCATGCACTCCCTATAGGTCTATTAAGCAGGCCTTCTGGGAGGGGGCATCTATCGATCGCTCACATGAGCCATACAGCATCAGGAGTTCTATTTTTGGTATGGACATAGAGATTACTACTGAGGATATTAGGCGTGTACTCGGGTTGGGTGATGATGCAGACCACCCTACTATACTTCACCCGCTGACTGTGAGAGGGTGTTCTTGAGGATGAAGTACGCTGGGGATATAAATGCAAGTGTGCTTAACAAGAGCAACCTGTGTCCCCAGTAGAAGTACTTGGCACACGTCATCCTCAAGTGCTTGGCTTCATGAAGGGGTGGGTTTGATGATCTTTCAGACAAATACAAAATGCCTACGTGGCACTGGTACTGAACCACCCTTTCAGTTTCTCGAGCATGATTTTCTCTTACTTGATAGAGAATCTAGAGGCGAAGGGGAAAGAGGGTTTCTGCATGTACCCTAGGTTTCTTCAGATGATCTTTGATGAGAAGCTGCCCACACTGCCCAAGGAGAGCCATGACGCTGTGGCTTTAGAGATCATGGATGATACGACTTTGGGTCGTATGAAGTTCTACCGGGGGAAGCAGGTCAAACCCCTAGTGAAGCGACTCTTCGGGCATTTGGCCCAAGCTGATTATGTGGCGCCAGGGAGGCAAAAGTGGCGCCACAAGGAGAGTGACTCGGATGTTGAGCAAATCGCTCTTCCATCTGACGACTCCGACGATGATGTTGATACGGACGGAGACTCTGGGCCCGCTTCTTCGAGGGGCCCCACTACACAGGCTACTCATTCACCTCCTCCACACCCAGATGCCACTACCGCCAGCTTTCACCAAGACTTCTGTCCTCCTGATGAGGAAGAAGAGAGTCATGAGGAGCCGCTCAAGAGGACTGTGGGCAGCCGGGTGGTTGCCACAAAGAGAGGATTGAGGGCGGTTGGTGGACGCCCAGGGGAGTCCGGGGAGCTACTGCTGATACAGATCCCACATATGTCCCGGACCCACCCAGCAACCTAGGGGAGCCTCTATGTCTAGAGGTTCAAGGAAGAAGAGGATGGCACAACCCTACGGTAAGAAGGGGAAGAGATTGAGGTTCACACTGAAATCATCCACTACCACAACCACTACCTCAGCCACACCATCCACCACTACCACCACCACTGCTACTACACCACCAGCCACCATATCTACCACCCACACACACTTCCACACCTACTCCGCCATTTACCCATATCCATTCCACCACCACTACAGCTCATCCACCACCACCTTCATCTATACCACCACCAATCTTCACCACTGCCACCACCACCACCACCACTAGCCATCCAGCAGGACCATCTTCTTTATCCCTCCTTTCCATCTGCTTCATCTCTGCCTCCCAATAGGGTAGAGGAACATCTCTCAGCACTGAACCTCATGGTGTTGAAGCTGTTGGCAGCCGATGACAAAAAGACTGCCCAGATTCGTTAGTTAGTAGAGCTTACTGCTGCACAATCTCAGTAGATATTTCAGCAGGCTCAGCTGATAGAGCACCAGGCATAGCAAATGGCTGCTCAGAGCTCAGAGATGTCCCAACTCCAGGAGCAACATCTCTAATCAGCCAAAAGGATAGAGGAGTTGGAGACTACCAACAAGACCATCATGCTGAGGCTCAAAGGATCAAAAGAAGAGCCACTATAGATCAAAGAGGGAGATGTTGATAATGATGACAGTGATGATGATGTTGATGATGGTGACGATCAAAGGGATGATACTGATGCTGGTGATGATGCTGATGATGATGTTGTTGTTGATGATGATGATGATACATCTGCTGCGGGAGCCACATCTGCAAGTGAACGGAGGACAAAGAAAGCCCAAGATCAAGGTGCCTCCACATCAGCCCCGTCAGCAGAGAAGCACATGATACAAGACAAGAGTAATGTCTAGTTGTTTATGTTATTTAAAAAAATCATGTGTAACTGAATCTTGTACCAAACCAATGTATATAATGTTTATATTTTGTTAATGTGTTTCTGTTTTGTTTATTGACTAATGGTTACTATGTTGCATGTTTTAAATCAAGCAAATCCAAATTATCAAAGAGATGAATTTGACGTGGATCCCCTTCAGCAGGTCAAGAGTCAATTAACAATGATTCTTGATCTACAAGGGATTGTGAGGAGATCAGTGAGTTACACCCCTGAAGAGGGGGAAATATTCATGATCTCACTGACGAGCAGTTGGCCGAAATGTTCAAACTCAATGCCGACGAGATTGTGAAAGATGCTCCAACAGTCCATATAGAAAGTGATGACGAGATCAACGACATTGATGAGATCGAGATTGAGGACATCACGGCTCAACATTATCCAGAATACACTGACAATGAGGGTAATGTCGTTCCCAATCTAGGCGACTCTCTTGTTAGTAATACTTTTGCAACTTTGGATAAAATGGAACAAGAGTCAGAAAAGAATGAAGAGCAGGCCCAAGCCTTAGACGCCAAAGTCAACATTAGAAAGGCTGAATGGGCTGCCTGTTTTGAAGAACTAAGAGCCCAACGCAGCGCTCCAATGTCAACTATCTACACCAAGCTGTACAAAGTGAAGAAACATCACAAGGTGTCTGGCAAAATCATAGCATGGGCGTATTTTGAGGATTTCAATGTTTATGCAGTTAAACATGAGAAGGATATTGAGTACTTTAGATTTCCTCCCGATCTAAAGACTCTACCTGATTTTGACCTCAACCAGCTGGCTAAATTGAAGTTGTTATACGCTGACCCAAGAAAGATGTTAGGCTTGTTTGAGGCTGCATTAAAGAGAGAGTACCACACCAGATGGGTCAACTTCAAACCTCAACAACCAACGAGGTATATTAGAAGGTCTGAGGTTGACGCCATAACTGGAAAACCGAAAATACTGCTGAAGTGGAGTCCTCCGCGCACAATGTCTAAGATCCCTCTACGGGAAATGCAACGGGACTTCACTCGACAATTCAAATGGTGGTACTATGATTGGAGGACAGGAGAGGCAGTCATAGCTTTCAACAAGAATGGTATAATGGAAACCATCAGGGTGTTTGACCCAATGTGACTTACAAACTTGTCTGCTGATGATGTCTATACATTATACAAGTGGCCACTGTTCTATGACTCTCAAGATATTGTACAAGCTCTACAATTTCAGAACGTGATACGACTCTGTTTTGCTTTTGAGATACATGCAGGAGTCACTAGAGAAGAGAAGTACAAGAAGTTTGAGGAACTTAAGAAGGATGTAAGACATTAGATGAAACTAGGTCCAAGGGGGAGTTTGTAGATACATGTGTCCTTAGTTTCTGAACTTAATGTAATATGTCTTTATTGTCTTACACATATGTAATTGTACTGGTACTTAATGAAATGCAAATCTTTGGTTGTGTTTATAATGTTTAATATTTCATTAATTAGTAGTTTAATGCTTATAGAATTGACTATATAGGTCCGTGATTGTTTGAACTAATATTAGTAATGTGATGATTAATAAATATATTCAAACTTATTAATATGAAGTTCTCATGCGAATGGCTCATGCTAATGGACCATACGCATGAACAACCGCATGCGAATGACTCAGTCGCACGACTGAACCAGGAGACTGAATCAGTCGCATGATTGAAACATGAGTTTGACTCAGTCGCACGACTGAACACTCAGTCGTGCGAATGGATCAGTCGCATGACTCAATCGCATGACTGAACCATGCAAATGGTCCAGTCGCCTGAATGAGCAACCCTAACCTATAAATACCACCTAATTTGTGGAAAAAAAACAAGAATTGAGAACCCTTCGACTACATACGTACCCTAGCCGTCAAGAGACCTCTAAGAACCTGTTCTAACTTCATAGATCGCAGTAGATCGATTGCTAATCATTCTTGACGTTTAGATTCAGTCTTTAATTGATTCTACGTGTGTTCTCCCTGATTGGATCGCCAATTAAATAGGATTCCGCACTATTTGATTCGATATACGTATAAATCTGTTAGTATTCGTCCAGTACACGATCCTAACAAGTCGCATGACTGAACCATGCTAATGGTTCAGTCACACGAATGAAAAACCCTAACCTATAAATATCACTTAATTCGTGGAAAAACGTAACAATTCAAATACCTACGCACATAATCATACCCTAATCGTCCAAAGACTCAAGAACACCTATTCCATGTTCATAGATCGCAGTTAATCATCTTGCAATCATTCTTAACGTTTTGATTCATTATTAGGTTGATTATACTTGTGTTCTCACTGATTGGATCGCCAATCAAATAGGATTCCACACTATTTGATTTGGTATACATGTAAATCAGTTAGTACTCTGTACCTAAACGGTCCTAACAAGTGGTATCAGAGCTTTGGCTCTTGATTTTCATGTGATTCAATCGATTTTGATATAAAAATCACATTTTTCACTCAAAAAAACTCAATCTTTTTGTGTCAAACAGTGTTTTCGACGTCTCATGTTCAAAAAGTTAACGTTTTTCGGCATACAACAATTAGGGTTCATGAGAAATTCGAGTCTTTTCCATCAAAGTGGTCAAAACCCTCGAATTTTCAAAAACTAGCACCTTCAGTCGCACGATTGACTCATCCGCATTTGTTCAATCGCACGATTAAACCATCTGCATTATTCAATCGCACGGTTAGCCCAATCGCATTCCTTTATTCGCACCAGTGAAATAGTGTTGTTCTAAAAATCAAAGAAAATAACAATGGAAGATCAATACTCAGCATTCACTGCTGGCAGGGATTCACAGATCCAAAATCTATTGCTTCTAGAAAATGAAGTGGGTAATCACAATAAGCCCCCTAAGCTCATAACGTTAGATGATTACCCATAATGGAAGCAAAGATTTTAGATATACTTCAATGGAGTTGATCCTAATTTGTGGGAATCAATCAAGACTGGGTATAGCATGCCAGTTGGTGCAGATGGCATTAAACTTACCTTAGGTGGTATGACTGATAGCCAGAAGATAAAGTACAATCCAGAGAAGAAGGTGTACGCTCTACTAACTCAGTCAATTCCTAAGGATATATTCCACCAATTTTTTGAGAACAAGCAATAAAAGAAGCTATGGGATGCTTTAGAAAAGTGGTATGATGGGAACGCATCATTAAAAGCTCTAAAGGCTAAGGGTTTGAAGAAGGAGTTCGATAACTTCTCGTCAATGGGTGAGAGTTTGGATGACGTTATAGACCGCTTCTACCACTTAAGGAGTGAGTTGCACACTCATGGGGTTATTACGTCCATGGAAGACAGGTATCAAATTTTGCAGATGGATTGCCAGAAAAGTGGGTTTCATTTGTGTCAAACCTCAGACAGAATGATATGCTGACAAAGTTGGATATCAACGATTTCATTCTGAAGCTGAGAGAGGAAGAGTTGAGGATGAAGTACAGGTCTCATAAGAGTTCATATGATCAGAACCCATCACTGTACAATTCAACTCCTCAACCAAAACGTCTAGAGCTCCACTACAAATTACTTTTGTGTCAAGTTCAGCTACTCCATCCCAAGCCACTACTTCAGGACCTGACATGTTAGGGTAGTCTTGCACCCAATACATAGCACCTGAAGCCAATGCTACAAAATTGAAGACTGAGAATGTTGGACCAAAAGAACCAATGAGCCGGATCAGAAAAACCTTTAAGTCCCACAGACGTCACAACAACTGCTGAAGACACAAGTGCTAAAGACAAAGTCTGAAGACACAAGTGCTGAAGACAAAGTCTGAAGACACAAGTGCTGAAGACAAATCTGAAGACACAAGTGCTGAAGACAAATTCTGAAGACACAAGTGCTGAAGACAAAGTCTGAAGACACAAGTGCTGAAGACAAAGTCTGAAGACACAAGTGCTAAAGACAAAGTCTGAAGACACAAGTGCTAAAGACAAAGTTTGAAGACAAGTGCTGAAGACAAGTACTGAAGACCAAGTATCAGACGTTGTCACAACAGCTGAAGAGGTCTTCTTCAGTAGTTGTGATGGTTTTCTTTCAGTAGTTTTATATTTTCCCTTTTCAGTAGTTTTGTAATCAGTAGTTTAGTTTCAGTAGTTTAGCATCAGTAGTTTTATATTTTGTGCTTAGCATTCTCTGATATGTTCTCAGTAGTTGTGAACATTTCAGTAGTTTGTTAAGTGTTAGTTATTTTTGTAATAAATCTGCCAGTTGTCACTATCCCGTGATATCAGCAGTGATTGCACTCTATATAAGGAGTGTCAACCTAATTGTAATAGGTGAATGATTGAGCAGAAACATTTGATATAATTAAAACATTCCTTTTCACAGAAATATATTCTCTCGTTACAACCGTATTTGTTCTTAATGCATACGAATATCAAATTCTTGCTATAATTTGTCTAATTCTTGATCTTATTCCGCTGTGTTACACTCTAATCCATCAAACTTGAGATCACTGATCCTGTCAAATGGTATTAGAGCTTGGTTAATCATTGATCGATCTAATAATTGATCATTGAAACTGCTATCCAAGATCCAAGTTTGATTGAATTAGCATTTTTGCAAGAAACGGTTATAGAGATTGAATTTTTTGTGTTTTTGGTCATTCATCCTGAGATTTATTCTTGGTTTTCATTGAGTCTGTTGTGGTCTGTGTAAAATCTTTTAAAAGCTTGAATTAAATTGTATTTGGACCTAAAATGACTACTCCTTCAATGATCCTCACAATACTGGTTCCTCAACCAAGCCTCCAATACTGGTTAGTAGTGAGTATAACATATGGCAACGACGAATGCTCCATCACCTGTTTGTTAACAGCTCAGGTTGTTGGACATCAGTGGTACATGGTCCACACAAGCCTTGGTGAATAACCCGGAAACCAATCAAATGGTTCCGAAGAGGAGGGAGCAATACTCAGATGAGGATAAGAAATTGTTTGAGATTGATGCAAAAGCCCATGGAATTCTGGCCATGGCACTGCCCAATGAAATCTATTCCGGGCTAATGCATTATGAAACTACCCATGACCTCTGGAATGCCTTGAAAGAACAATTTGGAGGAACAGATGAGGTCTTGGAAAATAATAGAGAAATTCTTGCCCAACAATATGAGACATTCTCTCATAGGAAGGGTGAGACACTACTCAATAGTTTGAGCGGTTCTCTTGTTTGATCTCTGAATAAAAATGGTCAAACATGAGTACACCAATAGCCAAATGTATAAAAGATTTCTCAGATCACTGCCTGAGAGATGGGACACATATACTATCGTCCTACGCTCCAGTGCAAATTTGGACAAACTATCTCTCACCCAACTCCATGGGAAATTGCTCACATTTGAGAGAGAGATAGAACAGAAACGAAAACTGTCATCATCTGGAAAGCTCACTGAAGACTTTGTACCAGGCAACACTGCCTTGGTTGGTCATGAGTCAGAATATGCTTCATCTGAATGCCAGTATGATGAGCATATTGATTTCTCTTCAAACACTTCTGATTCTGCATTTGTGAGTGTTGATAGTCAGTTTACTGGGTGTAATAATGACAATCTATGCTTCATCATGGATGATCTCAAGGGGATTGCTGATGATGACTTAGAAGAGATGGATATTTTGAGCCAAATGGCCTTGATAAATATCAGATCTTAGAAGTTCTACAAAAGAACTGGAAGAAAGTTCCCAGGACTCTCTGGCAAAACCAAAGTTGGTTTTGACAAGAGTAAATTGAGATGTCACAAATGCCACAGGCTTGGACACTTTGCTAGAGAATGTAGATCATCTGGATCTAATTCTTCTGCACCCTTTGTGACATTCCCTGGCAATAGTCAACAACACAGAGGGCAACATCCTATCAATTCTGGTCATCATTCTCAACCACAATCTCCTGCATATTTTGTTCCTCAGGGTCCAATGCCATATCCTTACCCTTGTTATTACATGCCACAAACCAGTCAGGTTCAAGCACCCATTGCTCAACAACCACATGCTCTTCCTGAGCCTCAACCATCTCAATCTCATCAACCTCCTCAACCTCAACAACACAGCTTCTTCACCCCTGGAGTTGTTGACTGGAGCAGTTTACCAGATGACATGTCTGGTCATGAACAACTGTTCACAGGTGCTGGTCAACATGGTGGTGACAGTCCTTTTGGGAATCTGGCACTTATGGCTCTGGAGTCTGTAGATGGATCATCCTCAAATGCCTCTTCATCACAGGTATCACAGGTATCTTCTGAGGCTAAGGCCAAATTATGTTCTGAAACATGTATAGCAGCATTTGCCTCTATTAGAGAAGCAAATGTAGCTTTAATTAATAAGAACATAGAGCTAGAAAAGATCATTTCCAAAAGAAAAGCTGAGTTTGAGTCTATGCTTAAAGAGAAAAATGATGATATTTATAAACTTAAATGCCAAATCACTGATGATAAGGCTAGGGAAGAGGTACTTTTAGAAAAGTACAAAGACCTCAAAGAAACCCTTGCAGTCACCCAAGTAGAGTGTGATCGATGGGTACAATCATGCAAAGGTTTTGAAATGCTTCTTAGTAAGCAATCAGCTTCCAATGTGAAGTTTGGCATTGGTTATAATCACACTGCTCCTCCTACAGATTTTGCTTCAGGAGCAGAAGTGAAATCTAATGGAGAAAGCAATAACCAATCCACCTTATCATGTGATTCACTTTCTGATAGAGCACCATCAGAAGTTGAAGTTAGTATTATTCCCTCTTGAACCTATCAGCTGATCTTGATGGTTCAAATACTGACACTCACATGATCAAAGAGTTGATCAACTCAGGAGTTATTTCTAGAAGACCTGAAAGGACTGGAGAGCAAGATTTAACACCTGAAGTTCAAACTCCAACTACTGTCAGCACTGAAGAGAAGAAAACTGTCAGTAGAAAGGGTTTGAAGACTACTAAAGAGGAAGTCAAGGAAGCAAATAGTGCTTCCAAAGTGCTGAAGAACAAGTCTTCAGTAGTTTCATTCTCTTTAGTTGATGATCAACATAAGATGAAGAAGAAACCATGTGAAATATGTGGTTTGTTCAATCATCTTACAAATGATTGTTGGTACAAAAGAGGATCCAAACTCAAACATAAAGAGGAAATTAAAGAGAAAATGGTTAAAATGAAAACTGAGTTTGAAGCCACATTTGTACCAGCAACATCAAATCCTGTAACCCTTAAGTCCAAAAAGAAATCCAAAAAGGAAGGGGTTAAACAGGTAACAGCTGAGATTGCCCAAAAGAAGAAGGTGCAACATAGGAACTTATCAAACTCCAATGCCAATATGTCTGGAGAGCTGAAAGCTTTATCACAAAATCAGACATAGCTGGTTATGATGGTTCAACATCTATTGGGAAGAGTTAACCAATTAGATGTTCCTATGTTGAAACCACAGAAAAGGAGGTCCAAGCCAAAGGATTCCTCTTCTTCACCATCTTCTTCCTCTCAGGCTGTTGTTTCCAACAAACCTGTTAGTTTACCATCTGTTGATGAGAACAGGCCCAAAACCAAAAAGGTTTGGGTCTCAAAATCTAACTAATTTGTTGTGTTTTGCAGGGTTCTTCAACATGCCACAGAGGCATCTGGTATGTAGACAGTGGAGGATCCATGCATATGACAGGAAACAGATCACTTCTTAATGACTACTCTCAAGGAAGGAATGGGTTTGTGTCATTTGGCAATGATGCAAAGGGTTACATCATCGGCAAAGGCTTTGTTTCCAATGGGGAAATAAAGTTTGATGATGTTAACCATGTGGAAAATCTCAAGTACAACCTCTTGAGTGTCAGTCAAATGTGTGACAAAGGCCATGTTGCTCTTTTCACCAGTCAGAACTGTCGGATTCTGTCATCCAAAGTTCTAAGTTGATTGATAAGGTGTTGGATGAATACACTCTCCTGAAGGCAACAGGACATGAAGAGTGTATGCCTTAGATCTTTCCAAGAAAATAGATCTCAAAGGCCATCCTTGCCTATTTTCCAAGGCTTCCCCCCAAGAATCTATTCTATGGCATAGAAGGCTGGGTCATGTTAATCTCAAAAACATGAATCAGCTGATAAACCATGGTTTAGTAAGGGGACTGCCTATGAAGGAGTTCAAGTGTGAAGATAACTGCACTGCTTGTTTAAAAGGAAAACAGCACAAAGCTTCATTTCTCTCCATAGAAGAACCTAAGTCCACTGCCTGCTTACAGCTTCTTCACATGGATCTCTTTGGTCCTGTGAAAGTGATGAGTATGGCTAAGAAGAAATACTGTCTGGTAATTGTAGATGATTACTCCAGATTTGTATGGACTTTCTTCTTGCACTCAAAGGATGAGGCTGCCCAGTCCATTATGAACTTTGTGTTACACGTTGAGAAGCAGTATTCCCTCTCAGTCAAGTGTATTAGAAGTGATAATGGAACAGAATTCAGAAACAATACACTTGATGAGTTCTACCTCTCAAAGGGAATCAAGAGGCAGTTTAGCATTCCAAGAACTCCTGAACAAAATGGAGTAGTGGAGAGAAAGAACAGGACCCTCATTGAAGCTGCAAGGTCCATGTTGGCTGATTCTGGTCTGCCACTGACCTTTTGGGCTGAAGCTGTCAATACAGCCTGCTATGTACAGAATAGAGCCTTAGTAAATCAGAGGTTGATGAAAACTCCTTATGAAGTTTTACATCATTTAGCCCCTTTTATTTCATTCTTTAGAGCATTTGGGTGTTCCTGTTACATTCTCAACAAAAAGGATCAACTCCAGAAGTTTGATTCTAAGGTGGATGCAGGGTATTTTGTTGGTTATTCATCCACTTGCAAGGCTTACAGAGTATTCAACTGTCGGACAAAGATAGTTGAAGAAACCTTGCATGTGAAGTTCAATGAATCCCCTAAGGATACAATTCCACAAAACCCTGTGGAGTTGTTTGATCTGGACATTCTGCAATATGTTCCTTATCAACCGCCTGCTGTTGCAGATCATATGAATGCATCATCTTCTGTAGCTAGTCATCCATCTGGTGTTACTGATGATGATGATGATATCAGTAATCACCTTTTCAAGTTTAGTGATCAACTGCCTGATTCAGCTAGACCTGATGTTCCTGTAGCTATAGTAGCACAATCCACAACAAATGCTGATGAGATTTCTACAACTTCAACTTCCTTTGAATTACCATCTACTGATTGATTTCAAGAAAATGCTTCACCATCACCATCTGTTGCTGTTGAGCCTGCTACAAACACTTGCACAGATCTTATTGTGTACCAAGATCTGAAGAATCACCCTATGTCTCAAATCATTGGTGATATCAATGCTGGCGTGTCAACAAGAAGTCAATTGTCAATTTCTGCTTCTATGTTCTCTTCATTAGTCAGCAAGAGCCAAAGAACTATCACATTGCTTTAAGGGACAATGGATGGGTTGAAGCCATGCAGCTTGAGCTTCTTCAGTTCAAGAAACACAAGTGTGGGAACTGGTTCCTCTACCTCCAGGTAAGTGTGCAATAGGCACTAAATGGGTGTTTAGGAATAAAACAGATGAAAATGGGCTTATTGTTAAGAACAAGGCCAGACTGGTTGTTCAGGGGTTTGCACAAGAAGAAGGTATTGATTATGATGAAACCTTTGCCCCTGTAGCCAGACTGGAGGCAATTAGATTGTTCTTAGCCTATGCTGCACTCCACCATCTTAAAGTTTTTCAAATGGATGTAAAAGTGCATTTTTATATGGTAAAATAAAAGAAGAAGTTTATGTGTGTCAACCACCAGGTTTTGAGGATAATAAACACCCAGAATGGGTATACAAGCTGATAAGGCTATTTATGGGTTAAAACAAGCTCCTAGAGCCTGGTATGAGACATTACCTAACTTTCTTCTGCAAAATAATTTCACTAGAGGCTCCATAGATAAAACCTTATTTATTAAGAAGGTCGATCAGCATAAGCTACTCGTTCAAATTTATGTAGATAATATTATTTTTGCATCCTCTGATCCATAGTGTGTGATGCCTTTACAAAGTTGATGCAACAGAAGTTTGAAATGAGTGCCATGGGAGAATTACAGTTCTTTCTGAGTTTGCAAATCAAACAAAAGGCTGATGGAATTTTCATTCATCAGTCCAAATACACAAAAGATCTTTTGGAAAAGTTTGATTTACAAAACTGTAAGCCCTGTTCTACTCCCATGTGCAACACCACACAACTGGATACAGATCAGAAAGGTAAAGTGGTTGATGAAACACTTTACAGATGTATGATTGGGTCCTTGATGTACTTAACAGCTTCTAGACCAGATATTATGTTTGCTACATGTGTTTGTGCTAGATTTCAGGCTGCACCTAAGGAGTCTCATTTGATTGCAGTCAAGAGGATCTTTAGATATCTGCAAGGCACTCCATCTCTAGGTTTATGGTATTCTACTAGACATTCTGGTATATTAGTTGCTTTTTCTGACAGTGACTATGCAGGGTGTAAGTTGACAAGAAAGTCCACTTCTGGAGGATGCCAATTCTTAGGCAACTGCTTGATTTCTTGGCAGAGTAAGAAGCAGGCCTCAGTTGCTACATCAACGGCTGAAGTAGAGTACATTGCTGCTGCAAGTTGTACATCTCAGGTACTCTGGCTTCAAAACCAATTATTGGATTATGGCATAACAGAGACTAAGACCCCACTGTTAATGGACAGCTCTTCAGCTCTTTGTATTGTCAAGAATCCTGTCCAGCACTCTAGGACTAAACATATTGAAATCAGACACCATTTTATTAGAGATTGTTTTGAAAAAGGTCTGATTGATCTAAAATTTGTTCCTAGTGCTGATGAGCTTGCAGACATTTTCACTTAGCCCTTGGATAGCACAACTTTCCAAAACCTAGTGCTAAGGCTTGGTATGCTGCAGCTAGAATAAGTGATAACTACTGATGATCTCAGCTCACAAGTACTGATGATCATTAGTTTATTATTGTCATATATAAGTACTGAAGTTATCCTCCCTTTAGAAGGTTTTAAAACTACTGGAGCTTAAGTAACTTCTCAGTAGTTAAGTACTTTATTGTTAAAACAACTGATGTAGTTACAACAGCTGATGTAGCCACAACAGCTGATGTAGCTACAACTACTGATGTCAGAAATGCAGATAAGTACTGATGACCAATGAAACGTCTGAAACTCAGATCTAAGTCTAATGAGTAAGTGTGGAGGTCAGACTGAATGTCAGGATCAGTGATCACAAGTTTGATGTAATAGAGCGTAATGCGGCGGAATAAGTACAAGAATTGGACAAATTGTAGCAAGAATTTGATACTCGTATGCATAAGAACAAATACGGTTATAACGAGAGAATTATTTCTATAACAAGGAATGTTTCAATAATATCGAATATTTTTGATCAAATCATTCTCTGATTACAATAAGTTGACACTTCGTATATAAAGTGCATCGCTGCTGTTATCACGGGAAAGTGACAACTGGCAGATCTATTACAAAAATAACTAACTCTTAACAAACTACTGAAATGTTCACAACTAATGAGAACATATCAGAGTGTTAAGTACAAAATAAGAAACTACTGATAAGAAACTACTGAAACTACAACGACTAAAGAACAAGCTCTTCAGTCGTTTTACAAAACTACTGAGAAACATAAAACTACTGATGAGCACAACAACTGAAGAAGTATTCTTCAGTTGTTGTGTCAAACTACTGAAAAGATAAAACATAAAACTACTGAAAGGTAAACCGTCACAACTACTGAAGAAGACCTCTTCAGCTGTTGTGACAACGTCTGATACTTGGTCTTCAGCACTTGTGTCTTCAGACTTTGTCTTCAGCACTTGTGTCTTTAGACTTTGTCTTCGGCACTTGTGTCTTCAGACTTTGTCTTCAGCACTTGTGTCTTTAGACTTTGTCTTCAGCACTTGTGTCTTCAGACTTTGTCTTCAGCACTTGTCTTCAGACTTTGTCTTCAGCACTTGTCTTCAGACTTTGTAATCAGCACTTGTCTTCAGATGTTGTGGTCTTCAGTAGTTGTTGTGACGTCTGTGGGACTTAAAGGTTTTTCTGATCCTGCTAATTGGTTCTTTTGGTCCAACAAACTCCCCCTGAACTAATGCAGCCAAAACCTTTAACTTTATTGAGGTCCCACTTATTGTTGGCAGAATGGTTGGTCCTTTCCTTCTTGATCAGTTGAGAAGATGACCCATATAAGCACTAGCCTGGAATGAGACTCTGATGATTTGGTTGGCAATGTATGGATGGGAGCTCTGTATTGGGGAATTGGACACTGAGCTGTTCCCCCATCCATGAGACTCACTTCCCATGTATAAGCCTGTAGGATTCTCTGGTGTATGCTCTGAGAACATAATTTGTTCTTCCATGGTCAGGTTCTCAGCTTCACCATCAAACAATCCTTCACGCCCATACAGCTCTGAGATGTACTTGACCTGTTTGCCATTTTTGAGCTCAACTGTTGTAATTTGTCTGTATGCAAACTCATCAGGATGAGTCCCTTCAAGTAACAGACTGAGCTCATTTTGTTTGAAGTTCTCAAGCCTCTTGTAGACTAACCCCTTTTTAATAATTCTGTTCTTTAACATCTTTTGGGGTGGCTATTTAGTCTCATATGCAATCTCCCAGGGTGAAACTACAAGGACCACTGTGATCTCTTCATCTACGATCCTTTTTACTTGGCCCTTGTATCTCGAAGGAATGTCTTTCTTTACAATCCTGTGAGCCACCCTAGGATCAGGCCATACTCTCACCTTTTCCTTCTGATATTGAAATGTGTGGCAAGGGTGTACAACCCAGAGCTTCTTTCTTCATACTAATTGATAAAGCAGCATAAGTTTTGTCGATGCTTTTCAACATCTCATCGTCATGAAGCCTTTGCTGCTGCTCTTCTTCAATCTTTACTCTCACAGTTTCCATCTGTGAGGTGGGAGTGATGGGCATGGGTTTGCTTTAGGCAATGTTAGGACTGCAGACAGAGGCAGCCTATCTTTCCACATCATCCTCTTCTTCTTTCTTCTAGCCTCAACACCCTTTCTTCTTCTTCTGGGTGCATCATCGGCTGTTGGTTTAGAGGGTAAGGGAGTGGTTTTGTGGTTGTGGTTGTGGTGTTTTGGAGAGGGAATGTTGACAGGCTGAGTTAGCATTTTAGAGGTGAGTGTGGCTTTTGAGTGTTTGGCTAGCTCAGTCCTGCTCCCTGCTCCTGCTTCATTCAAAGCTTCGATACTAAACCCTTAGTGTATGCTCAGACGAAAAGATCTTGGAGGTTATGGCGAAGATACTGTCCCTGGTCCATGATTTAATCTCGATCAATGATCTCCAAGATATTTTGCAATGAATATGATCATGATCTCTAGTCTCTCTCTTCATGCATCATAACTTGCCCATCTTGAGTTAATTTCTTCAACTTCAAGTCTCTGATCTCTGAGTCAAGTTGTGCAGTACGAACCCTTGTCTATAGTTGATCAATAATGGCATCCATTGATTTACTATGAGTAGCATCTGCCATTTTGATCATCTCATCGAGTTGAGTTTTCTCTTTCCTTCACCCTTCCTCTTCTTATATGTGACATGAAAGTCTTTGTGACTTTCACCCACTTGATCATTTTTGGTTCCCTTCATAGACTCTCTTCCTCCTCAGTTCCTTTTCTTTAAGTTTGCTCTTCTTTTTGCTTTCACTACTGACTCTCCCCCTTTTTGGTTGCATTGGTTGCAAGGGTTTGAGTAGCAGAAAGCCTTGTGCTCACAATCTCCTCCACCAGGGGTTGTATGATTGAGGGAAGCCTCTCACCATGGTTTTGATCACAATGTCTGTGATCATTGGGGTGATGAGAGGTAGGGTTTGCTGAAAGATAGCAACTGTTTGCTCAGAGGGGTTCTGTTCTGGAGAAGCAGTGCCAGAAACAGAGGCTGGTGGCTCGGGAGTTTTGAGTGGCTGAGTGTGTGGGAGACCTTCAGGTGAAGGTGCCATATGTGGGTTTATGTTGGTGGCAGATGGACTGCATCTGAGAGAATTGGTCAAGTAGTCTTTGTAGTCTACTGACTTCTTCCTCAAGAATGTGTTCTGGCCAGAACATCATAAAAGAAGCCCAGTCATCATCAGCAGATGCTGAATCACCTGACCTCCTGCTTGTAGCAGGATGTACATGCACTGGGTGTAGACAGTTTTAGCATGTGCCCTTTTTCTTGGAACTGGGGACTTCAGCCTCAGGACTATGTCCTTCATCAGTTTGCCTCTAGTGAGGTCTTAACTATGTTACCAGCCTCATTCTGATCATATGCTGATTCAGAAGAGGTGGCAGCCTCACTAGATGTTCTAATCTCCATATCCACACAGAGATCGAACATGTAAACCCCGGTGCTGTGGGTTGTCAGAAGCATGGTAATCCTCGTCTCAATAGCTGTGGTCTCCCCTTGTTGGTGGTGTTGGGGAGGAGGAGAGGCATGCAGCTGAGACAGACATTTGCAATGATAATGGTTGGACTTTGGGGGGCGGTTGCATGGGGAGATGGGGTAAAAGTAGTGTGCACCTGGGAGAATGGTGTCTTCAATGGCAATCTCCTCAAATGAGGAAGATCCCAGATTTGGGGGTACCTTTTGTGTTGCTGCAGGCTCCTTTTGAGAGGAATCTGAGCGGCTGTGGCTGGTGAAGTCCTTGTATCCACCAAGGGGTTATAACAAGTGGATATAGCCTGCGTTGTGTTGCAGGGGCATCCTCAGGGGACTCATTTCCTGAGTAGCCTTTTGGTCTTCTTTTAGTGGGTTGGTGGGACTTTGGATTTGGAGGTGGTGGTGGGGTCCAGCTGCGTGGGTTTGCGCAGCTTGGCAGCCATTTTGAGTGATGGGGTCAGAGTTGTCGCGGGAGTATACTTCAAGCAATACAGCCATAGCAGGGACTCCCAGGCCAACAAGGTCCCTCAGCTTGAGAGCTAGTTTTCAATTATGGCCATATGAACGAGGATATAATTCCAACGGTAGCAGTTTGTTTTTGGGCCAATCCTTGAGCTCTAAAAATAGTATTTCAGAAAATTTTAAAGGTTGTTGCTCAGGATGGGTACATTACCTGTTGCCACCTCTGGACATTGATCCATGATGAATCTTGGAGGGCAAGGCATACATTTACCATATGAAAATCTGGGCGTTCGGCATCCCGGGAAATGTTTCTTCAGTAAGGTAGATGCACTCAGGTTACCTGGTATACCATGGTGGCAAATGATGATTGTTGTGCCTTGGATAAACCAGGTTGAAAAGTAGCATCACAGATTTAAGGGTTTTGCGAGAGCTAGTGTCTGGAGTGAGAACCACTTTTTGGCCATGGACAAACGATTGAAGAGACTCTTGGTCGTTCTTCAGAGACCAAGGTGACGTTTGTCCAAAATGGGTAAGGATTCGGCATATGTTGGACCAAAAGAACCAATGAGCCAAGATCAGAAAACCTCTAAGTCCCACACGGTATCACAACAACTGCTGAAAGCCTCATCAGTAGTTTGACAAGTGCTGAAGACTTCAACAGCTGAAGATCAAGTGCTGAAGACCTTAACAGCTGAAGAACCAAAGTGCTGAAGTACAACAGCTGAAGAACACAAGTGCTGAAGCTGAAAGACCAAAGTACTGAAGTACAACAGCTGAAGAGTTCACAAGTGCTGAAGATCAACAACTGATGTACAAAGTCTGAAGACAAAGACTGAAGACATCAGCTGATGATATCTACTGAAGTCATCAGCTGATGAAACGCCTGAAGGTCAAAGTCTGAAGATCAAGTACTGAAGCCTCAGTAGTTTGTCACAACTGCTGAAGAGTACTTCTTCAGTAGTTGTGATATCAGTAGTTTTATTTCTATGTTTCAGTAGTTTTGTAAAACGACTGAAGAGCTTGTTCTTCAGTCGTTGTAGTTCAGTAGTTTTATATTTTGTACTTAACTTGCTGATATGTTCTCAGTAGTTGTGAACATTTCAGTAGTTTGTTAAGAATTAGTTATTTCTGTATTGGATCTGCCAGTTGTCATTTCCGTGATAACAGCAGTGACTGTTGCACTCTATATAAGGAGTGACAACCTATTGTAATCATGGAGCGATATGAGCAATTGAATGGAATGATTGATTGATTCGATTAGAAATATTCTACATCTATAAACATTCCTAGAAATCAGAAATTATATTCTCTCTATAAACGTATGCGATCTTAATGCTTAAGTATCGATTGGCTACAATTTGTCTAATTCGTGTTTGTATTCCGCTGCTTTATATTCTGATACATCAAACTTGTGATCACTGATCCTGTCAAATGGTATCAGAGCAGGTTAATCATTGATCGATCTAATAATTGATCATTGAAACTGCTATTCAAGATCCAAGTTTGATTGAATTAGCTTTTGTTTTTGCAAGAAACGGTTATAGAGATTGAATTTTCTGTATTTCTGCTCATTCATCCTGAGATCTTTTCTTGGTTCTCATTGAGTTTGTTGTGGTTTGTCTAAACTTCTTTTTAAACTTGAACTAAACTGTTTTTGAACTGAAAATGACCACTCCCTCCAATGATCCTCACAATACTGGTTCCTCAACCAAGCCTCCTATGCTGGTTAGGAATGAGTATAACATATGGCAAAGACGTATGCTCCATCACCTGTCTGTTAACAGCGCAGGGTGTTGGACATCTGTGGTACATGGTCCACACAAGCCTATGGTGAATAACCCGGAAACCAATCAAATGGTTCCGAAGAGGAGGGAGCAATACTCAGATGAGGATAAAAAGTTGCTTGAGATTGATGCAAAAGCCCATGGAATTCTGGCCATGGCTTTGCCCAATGAAATCTATTCTGGGCTAATGCATCATGAAACTGCCCATGACCTCTGGATTGCTTTGAAAGAACAATTTGGAGGAACAGATGAGGTCTTGGCAAATAATAGAGAAATTCTTGCCCAACAATATGAGACATTCTCTCATAGAAAGGGTGAGACACTGACTCAACAATATGAGCGGTTTTCTTGTTTGATCTCTGAACTAAAAATGGTCAAACTTGAATACACAATATTCAGATGAATAACAGATTTTCAGATCACTGCCTGAGAGATGGGACACATATACTATTGTCCTACGCTCCAGTGCAAGTTTGGACAAACTATCTCTCACCAACTCCATGGGAAATTGCTCACTTTTGAGAGAGAGATAGAACAGAAGAGAAAGCTGTCTTCATCTGGAAAGCTCACTGAAGACTTTATACAAGGCAACACTGCCTTGGTGGGTCATGAGTCAGAATATGCTGCATCTGAATGCCAGTATGATGAGCATATTAATTTCTCTTCGAGCACTTCTAATTCTGCATTTGTAAGTGTGATGGTCAGTTTACTGGAGTGTAATAATGACAATTATGTTTCATTATGGATGATCTCAAGGGGATTGCTGATGATGACTTAGAAGAGATGGATATTTTGAGCCAAATGGCCTTGATAAATATCAGATCTCAGAAGTTCTACAAAAGAACTGGAAGAAAATTCCCAGGACTCTCTGGCAAAACCAAAGTTGGTTTTGACAAGAGCAAGTTGAGGTGTCACAAATGCCAACGGCTTGGACACTTTGCAAGAGAGTGTAGATCAACTGGATCAAACTCTACTGCACCTTTGTGACTTTTCCTGGCAACAGTCAACAAAACAGAGGGCAACATCCTGTCACATCTAGTCATCATCCTCAACAACAATCTCCGGCATATTTTGTTCCTCAGGGTCAAATGCCTTATCAGTACCCTTGTTATTACATGCCACAGTCAAGTCAAGTTCAAGTTCCTATGACACCACAACCTCATGCATTACCAGAACCTCAGCCTCCCTATCTCATCAACAACCTTCATCTCAACAACACAGCTTCTTCACCCCAGGAGTTGTTGACTGGAGCAGTTTACCAGATGACTTGTCTGGTCATGATCAACTGTTCTCAGGTGCTGGTCAACATGGTGGTGACAGTCCCTTTGGGAATCTAGCTCTTATGGCTTTGGAGTCTGCTGATACTTCATCTTCCAATGCCTACACCTCAGGTATCACAGGTATCCTCTGAGGCAAAAGCCAAATTATGTTCTGAACAATGCATAGCAGCATTGCTTCCATTAGAGAAGCAAATGTAGCTTTAATTAATAAGAACATTGAGCTAGAACAAGTAATTTCCAAAAACAAAGCTGAGTTTGAGTTTGTGCTCAAAGATAAAAATGATGAGGTTTATAAACTGAATTGCAAAATAATTGATGATAAGGCTAGAGAAGATGTACTTTAGAGAAGTACAAAGATCTCAAAGAAACCCTTGCAGTTACCCAGGTCGAGTGTGATAGATGGGTACAATCATGCAAAGGTTTTGAAATGCTTCTTAGTAAGCAATCTGCTTCAAATGTGAAGTTTGGAATTGGTTACAATCACACTGCTCCACCTACAGATTTTACCCCAAGAGCAGAGGTAGAATCTGATGGTGAGAGTGATAACCAATCCATCAAGTCATGTGATCTACCTTCTGATACAGCACAATCAGAAGTAGCAGTCAGTATCAAGTCCTCTTTGAACCTATCAGCTGATGTTGATGGTCCAAATGCTGACATTCACATGATCAATAAGTTGATCAACTCAGGAGTCAATCCTGAAGGTCCTGAAAGGACTGGAGAGCAGGATTCAACTCCTGAAGTTCAAACTTCAACTGCTGTCAGTACTGAAGAGAAGAAAACTGGCAGTAGAAAGAGTTTGAAGACTACTAAAGATGCTGTCAAGAAAGCAACCAATGCTTCCAAAGCATTGAAGAACAAGTCTTCTGTTGCTTCACCATCTTTAGTTGATGATCAACCTAAGATGAAGAAGAAACCATGTGAAGTATGTGGTTTGTTCAATCATCTTACAGATGATTGTTGGTACAAAAGAGGTTCCAAACTCAAACAAAAGGAAGAAATTAATGAGAAAATGGTAAAAATGAAAACTGAGTTTGAGACCACATTTGTATCAGCAACATCAAATCCTGTAACCCTTAAGTCCTTAAAGCAATCCAAAAAGGAAGGAGTTAAACAGGTGACAGCTGAGGGTGCTCAAAAGAAGAAGGTGCAACATAGGACCTTATCTAACTCCACTAGCAATGTGTCTGATGAGCTGAAAGCTTTATCACAAAATCAGACACAGCTGGTGATGATGGTACAACATCTGTTGGGTAGAGTTAACCAACTAGATTCTCCTATGTTGAAACCACAGAAAAGGAGGTCTAAGCCAAAGGACTCCTCTTCTGCACCATCTTCTTCCTCTCAGGCTGTTGTTACAAATAAACATGCTAGTTTACCATCTATTGATGAGACCAGGCCCAAAACCAAAAAGGTTTGGGTCTCTAAAACTAACTGATTGTTTATTATTGCAGGGTTCTTCAACATGCCAAAATAGCATCTGGTATGTAGACAGTGGGGGATCTATGCACATGACTGGGAACATCTCTCTTCTTCATGACTACTCTCAAGGAAAGAAGGGATTTGTCTCTTTTGGCAATGATGCTAGGGGTTACATCATCGGTAAGGGCTTTGTCTCCAATGGAGAAATCAAATTTGATGATGTTAATCATGTGGAAAATCTCAAGTACAACTCTTGAGTGTCAGTCAAATGTGTGATAAAGGCCATGTTGCCCTTTTCACAAGTCAAAACTGTAGGATTCTGTCATCCAAAGTTTTGCCTTGATTGACAAGGTGTTGGATGATCACACTCTCCTGAAAGCCAACAGGACAGGAAGAGTGTATGCCTTAGATCTCTCTAAGAAGATAGATCTCAAAGGCAATCCTTGCCTATTTTCCAAAGCCTCTTTTCAAGAATCTAAACTATGGCACAGGAGGCTTGGTCATGTTAATCTCAAAAACATGAATCAGCTTAGCCACAATAGTTTAGTCAGAGGCTTACCAATAAAGGAGTTCCACTGTGATGAAACTGCACTGCTTGTTTAAAAGGAAAACAGCACAAGGTCTCATTTCCTCCTATTGAAGTGTCCAAGTCCACTGCTGCTTGCAATTACTGCATATGGATCTATTTGGTCCTGTGAGAGTAATGAGCATGGCAAAGAAGAAATACTGTCTGGTAATTGTGGATGATTACTCCAGATTTGTATGGACTTTCTTTCTACATTCAAAGGATGAGGCTGCTCAGAAGATTATCCACTTTGTGCTGTACATTGAGAAGCAGTATTCCCTTCCAGTCAAGTGTATTAGGAGTGATAATGGAACTGAGTTCAGAAATCATACACTTGATGACTTCTATCTCTCAAAGGGAATCAAAAGGCAGTTCAGCATTCCAAGGACTCCGGAACAAAATGGAGTAGTGGAGAGAAAGAACAGGACCCTCATTGAAGCTGCAAGGTCCATGCTGGCTGACTCAGGTTTGCCATTGACCTTTTGGCCGAAGCTGTCAACACAGCTTGTTATGTGCAAAATAGAGTTTTAGTAAATCAGAGGTTGATGAAGACTCCATATGAAGTTCTCCATCATTTGGCTCCTCTGATTTCATTTTTCAAAGCATTTGGGTGTCCCTGTTTTATTCTCAACACAAAGGATCAACTCCACAAATTTGATCCTAAGGTGGATGCAGGATACTTTGTTGGTTATTCATCTACTTGCAAGCATACAGAGTCTTCAACTGCAGAACAAAGATGGTTGAAGAAACTCTACATGTTAAGTTTAATGAATCTCCAAAGGACAAGATTCCACAAAGTCCTGTGGAGTTATTTGATTGGACATACTGCAATATGTTCCTATCAAACTCCTGCTGTTGCTCCTGTCAACAGTTCACCACCTGGTGGTACTGCTGATGATGATGATGATTGCAGTACTCACCTCTTCAGGTTTAGTGATCAGCTGCCTGATTCAACTAGACCTGATGTTCCTGTAGCGCCAGTAGCACCATCCACAACAAATGCTGATGAGATTTCTTCGAATTCAACTTCCTTTGAATTACCATCCACTGATTGGTTTCAAGGAAATGATTCACCATCACCATCTGTTGCTGCTGAACCGGCTACAAACACTTGCACAGATCTCATTGTGTATCAAGATCTGAAGAATCACCCCATGTCTCAAATCATTGGTGATATCACTGCTGGAGTATCAACAAGAAGTCAATTGTCAAATTTCTGCTTCTATGCTCTCTTCATCAGTCAGCAAGAGCCAAAGAATTATCACATTGCTTTAAAGGACAATGGATGGGTTGATGCCATGCAGCTTGAGCTTCTTCAGTTCAAGAAACAGCAAGTGTGGGAACTGGTTCCTCTACCTCCAGGTAAGTGTGCAATAGGCACTAAATGGGTGTTTAGGAACAAAACTGATGAAAATGGGCTTATTGTTAAGAACAAGGCCAGACTGGTTGTTCAGGGGTTTGCACAAGAAGAAGGTATTGATTATGATGAAACCTTTGCCCCTGTAGCCAGACTGGAAGCAATTCGATTGTTTTTAGCTTATGCTGCTTATCAAAAACTTAAAGTCTTTCAAATGGATGTCAAAAGTGCATTTTTGTATGGAAAAGTTAAAGAAGAGGTTTATGTATGTCAACCTCCAGGCTTTGAGGACAACAACATCCTAATTGGGTGTATAAGCTTGATAAAGCTCTTTATGGGTTAAAACAAGCTCCCAGAGCCTGGTATGAGACATTATCAAACTTTCTTCTGGAAAACAATTTCACTAGAGGCTCCATAGACAAGACTTTATTTATTAAGAAAGCTGGGCAGCATAATCTACTTGTTCAAATTTATGTAGATGATATCATTTTTGCATCCTCTGATCCAAAGTTGTGTGATGCCTTTACAAAGTTGATGCAACAGAAGTTTGAAATGAGTGCCATGGGAGAATTACAGTTCTTTCTGGGGTTGCAAATCAAACAAAAGGCTGATGGAATTTTTATTCATCAATCCAAATATACAAAAGATCTTTTGCAAAAGTTTGATTTACAAAACTGTAAGCCTGTTCTACTCCCATGAGCAGCACCACACAACTGGACTCAGATCAGAAAGGTAAAGTGGTTGATGAAACACTTTACAGATGTATGATTGGGTCCTTGATGTATTTAACAGCTTCTAGACCAGATATTATGTTTGCTACATGTGTTTGTGCTAGATTTCAGGCTGCACCTAAAGAGTCTCATCTGATTGCAGTCAAGAGGATCTTTAGATATCTGCAAGGCACTCCATCTCTAGGTTTATGGTATTCTACCAGACATTCTGGTAAATTAGTTGCTTTTTCTGACAGTGACTATGCAGGGTGTAAGTTGACCAGGAAATCAACTTCTGGTGGATGTCAATTCCTAGGCAACTGCTTGATTTCTTGGCAGAGCAAGAAACAGACCTCAGTTGCTACATCCACTGCGGAAGCAGAGTACATTGCTGCTGCAAGCTGTACATCTCAGGTACTCTGGCTTCAAAACCAACTTTTGGATTATGGCATTACAGAGACTAAGACTCCATTGTTAATGGATAGTGCTTCAGCTCTTTGCATTGTCAAAAATCCAGTCCAGCACTCTAGGACCAAACATATAGAGATCAGACATCATTTTATAAGGGATTGTTTTGAAAAAGGTCTGATTGATCCTAAGTTTGTGCCCAGTGCTGATGAGCTTGCAGACATTTTTACTAAGCCTTTGGATAGTTCAACTTTCCAAAACCTGGTGTTAAGGCTTGGTATGCTGCAGCTAGAATAGGTGACAACTACTGATGATCTCAGTAATTCATATTGATGATCATGAGTGCCTGTCACATATAAGTACTGATGAGCTCTTTTAACCTCAGTAGTTTTTATAACTACTGAAGGCTAAAAGTTCTCACAAGTACTGAAGTACTTCATCTGCTCTAAACTACTGAAGTAGTTACAACTACTGATGCAGTCATAACTACTGCAATCAGTAAAAACAGATAAGTACTGATGTCCTATGAAACAACTGAAATCAGCCAATAAAGACTGATGAATGTGTTGAGGACAGTTTGAAACAGCTGAAAAGCTAAGAATTGACGAAAACATGAAGAGAACTTTCTCCTCAGTCGTTTGTACACTGCTGTTTCATTTTAAACAACTGAAGCAAAACCACGTCTTCAGCAGTTTTATAACTACTGATGACCAATACCAAGTCTTCAGTTGTTTACAACAGCTGATGACAAAACCACTGTCTTCAGTAGTTTCATAACTACTGATGACAAACACCATGTCCTCAGTTGTTTCAATCACCTGAAGTCAAAACCACGGTCTTCAGTAGTTTTCTAAACTACTGATGCCTAACACCGCGACTTCAGCTGTTTCAACGTCTGAAAGGATAATACCATGTCAACGGTCGTTTAAAACTACTGATGACTAACACCACATCCTTCAGTCGTTCCTCACCGTACCCTATAAATACCCTTAACCTGAGCTCTCCATGCTTTATCTTCTTCAAACCTAACGTTCCTCTCCAAAAATTTCCATGGCGTCTATGCAAATTAAACCGCGACACAACTGTGTTGCCTACCTCACAAAATCGCCGATCTGGACTAAGTTCGATACTGCTATCGATCTTATGGTTCAGTCCCAATACAACAAGGCATTCCTTCTGAACCCCGTTTTACATACCGAATCCTTGAACCAATTTTGGATGAACGTTAATGTTACTACTGAGGAGAGCAACACACGATCCCTCCGGTCAGTCGTCAACCACAAAGAAGTAGTGATTACTCCTGCAACAATCCGTAAAATTCTTCAACTGAGTGATGCTACCTCTCCTGCTGGATATCCGAAGGGCACCATAGATCTATCATTTGCTCAGCATGGATATCAAGGTGATCTCAGTGCCACCACCATCATGAAGAAACACTTTAATGACGCTGAGCGCCTGATCTTTCACATGGTCAATGTATGTTTGGCCCCTAAGACATCGTCTTGGGATCAAATGTCCACCAAATGGCAGCAGGTAATGTATTCTATCCTTGAGCAACAACCACTGAATTTTCAGAATTAATATTTTCAGAGCTCAAAGATATGGCTCAAAAACTAACTGCCAACCGTTGGATACTCTATCCACGGTTCATAATGGCCATTATAATAGACCAGCTTAATGCTGAGGGACTTGTTGGCTTGGGAGTCCCTGCTACGGCTGTTTTGCCAGAAGTATACTCCCGGCACAACTCCGACCGGACACTCAAACTGGCTGCCAAGCTGCGAAAACCCACGCAGCTGGAACCCACAGCCACCACCTCCAAATCCAATGTCCCCACCAAACCCACCAAAAAGAAACCCAAAATGGCTACTCAGGGAATTGAGTCCCCTGAGGATGCTCCTGCACAACAAACGCAGGATATATCCACTAGTCCAAACCCCTAGTGGATACCATGACTCCTCCAGCCACAGCCGCTCAGGCTTCCTCTCAACAGGAGCCTGCAGCAACCCAAGGGGCACCTACTTATCTGGGATCTTCCTCACTTGAGGAGATTGCCATTGAAGAGCACCATCCACCCCAGGTGCACACTGCTTCTACCCCCGTACCCCAAACAACCGCCCCTCACAGCCCAACTTTAATAGTTGCTCAAGTGCTGACTCAATTGCACTCCTCACCCCTCCCCAGAAACCACTTATTACTGGGAATACCTCTACAATTGAGGGGGAGGAACACAGTGCACCTGAGAACCCACAGCACAGGGGTTTCCCAATTCTATCTCCTGGTGTAGAGAAGGAGCTTAGAATATCTAGTGAGGCTGCCACCTCCTCTGACTCAGCACATGACCAGAGTGAGGCTGGTAACATTGCTAAGACCTCCCTAGAGGCAACAGCTGATGATGGACATTGTCCTGAGGCTGGAAGTCCCCAGTACCAAGCACAAGGGGCACATGCACCAACTGGTCTACACCCAGTGCATGTAAATCCTGCTCTAAGCAGGAGGTCAGGTGATTCAGTATCAACTGATGATGACCTGAGCTTTCTACGATGTAGTTGCTCAAAACACCATTCTAGAGGATGAGGTTAGCAGACTCAAAGAGCTGCTGGCCAAGATGTCTCAGGATGCAAGTCCATCTGCCACCCTCATACACCCACAGATGGCACCTTCCCTTGAAGGTTTCCCAAATACAGAGCCACCCCAAATCAACCACCTGCCTCTGCTTCAGGCCCTACTTCTCAGGAACAGAACCCTCCTGAGCAAATAGGTGCTGCACTCAAAAATTCCCTCCCTCTCATCACCCCCTAATCACTGATATAGTGATCAAAGCCCTTGATGAGAGGCTTTCCTCAACATTACAGCCCTTGGTTGATGCTGCTGTCCACAAGACTCTTTCTGCGGTCTCAACCCCTTCCTCCAATGCAACCAAAAGGGGGAGAGTACTGCAGTGAAAGAAAGAAGAGAAAAGATCGAGGAAAAGAAGGAAGCGAAGCAAGCCCAAAAGGAGGAGAAAAACAGCAACCAATGCTCACCTACAAGCGAAAGAAGGTGCTGATGAGCACATTGCTGAAGATAAAGCCTTGGAGCTACTGATAAAAGAGGCTGATGCCGAACACAGTAGATCAATGGACAACATCATTGATCAGCTGTTCAGGCAAGGTCATGACACCAACAAACTTGACTCTGAGATTCGACGACTAGAGATTGAAGAAATCCAGAATAGATGGGCAAGTTATGAAGTGTTAGAAAGAGAAAGGCTAGAAATCATGATAAGATTTATTGCAAAATATCTTGGAAGATCAATGATTGAGATCAAAGCTTGGTCCAGGGACAGTATCTTGGCAATCACCACCAAGATCTGTTCGTCTGAAGCATACACTAAGGGGCTTGTTATTGAAGCTTTGAATGAAGTGGGTGCTGGGAGCAGGACTGAGCTAGCAAAGCAATCAAAAGCCACACTCACCTCAAGGATGCTAGCACAGCCTGTCAACATTCCCACACCAAAACCACCAAAACACAACCCACCAAACCAACTCCCTTACCCTCAAAACCCATAGCCGATGATATACCCTTGAAGAAGAAGAGAAGGATATTGAGGCTAGAAGAAGATGAAGAAGATGATGAAGACAGGCTGCCGCTCTCAGCTGTGATTCAGTTGCCTAAGGCCACAAGTCATCCTCAGCAATTACTCTGAAGTCCAGAGACAAATGGTTAAAGTGAAGCTAGAAGAAGAAGAGCTTCATAAACAGCATGATGAGGAATTGCTGAAGAGAGTTGACAAAGCTTATGCAGCCACATCTTCCATCATCAATATGAAGGAGCAAGCCCTCAGACTTTACACTCTCAGGCATACCTTTCAATATCAAAAGGAAAGAGTGAGGATTTGGCCTGATCCCAGGGTCTCTCACAGAATTCATAAGAACAATATACCTCGGAGATACATTGGCCAGGTGAAAAAGATCGTAGATGAAGTGATCTCTCTGGTCTTTGTAGTTTCACCCTGGGAAATCCTAGAAGACTTCAAGAAGGCCTACAAAGCTAATCTAACCCCTCAGAAGATGCTGGAAAACAAAATAGTGAAAAAGGGGTTAGTTTACAAGAGGCTTGAGGAAGTCAGAAAAATGAGCTCCAGTTGTTCTAGAGGGTAATCACCCGGATGAGTTTGCTTACAGATAATAACAACTGTGGAGCTAAAGAATGGGAAACAGGCCAAATACCTGTCTGAGTATTATGGGCCGGAATCATGTTTGAAGGAGGTGCTGAAGAGCTAACCATGGAGGAACAAATCACCTTCCTTGAGGCCTACACAAGAGAGTCGTACAGACTCATTATGGGGAAGTGAATCTCATGAATGGGATAACAACTCTGTGTCCAGTTCCCCAAAACAGAGTTCCCATTCATACTCTGCCAAACAAATATTTGAGGTTCTTCCCAGGCCGGAGCGTACATGGGTCATCTTCTCTACTGATCAAGAAGGAAAAAGACCAACATTTTTGCCATCAATAAGTGGGAGTATAATAAGTTAGAGGTTTTGGCTGCATTGGTTCAGGGGGAGTTTGTTGGACCAAAAGAACCAATGAGCCAAGATCAGAAAACTCTAAGCCACACGGTATCACAACAACTGCTGAAAGCCTCATCAGTAGTTTGACAAGTGCTGAAGACTTCAACAGCTGAAGATCAAGTGCTGAAGACCTTAACAGCTGAAGAACCAAAGTGCTGAAGTACAACAGCTGAAGAACACAAGTGCTGAAGCTGAAAGACCAAAGTACTGAAGTACAACAGCTGAAGAGTTCACAAGTGCTGAAGATCAACAACTGATGTACAAAGTCTGAAGACAAAGACTGAAGACATCAGCTGATGATATCTACTGAAGTCATCAGCTGATGAAACGCCTGAAGGTCAAAGTCTGAAGATCAAGTACTGAAGCCTCAGTAGTTTGTCACAACTGCTGAAGAGTACTTCTTCAGTAGTTGTGATATCAGTAGTTTTATTTTCTATGTTTCAGTAGTTTTGTAAAACGACTGAAGAGCTTGTTCTTCAGTCGTTGTAGTTTCAGTAGTTTTATATTTTGTACTTAACTTGCTGATATGTTCTCAGTAGTTGTGAACATTTCAGTAGTTTGTTAAGAATTAGTTATTTCTGTATTGGATCTGCCAGTTGTCACTTTCCGTGATAACAGCAGTGACTGTTGCACTCTATATAAGGAGTGACAACCTATTGTAATCATTGAGCGATATGAGCAATGAATGGAATGATGATTGATTGATTCGATTAGAAATATTCTCATCTATAAACATTCCTAGAAATCAGAAATCATATTCTCTCCCTATAACCGTATGCGATCTTAATGCTTACAAGTATCGATTGCTTGCTACAATTTGTCTAATTCGTGTTTGTATTCCGCTGCTTTAATTCTGATACATCAAACTTGTGATCACTGATTCTGTCAGCATATATGGTGGGGTTTACCAGAACGCCGTTTTGTAGGGTGACTGAACCATTAAATCAACGCGTTGTGAAACTTGGTCCAGTATGGCGATTTGGTGAGATGTGCGACATAGTTGTGTGTGGTTTAGTTGCAAGGTCGCGATTGATGAAGAGAAGGGTAGAGAGTTTTGACGTTAGTTGAGAGAAGAGAGAGAAAAAACTCTGAAGGGGGATAGGTATTTAAAGGGGGGGTTAGAAAACGACTGAAGTTTGTTGTGAGTCATCAGTTGTTGAAACTAATGATGAAGTGGTATTAAACCGTCAGTGTTGAAAACAACTGAAGTCTTGATTTAGGTCATCAGTAGTTAAAAAAAACTACTGAAGACATTTTGATCAGGTGATGAAACAACTGAAGACTTGGTATTAGTCATCAGTAGTGTGAAACTACTGAAGACAGTGGTTTTGTCAGCAGTTGTTGTAAACAGCTGAAGACTTGGTGTTAGTCTTCATAGTTGTAAACTACTGAAGACATGTTTTGGCTTCAGTTGTTTTGAAACAGGTTGTAGAACAATGAAGAGAAATTACTCATCAGCTGTTTTCGTCAATTCTTAGCTTTTCAGCTGTTTCATACTGTCCTCAACACTTATCATCAGACTTTGCATCTGCTTTTCAGGTGTTTCATAGGACGTCAGTACTTATCTGTTTGTATGATTTAGTAGTTATAACTACATCAGGTAGTGTAAACATCAGTAGTTTAGAACAGATAAAGTACTTCAGTACTGTGAGGCATTAGCCTTCAGTAGTTATAAAAACTACTGAGGGTGAAAGAATCATCAGTACTTATATGTGACATGGTACCAATGATCACAGTACTTATACTGAGATCATCAGTAGTTGTCACTTTTCTAGCTGCAGCATACCAAGCCTTAACACCAAGTTGTGGAAGTTGAACTATCCAAAGGCTTAGTAAAAATGTCTGCAAGCTCATCAGCACGGTAAAAACAGGATTAATTAGACCCTTGTCAAAACAATCTTTATAAAATGATGTCTAATTTCTATATGTTTTGTCCTAGAGTGCTGGACTGGATTTTTGACAATGCAAAGAGCTGAAGCTATCCATAATAACAATAGGTCTTAGTCTCTGTAATGCCATAGTCCAAAAGTTGATTCTGAAGCCAGAGTACTTAGATGTACAACTTGCAGCGCAATGTACTCTGCTTCAGCAGTTGATGTAGCAACAGATGTTTGTTTTACTCTGCCAAGAAATCAAACAGTTGCCTAGGAATTGACATCCACCAGAAGTTGATTTCCTGGTCAACTTAACCCTGCATAGTCACTATCAGAGAAAACAACTAATTTACAGAATGTCTAGTGGAATACCATAAACCTAGAGATTGTGTACCTTGCAAATATCTAAAGATCCTTTGACTGCAATCAGATGAGACTCTTTAGGTGCAGCCTGAAATCTAGCACAAACACATGTAGCAAACATAATATCTGGTCTAGAAGCTGTTAATACATCAAGGACCCAATCATACATCTGTAAAGTGTTTCATCAACCACTTTACCTTTCTGATCTGTATCCAGTTGTGTGGTGCTGCACATGGGGGTAGAACAGGGCTTACAGTTTTGTAAATCAAACTTTTCCAAAAGATCTTTTGTGTATTTGGACTGATGAATGAAAATTCCATCAGCCTTTTGTTTGATTTGCAAACCCAGAAAGAACTGTAATTCTCCCATGACACTCATTTCAAACTTCTGTTGCATCAACTTTGTAAAGGGTCACACAACTGGGATCAGAGGATGCAAAAATTAATCATCTACATAAATTTGAAAAGTAGATTATGCTGCCCAGCTTTCTTAATGAATAAAGTCTTATCTATGGAGCTCTAGTGAAATCATTTTCAGAAGAAAGTTTGATAATGTCTCATACCAGGCTCTAGGAGCTTGTTTCAACCCATAAAGAGCCTTATCAAGCTTATACACCCAATTAGGATGTTTATTGTCCTCAAGCCTGGTGGTTGACATACATAAACCTCTTCTTTAATTTTCCCATACAAAAATGCACTTTTGACATCCATTTGAAAAACTTTGAGTTTTTGATAAGCAGCATAAGCTAAAAACAATCGAATTGCTTCTAGTCTGGCTACAGGGGCAAAGGTTTCATCATAATCAATACCTTCTTCTTGTGCAAACCCCTGAACAACCAGTCTGGCCTTGTTCTTAACAATAAGCCCATTTGCATCAGTTTTGTTCCTAAACACCCATTTAATGCCTATTGCACACTTACCTGGAGGTAGAGGAACCAGTTCCCACACTTGCTGTTTCTTGAACTGAAGAAGCTCAAGCTGCATGGCATCAACCCATCCATTGTCCTTTAAAGCAATGTGATAATTCTTTGGCTCTTGCTGACTAATGAAGAGAGCATAGAAGTATAAATTTGACAATTCACTTCTTGTTGATACGCCAGCAGTGATATCACCAATGATTTGAGACATAGGGTGATTCTTCAGATCTTGATACATAATGAGATCTGTGCAAGTGTTTGTAGCAGGTTCAGCAGCAGCAGATGGTGATGGTGAATCATTTCCTTGAAACCAATCAGTGGATGGTAATTCAAAGGAAGTTGAATTTGAAGAAATCTCATCAGCATTTGTTGTGGATGGTGCTACTGGAGCTACAGGAACATCAGGTCTAGCTGAATCAGGTAGTTGATCACTAAACCTGAAGATGTGAGTATTGCTATCATCATCATCATCAGCACCAGCAGTACCACAGGTGGTGAACTGTTGACAGGAGCAACAGCAGGAGTTTGATAAGGAACATATTGCAGTATGTCCAAATCAAATAGTTCCACAGGGCTTTGTGGAATCTTGTCCTTAGGAGATTCATTAAACATAACATGTAGAGTCTCTTCAACCATCTTTGTTCTGCAGTTGAAGACTCTGTATGCTTTGCAAGTTGATGAATAACCAACAAAGTACCCTGCATCCACCTTAGGATCAAATTTTTGGAGTTGATCCCGTGTGTTGAGAATGAAACAAGGACACCCAAATGCTTTGAAGAATGAAATTAGAGGGGCCAAATGATGAAGAACTTTATATGGAGTCTTCATCAATCTCTAATTTACTATAACTCTATTCTGTACATAGCAAGCTGTATTGACAGCTTCAGCCCAAAAAGTCATTGGCAGTCCAGAATCAGCCAACATGGACCTTGCAGCTTCAATAAGGGTCCTGTTCTTTCTCTCCACTACTCCATTTTGCTAAGGAGTTCTTGGGATTCTATACTGCCTCTTGATTCCCTTTGATAAGTAAAACTCATCAAGTGTGTGGTTTTTGAATTCAGTACCATTGTCACTCCTCACACACTTAACTGGTAGGGAATACTGCTTCTCAACGTGTAACACAAAGTTCATAATGGACTGGGTAGCCTCATCCTTTGAGTGCAAGAAGAAAGTCCATACAAATCTGGAGTAATCATCCACAATTACCAGACAGTATTTCTTCTTAGCCATACTCATCACTTTCACAAGACCAAAGAGATCCATGTGAAGAAGCTGTAAGCAGGCAGTGGACTTAGGTTCTTCTATGGAGGGAAATGAAGCTTTGTGTTGTTTTCCTTTTAAACAAGCAGTGCAGTTATCTTCACACTTGAACTCCTTCATAGGCAGTCCCCTTACTAAACCATGGTTTATCAGCTGATTCATGTTTTTGAGATTAACATGACCCAGCCTTCTATGCCATAGAATAGATTCTTGGGGGGAAGCCTTGGAAAATAGGCAAGGATGGCCTTTGAGATCTATTTTCTTGGAAAGATCTAAGGCATACACTCTTCCTGTCCTGTTGGCCTTTAGGAGAGTGTGTTCATCCAGCACCTTATCAATCAAACTTAGAACTTTGGATGATAGAATCCGACAGTTCTAACTGGTGAAAAGAGCAACATGGCCTTTGTCACACATTTGACTGACACTCAAGAGGTTGTACTTGAGATTTTCCACATGGTTAACATCAACAAACTTTATTTCCACATTAGAAACAAAGCCTTTGCCAATGATGTAACCCTTTGCATCATTGCCAAATGACACAAACCCCTTCCTTCCTTGAGAGTAGTCATTAAGAAGTGATCTGTTTCCTGTCATATGCATGGATCCTCCACTGTCTACATACCAGATGCCTCTGAGGTATGTTGAAGAACCCTGCAAAATACAACAAATTAGTAGATTTTGAGACCCAAACCTTTTTGGTCTTGGGCCTGTTCTCATCAACAGATGGTAAACTAACATGTTTGTTGGAAACAACAGCCTGAGAGGAAGAAGCTGGTGAAGAAAAGGAATCCTTTGGCTTGGACCCCCTTTTCTGTGGTTTCAACATAGGAACATCTAATTGGTTAACTCTTCCCAATAGATGTTGAACCATCATAACAGCTGTGTCTGATTTTGGGATAAGGCTTTCAGCTCTTCAGACACATTGGCATTGGAGTTTGATAAGTTCCTATGTTGCACCTTCTTCTTTTGAGCAATCTCAGCTGTTACCTGTTTAACCCCTTCCTTTTTGGATTTCTGTTGGGACTTGAGGGTTACAGGATTTGATGTTGCTGGTACAAATGTGGCTCCAAACTCAGTTTTCATTTTAACCATTTTCTCTTGAATTTCTTCTTTATGTTTGAGTTTGGATCCCCTTTTGTACCAACAATCATTTGCTTTCTTGACTTCCTCTTTAGTAGTCTTCAAACTCTTTCTACTGACAGTAGTTGGAGTTTGAACTTCAGGTGTTAAATCTTGCTCTCCAGTCCTTTCAGGACTTTCAGAAATAACTCCTGAGTTGATCATCTCTTTTATCATGTGAGTGTCAGCAGTAGAACCATCAACATCAGCTGATGGGTTCTGAGAGGGCTTAGTGCTGACTTCAACTTTTGATGATGCTTTATCAAAAAGTAAATCACATGATGAGGTGGATTGGTTATTGCTTTCTCCATCAGATTTCACTTCTGCTCTTGAAGCAAAATCTGTAGGAGGAGCAGTGTGATTGTAACCAATACAAACTTCACATTGGAAGCAGATTGCTTACTAAGAAGCATTTCAAAACCTTTGCATGATTGTACCATCGATCACACTCTACCTGTGTGACTGCAAGGGTTTCTTTGAGACTTCTCTGGTCATCCAGAATAACCTCTAGCTTAGCCTTTTCATCATTTAATTGGCATTTAAGCTTATAGATCTCATCATTTTTACTATTAAGAGCAGACTCAAACTCAGCTTTTCTTTTGGAAATTGTTTTCTCAAACTCAAGTTTTTGATTTATTAATGCTACATTTGCCTCTCTAATGGAGGCAAAGGCAGCAATGCATGATTCAGAACATAACTTGGCTTTAGCCTCTAAAGATACCTGAGTTACCTGTGAAGATGATGCATTTGAGCAGGAACCCTCAGTAGACTCCAGGGCCATGAGAGCCAGATTCCCAAAAGGACTGTCACCACCATGTTGACCAGCACCTGTGAACAGTTGTGAAGAATAGACATGTCATCCGGTAAACTGCTCCAGTCAACACCTCCAGGGGTGAAGAAGCTATGTTGTTGAGGTTGAGGAGGTTGATGAGATTGAGATGGTTGAGGTTCTGGTAATGCATGAGGTTGTGGTACTATAGGAACTTGAACTTGATTTGACTGTGGCATGTAATACAAGGGTAAGGATATGACATTTGACCCTGAGGAACAAAATATGCAGGAGATTGTGGTTGAGAATGATGACTAGAACTGACAGGATGTTGCCCTCTGTGTTGTTGACTATTGCCAGGGAAAGTCACAAAAGGTGCAGAGGAATTAGATCCAGATGATCTGCATTCTCTAGCAAAGTGTCCAAGCCTGTGGCATTTGTGACACTTCAACTTACTCTTGTCAAAACCAACTTTGGTTTTGCCAGAGAGTCCTGGGAACTTTCCTCCAGTTCTTTTGTAGAACTTCTGAGATCTGATATTTATCAAGGCCATTTGGCTCAAAATATCCATCTCTTCTAAGTCATCATCAGCAATCCCCTTGAGATCATCCATGATGAAGCATAGATTGTCATTATTACATCCAGTGAACTGACTATCAACACTCACAAATGCAGACTCAGAAGTGTTTGAAGAGAAATCAATATGCTCATCATACTGGCATTCAGATGAAGCATATTCTAACTCATGACCAACCAAGGCAGTGTTGCCTGGTACAAAGTCTTCAGTGAGCTTTCCAGATGAAGACAGTTTTCGTTTCTGTTCTATCTCTCTCTCAAATGTGAGCAATTTCCCATGGAGTTGGGTGAGAGATAGTTTGTCCAATTTGCACTGGAGCGTAGGACAATAGTATATGTGTCCCATCTCTCAGGCAGTGATCTGAGAAATCTGTTAATCATCTGGCTATTGGTGTACTCATGTTTGACCATTTTTAATTCAGAGATCAAACAAGAGAACCGCTCGAACTGTTGAGTCAGTGTCTCACCCTTCCTATGAGAGAATGTCTCATATGTTGGGCAAGGATTTCTCTATTATTTGCCAAGACCTCATCTGTTCCTCCAAATTGTTCTTTCAAGGCATTCCAGAGGTCATGGGCAGTTTCATGATGCATTAGCCCAGAATAGATTTCATTAGGCAGTGCCATGGCCAGAATTCCATGGGCTTTTGCATCAATCTCAAACAACTTCTTATCCTCATCTGAGTATTGCTCCCTCCTCTTCGGAACCATTTGATTGTTTCCGGGTTATTCACCATAGGCTTGTGTGGACCATGTACCACTGATGTCCAACAACCTGCTCTGTTAACAGACAGGTGATGGAGCATTCGTCGTTGCCATATGTTATACTCATTCCTAACCAGCATTGGAGGCTTGGTTGAGGAACCAGTATTATGAGGATCATTGGAAGGAGTAGTCATTTTGAGTCCAAATACAATTTAATTCAAGCTTTTAAACGTTTTTATAAAGACCACAACAGACTCAATGAAAACCAAAAGAAAATCTCAGGATGAATGACCATAAAACACAGAAAATTCAATCTCTATAACCGTTTCTTGCAAAACACAAAAATGCTAATTCAATCAAACTTGGATCTTGAATAGCAGTTTCAATGATCAATTATTTGATCGATCAATGATTAACCCGCTCTGATACCATTTGTCAGGATCAGTGATCACAAGTTTGATGTAATAGAGCGTAACGCAGCGGGATAAGAACAAGAATTAGACAAATTGTAGCAAGAATTTGATACTCGTATGCATTAAGAACAAATACGGTTATACGAGAGAATATAATTCTGTAACATGGAATGTTTCAATAATATCGAATGTTTCTGATCAAATCATTCTCTGATTACAATAAGTTGACACTCCTTATATAGAGTGCAATCGTTGTTATTATCACGGAAAGTGACAACTGGCAGATCTATTACAAAAATAACTAACTCTTAACAAACTACTGAAATGTTCACAACTAATGAGAACATATCAGAGTGTTAAGTACAAAATAAGAAACTACTGATAAGAACTACTGAAACTACAACGACTGAAGAACAAGCTCTTCAGTCGTTTTACAAAACTACTGAAAAACATAAAACTACTGATGAGCACAACTGAAGAAGTATTCTTCAGCTGTTGTGTCAAACTACTGAAAAGATAAAACATAAAACTACTGAAGGTAAACCGTCACAACTACTGAAGAAGACCTCTTCAGCTGTTGTGACACGTCTGATACTTTGGTCTTCAGCACTTGTGTCTTCAGACTTTGTCTTCAGCACTTGTGTCTTCAGATTTGTCTTCAGCGCTTGTGTCTTCAGACTTTGTCTTCAGCGCTTGTGTCTTCAGACTTTGTCTTCAGCGCTTGTGTCTTCAGACTTTGTCTTCAGCACTGTGTCTTCAGACTTTGTCTTCAGCGTTTGTGTCTTCAGACTTTGTCTTCAGCACTTGTCTTCAGACTTTGTCTTCAGTACTTGTCTTCAGACTTTGTAATCACACTTGTCTTCAGATGTTGTGGTCTTCAGTAGTGGTTGTGACGTCTGTGGGACTTAAAGGTTTTTCTGATCCGGCTCATTGGTTCTTTTGGTCCAACACAGAAACAGCTGAAAAGCTATGAATTGACGAAAACAGCTGATGAGAAATTTCTCTTCAGTTGTTTAAACAACTACTGTTTCATTAAAACAACTGAAGCCAAAACTATGTCTTCAGTAGTTTACAACTACTGAAGACTAACACCGAGTCTTCAGCTGTTTACAAAAACTGATGGCAAAACCACTGTCTTCAGTAGTTTCATACTACTGATGACAAACACCAAGTCCTCAGTTGTTCACATCCTATGAAGTCAAAACCACGACCTTTAGTAGTTTCACAACTACTAATGGTTAACACCAAGACTTCAGCTGTTTCAACGCCTGATGGTCAAAACCAAGTCTTCAGTTGTTTTATAACAACTGATGACATCACCACCACTGTCAGTCGTTTTAAACCCCTGAAGGTTAATACCACGTCATCAGTAGTTTCAAACAGCTGATGACCACACCAAAACCTTCAGTAGTTTTCTTTCAGCCTTTTCCTATCCCAACCCTATAAATACCTATCTTCTTCTCAAACGTTCCATTAGCCGTTCTTCTGACCTTTATACTTTCAAAAAATGGCAACCATGAGTCTCAAACCCAGACATAATTGCGTCGCTTACCTCACGAAATCGGCCTTCTGGACAAAGTTTGATCACGCCATAGACCTAATGGCTGATTCTCAGTATAGTACTGCTCTGCTCTTGAATCCGACCATCTACCCTGAATCTCTCAGTCAATTCTGGTCAAATGTTTTTGTTCATACTGATGAGTCTACTGGCCAAATCTCTGTTCGGTCCCTCGTCACCAGAAACCAGTGGTTGTCACAGCCGACATCATTCGTCAGGCATTACACTTACATGACTCCACCACTGTGACTGAATACCCAAAGGGCACAATGGATATGTCCTTTATCAATAACGGGTATGAAGGTGATCTTCGGGCTACAACTATTCTGAAGAAACATTTCCATGATGCTGAAAAACTTATCTTTCACATGGTAAATGTATGCTTAGCTTCAAAGACATCCTCTTGGGATCAATGTCATCCCAATGGCAACAGGTATTGTATTCTATTCTAGAACACCAACCGCTAAATTTTTCTGAAATCGTGTTTCTAGAAATATAGAACTTGCTCAGAAACCTGTGGCAAACCACTTCAGGGGAAACCACATTACTGAGACCTCTCTCACTTGAGGAGGTTATCATTGAAGAGCATCCCCCTCCCCGGATGCAATCAGCTTCTATCCCCTCTCCCCATGCAAATGCCCCCCAAAGTCTAACCATTATAATTGCAAACGTGTTGACTCAGCTGCATGCCTCTCCTCCTCCCCAACAAACACCAACAAAGGGGAGAACCACAGCAATTGAGGAAGAGGATCAACATGCTTCTGACAACCCACAGCACCAGGGTTTCACTGTTCTATCTCCTGGTGTGGATATGCAGATACGAACATCTGGTGAGGCTGCCACCTCTTCTGAATCAGCACATGATCAGACTGAGGCGGGTAACATAGCTAAGACCTCACCAGAGGCAACAACTAATGAAGGACATCGTCCTGAGGCTGGAATTCCCCAGTTCCAAGAAAAAGGGGCACATGCTAAAACTGGTCTACACCCGGTGCATGTACATCCTGCTACAAGCAGGAGGTCAGGTGATTCAACATCTGTTGATGATGACCTAGGCTTTTTCTATGATGTTCTAGCCCACAACACCATCCTGGAGGCTGAGGTAAGCAGACTACAAGAACTGCTTGCCAAGAAGTCTCAGGATGTATGTCCATCTGCCCCTACTAACCCACAGATGGCACCTTCATTCGAAGGTCCCCCAAACACTTCACCCTCTCACTTCACTGAGCCTCCAGCCTCTGCCTTTGGCACTATCTCTCAGGGACAGAACCCCCCTGAGCAGATGGTTACTGCATTCCAACAATCCTTACCTCTCATCACTCCCATCCTCAATGACATTGTTCATAAAGCCATTGATGAGAGGATCTCCTCAAGTCTACAACCACTCATTGATGATGCTGTGCACAAGAAACTTTCTGCGGTACAAACCCCTGCAACCAATGCATCCAAAAAGGGGGAGAGTACAGCAGTGAAAGAAAAGAAAAGAAAAAGAACTGAGGATGAGAAGGCACAAGAGAAAACCAAGGAGTTGGAGAAGGAAAAGGAACAACAACTGATCACTTACAAAAGAAAGAAAAGTGGTGGTGATCAAAAGAATGCTGAAGAAAAATCCTTGGAGGAGCTGATAAAAGATGCAGATGAAGCACACAGCCGATCCATGGACAAAATCATTGAGCAACTCTTCGAGCAAGACTTTGATACAGGCAAACTAGACAGTGAGATCAAAATCCAAATCAGATGGGCTGGGTACAGTGTGCTGAAGAAAGAGAGATTGGAGATCATGATTCGATTCATAGCCAAATATTTAGGAAGATCACTGATGGAGATTCGTTCATGGACTAGAGACAACATTTCTGGCTATAGCCACCAGAATCTGTTTGTCTGAGCAATTTCATAAGGGGATAATTATTGAAGCACTTGATGAGGCTGGAGTTAGGAAAAGGCTTGAAATGGCAAAACTCACAAAAGCCAAACTTACAACCAAAATGCTTGAACAACCTTCCCCATCACCCACTCAAAAACAGCCTACCCCTCAAATCTCCAAACCAATCTCAAAACTCAAATCCAAACATCCTCAACCCTCAAAACCAATTCCTTTACCACAAAAACCAACCCAACCATCATCCAGTGATGCACCTAGAAGGAGGAGAAGGGTGCTGAGGATAGAAGAAGATGAAGAAGAAGATGATGAAGATGATAGTCTGCCACTCTCTGCTGTTCTAAGGGTACCAGAACCCAGGAGTCAACTCATGATCACACCTGACTCACAAAGGGAAATGGTTAGAGTCAAAATAGAAGATGAAGAACAGCAGAAGCAGCACGATGAGCAACTACTGAAGATGGTTGACAAGGAATTTCCCCAGTCATCATCTATACAAGCCATGAAAGGGCATGCTCAGAGGCTGTACACTCTCAGACACACATTTCAGTATCAAAAAGAGAGAGTGAGAGTATGGCCAGACCCCAAGGTGAGCTCTAGAATACACAAAAGATCCATTCCACATAGATACAATGGCCAGGTTAGAAAAACAATAGACTCTACAATCATGTTGGCCATTGTAGTCTCACCTAGGGAAATACTCGATGAATTCAAGAAGGCTCATCAATCAAAAATGACCCCTCAAGCCTTACTGGAAAACAAGATGATCAAAAAGGGGTTATTATATAAGAAGCTTGAAGACATTAAGAAGAATGAGCTCCAGTTACTCCTTGAGGGCACCCATCCTGATGAATTTGTCTATAGGGAGATAACTACTGTGCAGTTGAAGAATGGCAGGACTGTAAAGTACCTATCTGAGTACTATGGTCCAGAGTTCTTCTTTGAAGGAGGAGTAGAAGAACTCTCCAAGGAGGAACAGGTTATTCTCCTTGAGGCCTATGTTCGTGAGTCTTACAGACTCGTAAATAGGAAGTAGGTTTCATGGTTGGGATCACAACTCTATGTCCAGATTCCCCAAAACAGAGTTCCCCTCCATACTTAGTCAAACACATGATTAGAAACCTCTTCCTGGCCTGTGCTAATCCGATTCTCTGAAGCTGATCTAGAGAAGTCTTTGCCAACAATAAGTGGGACCTCAATAAAGTTAAAGGTTTTGGCTGCATTGGTTCAGGGGGAGTTTGTTGGACCAAAAGAACCAATGAGCCGGATCAGAAAAACCTTTAAGTCCCACAGACGTCACAACAACTGCTGAAGACACAAGTGCTGAAGACACAAGTGCTGAAGACAAAGTCTGAAGACACAAGTGCTGAAGACAAAGTCTGAAGACACAAGTGCTGAAGACAAAGTCTAAAGACACAAGTGCTGAAGACAAAGTCTGAAGACACAAGTGCTAAAGACAAAGTCTGAAGACACAAGTGCTGAAGACAAAGTCTGAAGACGCAAGTGCTGAAGACAAAGTCTGAAGACGCAAGTGCTGAAGACAAAGTCTGAAGACACAAGTGCTGAAGACAAAGTCTGAAGACACAAGTGCTGAAGACAAAGTATGAAGACACAAGTGCTGAAGACAAAGTTTGAAGACAAGTGCTGAAGACAAGTACTGAAGACCAAGTATCAGATGTTGTCACAACAGCTGAAGAGGTTTTCTTCAGTAGTTGTGACGGTTTTCTTTCAGTAGTTTTATATTTTCCCTTTTCAGTAGTTTTGTAATCAGTAGTTTAGTTTCAGTAGTTTAGCATCAGTAGTTTTATATTTTATGCTTAGCACTCTCTGATATGTTCTCAGTAGTTGTGAACAGTTTAGTAGTTTGTTAAGTGTTAGTTATTTTTGTAATAAATCTGCTAGTTGTCACTATCCCGTGATATCAGCAATGATTGCACTCTATATAAGGAGTGTCAACCTAATTGTAATAGGTGAATGATTGAGCAGAAACATTTGATATAATTGAAACATTCCTTTTCACAGAAATATATTCTCTCGTTACAACCGTATTTGTTCTTAATGCATACGAATATCAAATTCTTGCTATAATTTGTCTAATTCTTGATCTTATTCCGCTGCGTTACACTCTAATCCATCAAACTTGAGATCAATGATCCTGTCAGAGATTCTCAGTAACATGACTGTAGAGGTAGCTAAGGAGCATATGGATCTCTTATCAGTTGTCGTTCACTCCTATGACGGTCTAGTTGCCGGAAGGATAGGAAACTGCCATCTGGCAGATGAAGACTACGAGCAAGTTGACGAGAATGAGCTTGAAAGGATGGACATAATGTGGGCTCTTGCTAGTGCTGTCCAGATGGAAAAGAAGTTTGTTAAGAAGACAGGACAGAACTTGATTGCCACAAAGGATACAACATTTGGTTTTGACAAAACCAAAGTTACCTGTTTTAACTGTGGAGAGAAGGGGTCTTTCAAGCGTGAGTGTGTGAAGCCCAAGAAGACAGGTAATGGCAATCCGTTCTCATCCTTCAATCGCCAAGATAAACCCACAAGCAGCACTGCATCATCAAGCAAGGAACCTAAATCCTTGGCTGCACAAGACGACGAATGGCAAGATTGGACCTTTCGGTTTGTATCTCCGGGAGAATCCAACATTGCATGCGTTGAAGGTTTGGTTGATGACTCTGCAAGCGAAGGTGATATAGCAGTGGAACTCGTGATGTCGAATAACAAAGAAACTGCTAATGTGGTCAATCACCTGAATGAAGATAGTCAAAGTTCAACATGTTTAGAATCACCAGCACAAGAAAAATCAAACTCTGCTATGATGGCTGATTCAACCGAGCCTTCTCAGGTAAGTACCAAAGACCAATTGTTTGATAGTTATGCTTGTAATGAATGTAATAAATTTAGAGAAAGCATAAAAGCAAAATTTTCTAGGTTATTAGATCACAATGATAGCTTAGTAAATGACTTATGACTGTGCACAGAAGCTAACAGGATTTTAAAACAGAATGAGCACAGTTATAAAGAGAAAATAGAACAGTTAAATAAACAACTAAAGGAAACCGAAGTTGTAGCTTTTAACCAAGCAAATGACATTAAGTTCTATTTAAACTCCCTGAAGAAACTAAAAGAAAAAAGCAGTTTTGGAAGTCAAAGTAAATTCATTAAAACAAAAACTACATAGTTGGACTAGTTCTTCTCACATTGTCCAACACTTAGTGAGAGAACGCAACAACGGGGAGGGTTTGGGTTACAAAGTGGTTCCACCACCACATTAGACCTTGTTGAATGCTAAGTTCAAACCAATTAATGACAACCCAATCAAGGATCATGTGGTGTCCACTCCTCTTGTAAGCGATCCAAATTCCACAAGTAACCCTAATGAATTTGTCACTAAACAAAAAAAGACCACAAGTCAAAAGGTAAAATGCCTATTGTTAATTTGGATGAAAATTTTGAGAAGGTTAAGGTAAAGTCTGGTTCAATTACGTTCAATTCTGAACCCAAAAAGACCAAACACGTGCACCATGTCTAAGTCCAGATAAACAAAAGGATAAAGATGTTAAAAAAGTTCAAACAATTAATTTTGTTAAACAAGATAAAACATCTAAACAAGAAGTGTCAAAACCCAAACAGACTAAAGTCACACCTGTGTCATACACGTCCCCACAGAAACAGTTCCACCATCATGTCGAAAGCTGATCATGCTACATGTTACGATCAGTGATCTACGTTTGATTGATTAGAGAGTATTGCAGCGGAAATCAAACAATGAATTAGACAATTCACAAGAACACAATTGATATTCAATATACGAGTAACGGTTATAGAGAAAGAGAATTCTGCGAAAGATATTTCATTCAATATGCGCTTTCGTGGTAACAGAATGTCACACGTACAATTAGGTCAACATCTCTTATATAGGAGATGTGACGTCTGCTGATGTCACTTGATAGTGACATCTAACAGAATTATTCAACTACTGATAGTTAACACAACTACTGAAGATGTCAAACAGCTGACATCTTCTTACAAAAATACTAAGTGTTAACTATCATTACAACTACTGAAAAGAAACTACTGAAACTACAACGACTGAAGAACATGCTCTTTAGTCGTTTTACAAGTACTGAAATAGAAAAGAAAGCTACTGAAAGGAAACCATCACAACAACTGAAGAATGCTTCTTCAGCTGTTGTAACAGACTCTGAAGGCATCAGTACTTGTACTTGAACTTCAGCTGTTGTCATCAGCTGATGTCTTCAGCTATTGTCTTCAGTCTTTGTACTTCAGCTGTTGATCTTCAGTACTTTAGTCTTCAGCTATTGATCTTCAGACTTGGTCTTCAGCTGTTGATCTTCAGACTATGGTCTTCAGCTGTTGAAGTCTTCAGTACTTTAGTCTTCAGCTTTTGAAGTCTTCAGTACTTTAGTCTTCAGCTATTGATCTTCAGACTTTAGTCTTCAGCTGTTGAAGTCTTCAGTACTTTGGTCTTCAGCTGTTGCTCTTCAGACTTTGTCAAACAGCTGATCAAGTCTTCAGCAGTTGTTGTGATGTCTGTGGGACTTAGAGGTTTTTCTGATCAGGCTCATTGGTTCTTTTGGTCCAACAAACTCCCTCTGAACCAATGCAGCCAAAACCTCTAAACTTATTGAAGATGTCCCACTTATTATGACAGAAAGATTGGTCTTTGTGTCTTCTAGATCAGCTCAGAAGTGACCCTTGTAAGCACAGGCCTGGGAAGAAGTCTCAATGATTTGTTTGGCAAAGGATGAATGGGAACTCTGTCTTGGGGAACTGGACACAGAGCTGTTACCCCATCCATGAGATCTACTTCCCAACTATGAGTCTGTATGACTCCCTTCTATAGGCCTCAAGGAAGGTTACTTGTTCCTCCATGGTAAGCTCTTCTGCTCCTCCTTCAAAAAGTAATTCTGGCCCATAATACTCAGATAGGTATTTGACCTGCTTCCCATTTTTGAGTTCCACAGTTGTTATTACTCTATAAGCAAATTCATCTAGGTGATTACCCTCTAAGAACAACTGGAGCTCATTCTTTCTAACTTCCTCAAGCCTCCTATACACTAACCCCTTTTTCACCATTTTATTCTCCAGCATCTTATGTGGGGTCAGTTTAGCTTTATAGGCTTTCTTGAAGTCATCTAGGATTTCCCAAGGTGATACTACAAAGACCAGTGAGATCACTTCATCTACAATCTTCTTTACTTGGCCAATGTATCTTTGTGGAATGTTTTTCTTTTGAATCCTATGAGACACCCTGGGATCAAGCCAAATCCTCACTCTCTTCTTTTGATATTGAAAGGTATGTTTGAGAGTGTATAACCTGAGAGCATGCTTCTTCATGTTGATGATTGAAGATGTGGCAGCATATGCTTTGTCAACTCTTCTTAACAGTTCCTCCTCATGTTGTTTGTGAAGCTCTTCTTTTTCTAACTTCACTTTCACAGTTTGCCTTTGAGACTCAGGAGTAACTGTTGGAGGGTGACTTGTGGCCTTAGTCAACTGTATAACAGCTGAGATTGGCAGCTATCTTCATCTTCATCATTATCTTCTTCATCTTCTTCTAGCCTCAGTACCCTTCTCTTCCTCTTCTGGGGTACATCATCGGCTATTGGTTTTGAGGGTAAGGGAATTGGTTTGGTGGGTTGTGGTTGTGGTGGTTTTTGGGGTAAAGGGATTGTTTTAGTGGGTTTTTGTTTTGGTGGTTTTGGTGTGGGAATTTTGACAGGCTGTTCTAGCATTTTGGATGTGAGTGCGGCTTTAGATTGCTTGACTAGTTCAGTCCTGCTCCCAGCACCAGCTTCATTTAAGGCTTCAATAACCAATCCTTTGGTATATACTTCAGACGAACAGATCTTGGTGGTTATTGCCAAGATGTTCCAGCCGCGTGGGTTTTCGCAGCTTGGCGGCCTGTTTGAGTGATTGGTCTGAGTTGTGCCTGGAGTATACCTCAGGCAATACAGCCATGGCAGGGACTCCAAGGCCAACAAGTCCCTCAGCTTTCAGCTGGTTCTCTATAATGGCCATAATGAACCGAGGATATAATATCCATTGGTTAGCAATAGGTTTTGAGGCCATATCCTTAAGGTCAAGAAAAATTATTTTAGAAAAATTTAAGTTTTGTTGCTCAAGGATAGAGAAGAATACCTGCTGCCACCTGGTCGACATTTGATCCCAAGAAGAAGTCTTAGGAGCTAAGCATACATTCACCATATGAAAAATAATGCGTTCTGCATTATGGAAATGCTTCTTCGGAATGGTAGAGGCGCTGAGGTTACCCTGGTACCCATGGTGGGCAAAGGATAGATCAGTGGTGCCCTTTGGATACCCAGCGGGGAAAGTGGCATCATCCAATTGTAGGGTTTGGTGAAGAATTGCCGGAGTGATGACCACCTGACGGTTGTTGACAAACGACTGGAGAGAGTCGGTGTCATTCTCCCCAGTGATAAGGGTGACGTTCATCCAGAACTGATTTAGGGAGTCGGCATGAATGGTAGGATTTAGAAGGAAAGTCGTTTTGTAGGGAGAATGGACCATTAGATCAATGGCATTATCAAACTTTGTCCAGAAGGGTGATTTGGTAAGGTAGGCTACACAGTTGTGTCTTGGTTTAAGCTTCATGGTCGCCATTAATGTGAGAGAAGATTTGGAGGTTTTGAACGTTAGGTTTTGAGATAATGAAGCTCTGTAAGATTAGGTATTTATAGGGTAAGGGTTAGAAAACAACTGAAGGGTTTGGTGTTAATCATCAGTAGTTTTAAACGACTGATGACATGGTATTACCCTTTCAGAGGTTGAAACAACTGAAGTCTTGGTTTTAGGCATCAGCAGTTATAAAACTACTGAAAACCATGGTTTTGGCTTCAGATGTTTGAAAACAATTGAAGATTTGGTTTTAGTCATCAGTAGTTGTGAAACTACTGAAAACCTTGGTTTTGTCTTCAGGTGTTGTAAACAACTGATAACTTGGTTTTAGTCATCAGTAGTTGTAAAACTACGAAAGACATGGCTTTGTCATCAGTTGTTGTAAACAGCTGAGGACTTGGTGTTAGACATCAGTAGTTGTGAAACTACTGAGGACTTGGTTTTGTCATCAGCTATTTAGGGTGAAACAGCAGTTGTAGAAACAACTGAAGAGAAAATTCTCATCAGTAGTTTTCGTCAATTCTTAGCCTTTCAGTTGTTTCATACTGTCCTCAACACTTACTCATCAGTCTTTTTGCTCTTTTCAGTTGTTTCATAGGACATCAGTACTTGATCTGTTTTTACTGATATCAGTAGTAATAACTACATCAGTAGTTGTAACTTGATCAGTTGTTTTAACAGAATCAGTACTATATGTGATATGGTTACTAATGATCATCAGTACTAATTTACTAATATCATCAGTAGTTATCACTTATTCTAGCTGCAGCTTACCAAGCCCTAACACTAGGTTTTGGAAAGTTGAACTATCCAAAGGCTTAGTAAAAATGTCTGCAAGCTCATCAGCACTAGGGACAAACTTTAGATCAATCAGACCTTTTTCAAAATAGTCCCTAATAAAATGATGTCTGATCTCTATATGTTTGGTCCTAGAGTGCTGGACTGGATTTTTGACAATGCACAGAGCTGAAGCACTATCCATTAATAATGGAGTCTTAGTCTCTGTAATGCCATAATCCAAAAGTTGGTTCTGAAGCCAGAGTACCTGAGAAGTACAACTTGCAGCTGTAATGTACTCTGCTTCAGCAGTGGATGTAGCAACAGATGTTTGTTTCTTACTCTGCCAAGAAATCAAACAGTTTCCTAGGAATTGACATCCACCAGAAGTTGACTTTCTGGTTAACTTACACCCTGCATAGTCACTATCTGAAAAAGCAACTAATTTGCATGAGTGTCCAGTGGAATACCATAAACCTAGAGATTGTGTACCTTGCAAATATCTAAAGATCCTCTTGACTGCAATCAAATGAGACTCTTTAGGAGCAGCCTGAAATCTAGCACAAACACAAGTTGCAAACATGATATCTGGTCTAGAAGCTGTTAAGTACATCAAGGACCCAATCATACATCTGTAAAGTGTTTCATCAACAGCTTTACCTTTCTGATCTGCATCCAGTTGTGTGGTGTTGCACATGGGAGTAGAACAGGGCTTACAATTTTGTAAATCAAACTTATTCAAAAGATCTTTTGTATATTTTGACGGATGAATAAAGGTTCCATCAGCCTTTTGTTTGATTTGCAAGCCTAGAAAGAACTATAATTCTCCCATTGCACTCATTTTTGTTTCATTAAACATGTAAAATCATCACACAACTGAGGATCAGAGGATGCAAAAATAATATCATCAACATAAATTTGAACAAGTAGCTTATGTTGATCCACCTTCTTAATAAACAAAGTTTTATCTATGGAGCCTCTAGTGAAATTATTTTTAAGAAGAAAATTGGAAAGTGTTTCATAGCAGGCTCTAGGAGCTTGCTTCAACCCATAAAGAGCCTTATCAAGTTTATACACCCATCAGGATGTTTATTATCCTTAAAACCTGGTGGTTGACACACATAAACCTCTTCTTTTATTTTACCATATAAAAATGCACTTTTGACATCCAATTGAAAAACGTTTTGATTGTGGAATGCAGCATAGGCTAAGAACAATCTAATTGCCTCTAGTCTGGCTACAGGGGCAAAGGTTTCATCATAATCAATACCTTCTTCTTGTGAAAACCCTTGTACAACCAGTCTAGCCTTGTTCTTAACAATAAGCCCATTTTCATCAGTTTTATTCCTAAACACCTATTTAGTGCCTATTGCACACTTACCTGGGGGTAGAGGAACCAGTTCCCACACTTGTTGTTTCTTGAACTGAAGTAGCTCAAGCTGCATGGCTTCAACCCATCCATTGTCTCTCAAAGCAACATGATAGTTCTTTGGCTCTAGCTGACTGATGAAGAGAGCATAGAAACAGAAGTTAGACAATTGACTTCTTGTTGAAACTCCAGCATTGATATCACCAATGATTTGAGACATTGGGTGATTCTTCAGCTCTTGATAAACAATGAGATCTGTGCAAGTGTTTGTAGAACCTTCAGCAGCAGCAGATGGTGATGCAGACTCTTGAAACCAAGAATTAGATGGTAAATCAAAAGATGTAGAGGAATCAGATATCTCATCAGCATTTGTTGTGGATGGAACTTGTAACACCCGAATATTTATTATTTTGAAGCTGGTGAAGAAAGAAAAGAAAATAAAGTCCAAAAGTCGAGGGACCAAACTCGCCAACGAAGAAAAGTTAGGAAATGTGGTGATATTAGTAGGGAGAGGGCAGCCCACTCTCCCCACACACCCCACATTTCAGCTTCATAAAGAGAAGAAGAGAGAAAGAAGAGAAAAAGAGGAAAAGTTGGTTTGAGTTGGTTCGGGTCGCCAAAATCGTCGTGAAGCAAGCCAAATCGAAGCTCTTGTCGTTGTGCTCGTTTATGTGAGTTCTAGGACCCCTCTTTTACATGTTTTTGAATGATTTTGGGGCTGGAACACATCTGAAAACCCTTTTTCGCGTTTTTGGGTGAAAACCCATATGTATGCGTGTATGTATGTGTAGGACCCATTTGGGGCTTGATTTCTTGCTTGGTTGTGCTTGAATAATGTTATGGTATGCATCCCTAAGGTTTAGGATGGTCGATTTAGGCTTAAAATGGGTTTAGATGAGTTTGGAGGCTGAAAACCCTCGGCTGCAGTCGGGATGAACTGCATTCTGCATCAGTTAGGGCTAGGCGACCGACTGGAGGCCGAATGGAGGCCATACGGCCGATTAGGGTGCGATTGGGGTCCATTCACACGATTGGGGTTCATTCGCACGATTAAGGGCCAGTCGCATGGAGGTCATGCGACTGAAGGTCCAGTCGCATAAGTGCTCATTCGCATTAATCCCATTCGCATGAGGTCCATCCGCATTGTCCATTCGCACGACTGGATGTTCATTCGCATAGGTGTTCATCCGCATGAGTCCATTCGCATAGTGTTCAGTCGCATGGAGGCCACGCGACTAAAGGGTGTCCATACGCCCGAATAGGGCTGTTGTACCCGAGGAAGGTGTAGATTAACTTCGACTTTCAGGGGAAGTGCAGATGTAAGTTTTGACGTAAAGGTTCCCATAGAGTTTGTAAGATGACGCTCGAGGCCTTAGAAAGCATGTTGGGCATGATGATGATGATGATGTTGCATGATTAAGGCTTGTTATGTATGCATGATGTTGCCCTGTATGATGATGATGAATGTGTATGATATGTTCCTTATTATGATGTATGTTATCTTTCTTATGGCCTTATGTGTCATGTTAATGAATAAATGAAGTATGATGTAACGTAAAGTGAAAGATAATGAAAGGGGAACATAAAGTAAGAATGCATGCGTTATTGAATGACGAATGAATGAAGGAAAGGCTTGCAAGCATACAATGAGGTGAGCAACGTGTGGTTGCAAAAGACTCAGATCACAGGCAATCATGGAGATTGCCAATGGGGTGAGCAACGTGTGGTTGCAAAAGACTCGGATCATAGGCATCATTAAGATGGCCAGAGAAAGGAGGTGAGCAACTTAGTTGTTGCAACAGACTCAGACAACGCGTTATTGTGAAGTTGCCATGAGGTGAGCAACCCTATGGTTGCAAGAGACTCGGAAAGCATGCTATCATTAAAACTGGCAATTGGGGTGAGCAACTTTATGGTTGCAACATACTCGGTTAGCGCGAAGTCGTTGGGATTGTTAATGAGGTGAGCGACCCTATTGTCGCAACAGACTCGAAGGAACGAACGTATGAAAGGAACAAAAGAATACGTATGAAAGAACGAAGTATGAATGTACGAATGAATGAATGAAGAAGATAATAATGATATTATCTATGTGTACGTACGATGTGTGATCATGTAAAAGTAACGAAGGGTTTTATATGAAAGTAAAGTATGTTTTATTTATAAAACTAGAACTCACTCAGCAACGCTGACTTTGATGTGTTTCCAGTTGGCAGGTAAAGTTTGCTGAGGATGGCAACCGTGAAGCTACTCAGCCCTTTTGGGGATGGCATTCTTTTGATTAATGTTTTTGCATTGTAATGCGAACAAGCTATTTTGTAATGAATGTTGTATTAACTTGCAAAATCATTTACATGGAAATGAAAGTTTGTTTTAGTTTTCCGCTACGATTTAAGAAATACAAATGTAATTATACGTTTTGTGTGCGATGAGAACCCAGCTGTAAGTGTCCCGGGAACGGGGCCTTACAAGTTGGTATTAGAGCCAAAGTTTAAGTGAAATGGGTAAATTTGAAAATAAACCTAATCTTAACTGAGAATGGGACGGAAAGGGAATAGGATGCCAATCTGAGTAGCTACGTGCCATCAGGTATTTTCGTAAAGTTAACCGGTTTTATGTACGCATGGTATGTGTTATGTGTTGTATGTGGATTTAAATACTGATGTAGTCAGGACAGGTAATGCTTGGGGTGTGAAGAGTAAAGTAAGTGGCTAATCACAACTGGCCACTGTAATTAGGGACTTACTATACTTAACATAAACTAAGCTGTTCCCTTGAATGACTGTGTTGGTGTTTGAATCTTTGAGTGTGCGTGTGATGGCGGAGGTAGATCTTTGAAAGCTTCTAGGGGTGGAGGTCGTGGTGCTGAACCGCGACCTAAGAGGGGGAGACCCAGAGTTGAGAGGCTGGTTCATGAAGAACCAGAGACCCCTCATCCGGAGGGTAGCGACGAAAGCGCCAATCTGAGAGCCTCAGTAAAGGAGGCTGTTGTAGAAGAAGTCCATCAGGTCATGCAGACAATCTTACCGTCTGTGGTGACTGAAGTTATTAAGGCTGTACGAGAAGGGGAAAGAAAAGAAAGAAACAGATCCTCTGGAGAACGGGAACAACCAGAGCCGGAAACGGTTCTATCTGATGATGAAGAGGAAGAAGAAGAGCCTGCGCCGGAGACGGCACGAGGATGTAATTATCGGGCTTTTATGAGATGCAAGCCCCCTACTTTTGATGGAAACGGCACTGCTGCAGCCGCTCACCGGTGGGTGAGGGAAATGGAAGCTGTTCTCGATATTAGCGAGTGCTGAGAGGACCAAAAGGTGAAGTTTGCTACCCACTCTTTTGTGGATTCAGCTCTGTGCTGGTGGGACAACATTGTCCAAGCTGAGGGTAGTAGGGCCATTGGGAAAATGAAATGGCCTGAGCTGAGAAGGTTGGTGATTGAGGAATTTTGTCCTCATCGGGAAATGGATAAGTTGGAAAGGGAGTTTCTGCAGTTGGAGGCTGGAACCATGACATACCAGCAGTATACCACCAGGTTTAATGAAATGGTACGACTCGTGCCTGATCAGGTGACGCCTCTGTCTCGGAAAATCAAGAGGTACATTTAGGGTTTACCGGTGGATGTTCGCCGGCATATGATCGCCGCCCGGCCAAGCACGTTTACGTTGGCGGTTGATTTGGCAGGGAGGCTGTATGACGAGCGGAAGGTGGTGGTGACTGAAGCAAGTAAGAAGGGTGGTGGTGATCGGAACTGGAACGGGAAACGGTTTGGTCGGGGTGATGCCCCGATGGGTAACAAAAAGGCACGGGTGGATGAACGCCGTGTGGTCACATCAAGTGCGGGGTCGAAAAGGTGTGGCAAGTGTGGAAGGGAGCACGGCGGGGAATGTAGGTTTGGGTCAAACTTGTGCTTCAAGTGTGGGAAGACAGGGCATATGGCGAAGGATTGCCTGTCGGGCAAATGTTTTAACTGTGGGGAAACTGGTCATATGAGCAGGGATTGTAAGAAGTCGAGGACTGAGGGTTCAGGGGTGAAGAAGACGGGAAGTGATGGGCTGAGGGCGAGCACCAGAGCGTTCACCATGACACAGGAGGAGGCTAGGACGGACCTTGACGTTGTGTCCGGTACGTTTCTAGTGAACCGGACTTTAGCTTCTGTGTTATTTGAGTCTGGTGCTAGTAGGAGTTTTATTTCTGCTGCTTTCTGTGCTAAGCTGCCTATTAGTAGCAGACGTGTTGATGCGCCCTTTGATGTAGAAACTGCCATAGGTAAGTCTACCAGGATTTCTGAGATGATAGAGAATTGTGATGTGGACTTGAGGGTCATAAGTTTCCTGTTAGACCGTTTGTGATGACCTTGGGTGCTTTCGATTTGGTTCTTGGGATGGATTGGTTGGCGGACTTCAAGGCGAACATTGTGTGTCGCAAGAAGATGGTTCGGTTGACAGCGCCTGACGGAAGTTTGGTAACGGTTTATGGTGATCGGGTTACTACGATCCCGAAGGTGATCTCAATGGCGTGGCGGGAAAGTGTATGAGGCGTGGATGTAGTGCTTACTTGGCCTATGTAAAGGATGTGGATACACCAACACCACAACTAGCCGATGTACGGTTGTGTGTGACTTTCCAGACGTGTTCCCAGAAGACTTATCAGGAGTGCCACCTGACAGAGAGATTGAATTTCAGATTGATCTGATACCGGGTGCCCAACCTGTTGCCAAGGCACCATATCGGTTAGCTCCGACGGAGATGAAGAGTTGATGGAACAGTTGCAAGAGTTGCTTGATAAGGGGTTCATTAGACCGAGTATCTCTCCTTGGGGTGCTCCGGTCCTGTTTGTAAAGAAGAAGGATGGTAGTATGAGGATGTGCATTGACTACCGCGAGCTGAACAAGTTGACGGTGAAGAACCGCTACCCCTTACCGAGGATAGATGATTTGTTCGATAAGCTTCAGGGTTCCAGTTGGTTTTCAAGAGTAGATCTTCGGTATGGCTATCATCAGTTGAAGGTAAAGGAACAAGATATCCCTAAAACAGCTTTCCGCACGCGCTATGGTCATTATGAGTTTCTTGTCATGTCCTTTGGTTTGACCAACGCGCCAGCTGCTTTTATGGATATGATGAACCGTGTGTGTCGGCCTATGTTGGATAAATCAGTGATTGTGTTTATTGATGATATCCTGATTTATTCAAGAGCAAGATTGAGCATGCCGGTCACATTCGAGAGGTTCTGGAGACGTTGAGAAGGGAGAAATTGTATGCTAAATTCTCCAAGTGCGCGTTTTGGTTGCGCGAAGTTCAGTTTTTGGGTCATGTGGTGAATCCTGACGGGATTATGGTTGACCCGGCGAAGGTGGAGGCGGTTATGCAATGGAGGTCACCAAAGACGCCATCCGAGATCCGTAGTTTCTTGGGCTTGGCGGGCTACTATAGAAGATTCATCCAAGACTTCTCTAAGATTGCTTCTCCACTAACTAAGTTGACCCGAAAGGATGTGAAGTTTGTATGGGGTCAAGCTCAAGAGAAGGCGTTCGAAGAGCTGAAGGCAAGACCGACTCAAGCTCCTGTTCTGTCATTACCCGATGGAAGTGAAGATCTCGTGGTTTATTCTGATGCTTCCTACTCGGGGTTGGGGTGCGTGTTAATGCAAAGAGGAATGGTTATAGCCTGTGCATCTCGACAGTTAAGGTTCATGATGTCAATTATCCTACTCATGACTTGGAGCTAGCAGCCGTGGTCTTTGCGTTAAAGATTTGGAGGCACTATCTCTACGGGATGAAGTGCACCATATTCACTGACCACAAGAGTCTGAAGTATTCTTCGAGCAAAAAGACCTGAACATGAGGCAGAGACGATGGTTGGAGCTTATAAAGGACTATGATTGTGAGATCCACTACCATCCGGGCAAGGCCAATGTAGTGGCTGACGCCCTTAGCCGAAAGGAAAGGCTCGAACCGATTCGGGTGAAAGCTTATCAATTAATCATGACCTCTGATGTGATGAAGCAAGTTAAGGAGTTTTAAGATGAGGCATTGAAAGAGGATCATCTTAACTCAGAAAGAATGAGAGGTCTGGTCGTGGAATTGGGTGAAAACACACTCGGTGTTAGGACCCGATTTGGTCGTGTGTGGATTCCTCGTTTTGGGGATCTACGGGTGAAGATCATGGATGAAGCTCACAAGACTCGATACTCCATTCATCCTGGTGCCACGAAAATGTACCATGATATGAAGAAAGATTATTGGTGGTCGGGTATGAAGCGCGACGTGGTGGAGTATGTGAGTAAGTGCCTTACTTGCTTACAGGTGAAGGCCGAGCACCAAAAGCCATATGGAAGATACAACCTTTGGATATACCGGAATGGAAGTGGGAGCACATCACCATGGACTTCATTACAAAGCTACCGCGTACCCCAAAAGGGTATGATGCCATATGGGTGATAGTTGATCGTCTGACGAAGAGTGCTCACTTCCTACCAATCCGCAAGACATATTCATCTAAGAGGTTGGCTGATCTGTTCATCAAGGAAATTGTAACTCGTCATGGTGTGCCGGTGTCTATTGTGTCTGATCGCGACACTCGTTTACATCTAATTTTGGAAGAAATTCCACGACGCTATGGGGACGAGGTTACATATTAGCACAACTTATCATCCCCAAACCGATGGTCAGTCAGAAAGGACCATTCAGACATTGGAAGACATGCTTTGAGCATGTGTGATCGATTTTGGGGGAAGTTGGGATGACCACTTACCGTTAGCCGAATTGTCATACAACAACAGTTATCATGCCAGCATTGGTATGCCACCATATGAGATGCTATACGGTAGGAGATGCAGAACACCCGTTTGTTGGGGTGATATTGGTCAGAAGGATTGGGGAGCGTCGAGGTAATCGAGGCTACGACAGAGAAGCTTGAAAAGATTAAAGCCTTTATGAAGGCAGCCAAAGATAGACAGAAGTCATATGCTGATAAACGACGTAGGCCAATTGAGTTCCAGGTGGGTGACCGGGATATGTTGAAGGTCTCACCTTGGAAGGGTATTATCCGATTCAGAAAGCGGGGCAAGTTGAGCCCAAGTATATAGGCCCTTTCCGAATCGTTGCTCGAGTGGGAGAGGTGGCCTATAGACTGGAGTTACCGGATGAGTTAAATGGAATTCACCCAACATTCCATGTATCACATCTAAGAAAGTGCTTAGCAGATGAAGATATGATTGTCCCATTGGAAGATATCGAAGTAGATGAACGGCTCAATTATGTGGAGCAACCAGTGGCAATCATCGACCGAAAGGAGAGGAGGCTAAGGAATAAAGTGGTTCCTCTTGTGCGTGTACAGTGGAAGCACAGGAAGGGATCCGAGTCAACATGGGAGACTAAGGAAGAAATGAGACAGCATTATCCACGTTTGTTCGACGAATAACAGGTTTCGGGGATGAAACCTATTTAAGGGGGGTGGACTTGTAACACCCGAATATTTATTATTTTGAAGCCGTGAAGAAAGAAAAGAAAATAAAGTCCAAAAGTCGAGGGACCAAACTCGCCAACAAAGAAAAGTTGGAAAATGTGGTGATATTAGTAGGGAGAGGGCAGCCCACTCTCCCCACACACCCCACATTTCAGCTTCATAAAGAGAAGAAGAGAGAAAGAAGAGAAAAAGAGGAAAAGTTGGTTTGAGTTGGTTCGGGTCGCCAAAATCGTCGTGAAGCAAGCCAAATCGAAGCTCTTGTCGTTGTGCTTGTTTATGTGAGTTCTAGGACCCCTCTTTTACATGTTTTTGAATGATTTTGGGGCTGGAACACATCTGAAAACCCTTTTTCGCGTTTTTGGGTGAAAACCCGTATGTATGCGTGTATGTATGTGTAGGACCCGTTTGGGGCTTGATTTCTTGCTTGGTTGTGCTTGAATAATGTTATGGTATGCATCCCTAAGGTTTAGGATGGTCGATTTAGGCTTAAAATGGGTTTAGATGAGTTTGGAGGCCGAAAACCCTCGGCTGCAGTCGGGATGAACTGCATTCTGCATCAGTTAGGGCTAGGCGACCGACTGGAGGCCAAATGGAGGCCATACGGCCGATTAGGGTGCGATTGGGGTCCATTCGCACGATTGGGGTTCATTCGCACGATTGAAGGGCCAGTCGCATGGAGGTCATGCGACTGAAGGTCCAGTCGCATAAGTGCTCATTCGCATTAATCCCATTCGCATGAGGTCCATCCGCATTGTCCATTCGCACGACTGGATGTTCATTCGCATAGGTGTTCATCCGCATGAGTCCATTCGCATAGTGTTCAGTCGCATAGAGGCCACGCGACTGAAGGGTGTCCATATGCCCGAATAGGGCTGTTGTACCCGAGGAAGGTGTAGATTAACTTCCAACTTTCAGGGGAAGTGCAGATGTAAGTTTTGACGTAAAGGTTCCCATAGAGTTTGTAAGATGACGCTCGAGGCCTTAGAAAGCATGTTGGGCATGATGATGATGATGATGTTGCATGATTAAGGCTTGTTATGTATGCATGATGTTGCCCTGTATGATGATGATGAATGTGTATGATATGTTCCTTATTATGATGTATGTTATCTTTCTTGTGGCCTTATGTGTCATGTTAATGAATAAATGAAGTATGATGTAACGTAAAGTGAAAGATAATGAAAGGGGAACATAAAGTAAGAATGCATGCGTTATTGAATGACGAATGAATGAAGGAAAGGCTTGCAAGCATACATGAGGTGAGCAACGTGTGGTTGCAAAAGACTCGGATCACAGGCAATCATGGAGATTGCCAATGGGGTGAGCAACGTGTGGTTGCAAAAGACTCGGATCATAGGCATCATTAAGATGGCCAGAGAAAGGAGGTGAGCAACTTAGTTGTTGCAACAGACTCAGACAACGCGTTATTGTGAAGTTGCCATGAGGTGAGCAACCCTATGGTTGCAAGAGACTCGGAAAGCATGCTATCGTTAAAACTGGCAATTGGGGTGAGCAACTTTATGGTTGCAACAGACTCGGTTAGCGCGAAGTCGTTGGGATTTTTAATGAGGTGAGCGACCCTGTTGTCGCAACAGACTCGAAGGAACGAACGTATGAAAGGAACAAAAGAATACGTATGAAAGAACGAAGTATGAATGAACGAATGAATGAATGAAGAAGATAATAATGATATTATCTATGTGTACGTACGATGTGTGATCATGTAAAAGTAACGAAGGGTTTTATATGAAAGTAAAGTATGTTTTATTTATAAAACTAGAACTCACTCAGCAACGCTGACTTTGATGTGTTTCCAGTTGGCAGGTAAAGTTTGCTGAGGATGGCACCCGTGAAGCTACTCAGCCCTTTTGGGGATGGCATTCTTTTGATTAATGTTTTTGCATTGTAATACGAACAAGCTATTTTGTAATGAATGTTGTATTAACTTGCAAAATCATTTACATGGAAATGAAAGTTTGTTTTAGTTTTCCGCTGCGATTTAAGAAATACAAATGTAATTATACGTTTTGTGTGCAATGAGAACCCAGCTGTAAGCGTCCCGGGAACGGGGCCTTACAGAACTACAGAAGCTACAGGAACATCAAGTTTAGCAGACTCAGGCAGTTGATCACTAAACTTGAAGAGGTGAGTATTGATATTATCATCATCATCAATACCACCAGGTGGAAGACATGCTGCAGAAGATGATTTATCCACATGATCTGCACAGCTGGAGGTTGATAAGGAACATATTGCAGTATGTCCAGATCAAACAACTCCATAGGGTTTTGTGGAATCTTGTCCTTTGGAGATTCATTAAACTTCACATGCAGAGTCTCTTCAACTATCTTTGTTCTGCAGTTGAAGACTCTGTATGCCTTGCAAGTAGATGAATAACCAACAAAATACCCTGCACCCACCTTAGGATCAAATTTGTGGAGTTGATCCTTTGTGTTAAGAATGAAACAAGGACACCCAAAGGCTCTGAAAAATGAAATTAGAGGAGCCAAGTGATGTAGAACTTCATATGGAGTCTTCATCAACCTCTGATTTACTAAGGCTCTATTATGCACATAGCAAGCTGTGTTAACAGCTTCAGCCCAAAGGTCAGTGGCAAACCAGAGTCAGCCAACATAGACCTTGCAACTTCAATTAGGGTCATGTTCTTTCTCTCCACTACTCCATTCTGTTCTGGAGTTCTTGGGATGCTAAACTGCCTTTTGATTCCCTTTGAAAGATAAAAATCATCAAGTGTATGGTTTCTGAATTCAGTTCCATTGTCACTCCTTATACCTTGACTGATAGGGAATACTGCTTCTCAACATACAACACAAAGTTTATAATCTGCTGAGCAACCTCATCCTTTGAATGCAGAAAGAAAGTCCATACAAATCTGGAGTAATCATCCACAATTACCAGACAGTATTTCTTCTTTGCCATGCTCATCACTCTCACAGGACCAAATAGATCCATGTGCAGTAACTGCAAGCAGGCAGTGGACTTAGGTTCTTCAATAGGACGAAATGAGACTTTGTGTTGTTTTCCTTTTAAACAAGTAGTGCAGGTTTCATCACAGTGGAACTCCATTATTGGTAAACCTCTCACTAAACTATTGTGGATCAGCTGATTCATGTTTTTGATATTAACATGACCCAGCCTTCTGTGCCACAGTTTAGATTCCTGAGGAGAGGCTTTGGAAAATAGGAAAGATGGCCTTTGAGAGCTACTTTCTTGGAAAGATCTAAGGCATACACTCTTCTTGTCCTGTTGGCCCTCAGGAGAGTGTGATCATCCAACACCTTATTAATCAAATTCAGAACTTTGGATGACAGAATCCTGCAGTTCTGACTGGTGAAAAGAGCAACATGGCCTTTATCACACATTTGACTGACACTCAAGAGATTGTATTTGAGATTTTCCACATGATTAACATCATCAAACTTTATTTCCCCATTGGAGACAAAGCCTATGCCAATGATGTAACCCTTAGCATCATTGCCAAAAGAAACAAACCCCTTCTTTCCTTGAGAGTAGTCATGAAAAAGAGAGTTGTTCCCTGTCATATGCATAGATCCTCCACTGTCTACATACCAGATGCTACTTTGGCATGCTGAAGAACCCTGCAATCATAAACAATTAGTTAGTTTTTGAGACCCAAACCTTTTTGGTTTTGGGTCTATTCACATCAGCAGATGGTAAACTAATAGATTTGCTATGAATAACAGCCTGAGGGGATGGAGATGGTGAACAAGAAGAATCCTTTGGCATGGATTTTCTTCTCTGTGGTTTCAACACAGGAGCATCTAATTGGTTGACTCTCTCCAATAGATGTTGAACCATCATAACAAGTTGTGTCTGATTCTGTGATAAAGCCTTCAGCTCATCAGACACATTAGTGCTTGAGATTGATGGATTCCTGTGTTGTACCATCTTCCTTTGAGCAACCTCAGCTGTTGCCTGATTAACCCCTTGCTTTTTGGATTTCTTTTTGGATTTTGGGGTCACAGGTTTTGATGTTGCTCGTACAAATTTGGTTTCAAACTCAGTTTTCATTTTATCCATTTGCTTTTTAATGTTCTCATTATGTTTGAGTTTGGAGCCCTTTTTATACCAGCAATCATCAGTAAGATGATTGAATAAGCCACATATTTCACATGGCTTTTTCTTCATCTTAAGTTGATCATCTGCTGAAGAAGATGAAACTACTGAAGACTTATTCTTCAGCAGTTTGCTATCAGTACTAGCAGTTTTCTTTCCTTAGTACATGCTTTCTTGATATCTTCTTCAGTAGTTTTCCCACCCTTTCTACTTGCAATTTTCTTCCTTTAGTACATATAGTAGTTTGGGTTTGTTCTCCAGGTGTTATGAAATGCTCTTTGGGACTTTCAGTACTTTGTGAAATACCACCTGCAGTGATCAACTTTTTGATCATGTGAGTGTCAGCATTTGAACCATCAACATCAGCTGATAGGTTCTGAGAGGAATTAATGCTGACTTCAACCTCTGATGGTGTTGTATCAGATAGTAGATCAATGATGAAAAGGATTGGTTATTGCTTTCTCCATCAAATTCTACCTCTGCTCTGGGAGTAAAATCTGTAGGAGGAGCTGTGTGATTATAACCAATGCCAAACTTCACATTGGAAGCAGACTGCTTACTAAGAAGCAATTCAAAACCCTTGCAAGAATGTACCCATCGATCACACTCTACCTGGGTAGTTGCAAGTGTTTCTGTGAGGTCTCTATACTTCTTTAGAAGTACCTCTCCCCTAGCCTTATCATCAGTGATTTGGCATTTAAGTTTGTAAATCTCATCATTCTTATCATTAAGCACAGACTCAAATTCAGCTTTTTTTTTGGAAATTATTTGTTCTAGCTCAATGTTCTTGTTAATTAAAGCTACATTTGCTTCTCTAATAGATGCAAATGTAGCTATGCATGTTTCAGAACATAGCTTGGCTTTGCCTCAGAGGATACATGTGATACCTGTGGTGTGGAGGCATTAGAGGATGAGGTATCAGCAGACTCCAGAGCCATAAGAGCAAGGTTTCCAAAAGGACTGTGCCACCATGTTGACCAGCACCAGAGAACAGTTGTTCATGACCAGACATATCATCTGGTAAACTGCTCCAGTCAACAACTCCTGGGGTGAAAAAGCTGTGTTGTTGAGGTTGAGATTGTTGATGAGATTGGGAAGGTTGAGGTTCAGGTAATGCTTGTCGTTGTTGTGCAATAGGAGCTTGAACTGGATTTGGCTGAGGCATGTAATAGCAGGGATATGGATATGACATTGGACCCTGAGAGACAAAGTATGTAGGAGATATAGGGTGTGAATGATGACCAGAACTCGCAGGATGTTGCCCTCTGTTTTGTGGACTAGTGCTTGGAAAAGTCACAAAGGGTGCAGAGGAGTTAGATCCAGTTGACCTACACTCTCTTGCAAAGTGTCCAAGCCTTTGGCATTTGTGACACCTCAACTTACTCTTGTCAAAACCAACTTTGGTTTTGCCAGAGCGTCCAGGAAATTTCCTGCCAGTTCTCTTGTAGAACTTTTGAGATCTGATATTAACTAAGGTCATTTGGCTTAGAATATCCATCTCTTCTAAATCATCATCAGCAATACCCTTCAGATCATCCATGAAGAAGCATAAATTGTCACTATTACAGCTTGATTGACTATCAACACCACAAATGCATGATCAGAACTGTTTGAAGAGAAATCTATATGCTCATCATAATTGCTTTCAGATGCAGCATATTCTGACTCATGACCAACCAAGGCAGTGTTCCCCGGTACAAAGTCATCAGTGAGCTTTCCTGATGATGCCAGTTTCCTTTTCTGCTCTATCTCTCTCTCGAATGTAAGCAGTTTACCATGAAGTTGGGTGAGAGATAGGCTATCCAGATTTGCACTGGAGCATAGGACAATAGTGTATGTGTCCCATCTCTTAGGCAGTGATCTGAGGAATCTGTTATTCACCTGGCTATTGGTGTATTCCTGTTTGACCATTTTCAGCTCAGAGATCAAACAAGAAAAACGCTCAAACTGTTGAGTCAGTGTCTCACCCTTTCTATGAGAGAATGTCTCATATTGTTGGGCAAGGATTTCTCTGTTGTTTGCTAAAACCTCATCTGTTCCACCGAATTGTTCCTTCAGTGCATTCCAGAGGTCATGAGTAGTTTCATGATGCATAAGCCCGGAATAGATTTCATTAGGCAAGGCCATGGCTAGAATACCATGCGCTTTAGCATCAATATCAAACAGTTTCCGATCCTCATCTGAGTATTGTTCCTTCTTCTTCGGAACCATTTGGTTGGTTTCCGGATTGTTCACCATAGGCTTGTGTGGACCATGTACCACAGATGTCCAACAACCTGAACTGTTAACAGACAGGTGATGAAGCATCCTTCGTTGCCATATGTTATACTCAGTCCTAACCAGCATCGAATGCTTGGTTGAGGAACGGTATTATGAGGGTCATTAGAAGGAGTAGTCATTCTCAGATTCAACCAAATTCAATTAAGCTTTAGCAGATTTAGAACAAAAACACAACAAACCAAATTGAACCAAGAGAAAGCTCAAAGTGAATAAACGAAAGCAACAGAAATTCAATAATCTATAACCAATTCTTGCAAATATGCTAATTCAATCAAACATAGATATCGAATAGCAGTTTCAATGATCAATTGTTAGATCGATCAATGATTAACCTGCTCTGATACCATTTGTTAGGATCATGATCTACGTTTGATTGATTAGAGAGTATTGCAGTGGAAATCAAACAATGAATTAGACAATTCACAAGAACACAATTGATATTCAATATAAGAGTAACGGTTATAGAGAGAGAGAATTCTGTGAAAGATATTTCATTCAATATGCGCTTTCGTGGTAACAGAATGTCACAAGTATAATTAGGTCAACATCTCTTATATAGGAGATGTGACGTCTGTTGATGTCACTTGATAGTGACATCTAACAGAATTATTCAAACTACTGATAGTTAACACAACTACTGAAGATGTCAAACAGCTGACATCTTCTTACAAAAATACTAAGTGTTAACTATCATTACAACTACTGAAAAGAAATTATTGAAACTACAATGACTGAAGAACATGCTCTTCAGTCGTTTTACAAGTACTGAAATAGAAAAGAAAACTACTGAAAGGAAACCATCACAACAACTGAAGAATTCTTCTTCAGCTATTGTAACAGACTCTGAAGGCATCAGTACTTGTACTTGAACTTCAGCTGTTGTCATCAGCTGATGTCTTCGGCTGTTGTCTTCAGTCTTTGTACTTCAGCTGTTGATCTTCAGTAGTTTAGTCTTCAGCTGTTGATCTTCAGACTTTGGTCTTCAGCTATTGATCTTTAGACTATGGTCTTCAGCTGTTGAAGTCTTCAGTACTTTAGTCTTCAGCTTTTGAAGTCTTCAGTACTTTAGTCTTCAGCTGTTGATCTTCAGACTTTGGTCTTCAGCTGTTGAAGTCTTCAGTACTTTGGTCTTCAGCTGTTGCTCTTCAGACTTTGTCAAACAGCTGATCAAGTCTTCAGCAGTTGTTGTGATGTCTGTGGGACTTAGAGGTTTTTCTGATCAGGCTCATTGGTTCTTTTGGTCCAACACTACACCTGTGGAAAGTATGGACACGTCGCGTCAAACTATCCCTATTATCAGACACCAAAGAAAAAAGTTGAACTTTATGACACCAAACAGAGCTTATCAAAAATAAGCTCCATGACTCTACCAAAAAGAGTCAGTGAACCTAAAGTTTAACTCATCAGCCAATAGTCTGTTTATCACAAACAGACCTTACACAAAACTGGCTTATGGAAAGAAAAGTCCATCCCTGTATCTGATAATGAGAACAAGAGGATGAATGATCTTCCCTCACCCTCAAATGGATAGTGTGTGGAATTTATGATGTGTGATGCCTCTGGGTCACCCAAGCCAGTTAAGGCTTGGGTCCCTAACCTCAACTAATGATTTTCTTTGAATGTGCAGGGTGTTCGCTATAGTGCTGCCACAAATACTTGGATCGTAGATAGCAGAGCATCAAGGCACATGACTAGGAACCTGACACTACTGTCAAACGTCAAACAAGTTAAAGGAAGTCATGTTTCATTTGCTGGAAATAAAGGAGGTTACATTACTGCTCAAGGGGAAGTGGGGAACCAGAAAGTAAAGTTTGATAAGGTAAATTATGTTCAATAACTTCAAAATAATTTGCATACTGTATCCCAAATCTGTGACAAAGGCTTTAAGGTAGTATTCGACAACAAGAAGTGCTATGTTCTGAAAAAGGACTGTGTGATCCCGGAGGACCAAGTCTTAATATCAGCTTCAAGATATAACAATCTTTATGTCTTGGATCTATCAAAGGCCTCCATAACAGATCATCAAGTTCAGTGCTTCTTGTCTAAGGCCACAGAGAAGGATTCGATCTCCTGGCATAGGAGAATAGGACACATCAATCCACAAAAGATGAATCACTTGATCCAGAATGATCTAGTGAAAGGAGTAAACGTCAAAAACTTCCAATTACCGGATTTTTGTGCCGCCTGCAAGAAAGGAAAATAGACTAAGAAGTCTCATAAGGAAAAGAAAGTTTATTCCATCAAACTACCTCTTAAGCTTCTTCAAATGGATCTGTTTGGTCCAGTCAGTACAAGGAGCATTGTCGGCGACTTGTATTGTTATGTAGTTAAAGGATGACTACTCAAGATTCTCTTGGGTAATGTTTCTGAAATCCAATCAGAAACATTTGAGTCATTCAAAGAGTTAGTAACTACATTGGAGTCACTCTACAAGATGAAGGTAAGACAGGTACACTCAGACAATGGAACCGAGTTCAAGAATCAATGGATGGAGGCATTCTGCAAAGAAAAGGAATTATGCACCGGTTCACATCTGCCTACACTCCTCAAATTAACAGGGTTGCTGAGAGAAAAAATAGAAGCTTAATAAAGACAGCCTGGATAATGCTAGCAGACTCGAAACTGCCTATCCAATTTTGGAACGAGGCGGTGGCTAACGCATTTTATACTCTCAATCGAGTCCTGGTGGTCAAATGTCATGGTAAGACGAGTTACAAGTTAGTCCAACGACGTAAACCTAATCTTGAGTACCTCGAACCATTTGGCGCACCATGTACACTGTTGAAGAAAACTTAGTCAGGGAAATTCAGCGAGAAGGCCGAAGAAGGGATTTTCTTAGGATACAACATACTAAATAAGAGAGTTTACAACAACTCAACGGGTCAAGTAGAGGTGTGGTGCAACGTTGATGTATAGAGATACACCACTCCTCCTGCTAGAAAAGGACCCTCTTTCTTTTTCGACTATGATGGATTCTTTAAATCCTTCAACATTCCTCTCTTCCCTGCTGAGGATGAGTTATCGACCAGAATGATGTACGAAGAGTTAAATACACCATCACTAGACCCGACAACCTCAGCATCACAAGGTGAGTCTTCCAGTACTTCAGGGGAGCACTTGAGGTAAGTGACTCATCCTCTAACGATGAAGACGTGACACATGATCAGGTCGATCAGGAGGAACAGGTTCCTACTACTGCAAGTACACAAGCATCAGATGTTGATGCCTCTAACACTTCGGAACCTCACACTCCCATTGCCTTAGAAATCGAACCTCCTATTCACAATCTGGATAATCAGGTAATTGTACCCACCACTCCTGGATCTTGACTAAATGTCTATCATCCTTTGGATATTGTCATTGGTGATGTTCGATCAGGAGTTCAGATAAGAAATCAGCTATATTCAGCTGATTATGCCTCAGTAATGGAAAAGGGATATCTTCACGATGGTGCGTACCGATGTTCTGTGTCTCAATTCAAGCCAAAATATGTAAGTGAAGCCCTTAACGACGAGGCATGGGTGAGTGCCATGCAAGAAGAACTTTTTTAGTTCAAGAAGTTAGGTGTATGGACACTGGTGGATAGACCTAAAGGTGCTAAGGTCATTGGCACCAAATGGGTCTTGAAATGCAAGAAGGATGACCAAGGGGTCATAATTAGAAACAAGGCTCGACTTGTAGTTCAAGGATTTCGACAAGTCGAGGGGATTGATTACAATGTAGTCTTTGCACCTGTGGCGATAATGGAAGCAATCTGTATCTTCCTAGCATATGCATCTTATATGAAGATCAAAGTTTATCAATTAGATGTAAAGAATGCATTTCTTCATGGTGAAATCAGGGAGATAGTGTATGTCAGTCAACCCAAAGGATTTGAGGATCCATATTATCGGGATAGAGTTTACAAACTAGACAAGGCTCTCTATGGGCTCCATCAAGCCCCAAGAGCATGGTATGAAAAACTCTCGACTCATCTTGTGAACACGGATTTCACAGAGGAGTGATTGACTGTACACTATTCATCAAAGAAAAGGATGGGGACCTACTGCTTGTTCAAATCTATGTTGATGATATAATCTTCGGTTCCAAAAATGAAGAAGTATGTACAGAATTTGAAGTAGTTATGAAAGCTGAGTTTGAGAAGAGTGTGATGGGAGAGATGAAGTTCTTTCTCGGGTTACAGGTGGATCTGACACCAAGGGGATATTTCAACATCAGACCAAGTATGTAGGTGATATTCTAAGTCGGTTCGATATGGAGAATGCTTCCGCAGGTGGGACTCCACTTGCTACAAACCATGATGTAGCACCTGATGAAAATGGTGATCTGGTGGATGCCACTATGTACTGAGAAATGATCAGATCCCTCATGTATCTCACTGCCTCAAGACCTGATATCATGTACGCGACGTGTCTATGCTCCAGATATCAGGCAAAACTGAAAGTCAACCATCTCATCGGAGTTAAAAGATTATTTCATTATCTAAAGGGTACTCCAACACTCGGTTGTGGTATCCTCATGATGATGATTTCGAGCTTATGATTTATAGTGACTCGGATTACGGCGATTGCAAAATGAACTACAAGTCAACATCAGCGGGATGTCAGTTCTTTAGGAGAGATTAGTCACCTGGCAGTGTAAGAAGCAGAGATCGGTTGCTTTGTCAACCTGTGAAGCTGAATATGTTGCTGCTGCAAGTTGCTGTTCACAAATCAGCTGGATTCAATAGCAATGCGGGACTACGGTTTGAGATTCTCTAACACTCCTTTATTTGTGATAATTCTGCTGCGATAGCCGTAACTAAAAATCCAGTCCAACATCCTAAAACCAAACACATTAGCATTAAATATCACTTATACGTGATTGTTTTGAAAAGAATTTAATCGATGTTGTTAAAATTAATATGGATTTTCAACGTGTTGACCTCTACACAAAAGCTTTTGATAAACCATATTTTCTATATTTGTTAGAGGTCAACAGTGTTAAAAATAAAAGTGACGTGATTCCCGACAAGGAAAGTGCATAATCCGACGCGTTGAGTCAAATTTTATTTTATTTTATTTCCTTTTATTTTCTTTTACTTCTTCGCCAATTAAATTCTAAATGCAAAACCATTTTGGTTTTAGAATTTTAAGGAAAGAATAGGTTAACTTAGTATTAAATTAGTGTTTTAATTTTAGTACTAAAAAACGAGGGAGGAGGACAATCTAGCTAATAGAAATGAGATCGTATCTATGATCTTGATTCAATGGTTATGAAAAATGATAGTACACAGGAATAAAGAGTTTGAGACTTTAAAAGAATAAAATTGTTTAAGATGCAAAATTTGAAGTTTAAGTCTGAGAAGTCTGAGCAACATAAAAGAAAAAATGATAGTAAAACTAGTTGCTACTAAGGTAACATGGAGAAAGTAGATGTAGAAGTTGCTAGACCATTAGATGATGTGTCGGTAGATTCAACACAATAGATAAGTAGACCTTGTTGGTGATCACAAGTTCAAACTAAATTGTTCAACTAGCTATGGATTAAAACCTTATCCCTGGTTAACACAATCAACTAAGTTCCAATAAGGGGTGACGAGCAAAATAAACGCCACAAATATGTGTGGATGACTATAAAATGAGCAAAGCACATGAAAATGCAAAAAGCAATCAAACTAATAACCTATGTTGTTGGTGCAATCTATGCAAAAAGAATATAATCGCTTAAACAAGAAGATAGGTTGTGTGCCTCTCTGCTGTGCGGTAGCACTGACCTGAGGATAAGCATAACTAAATATTCTAGAATTCTTTGTTGTTTGCGCCTCTCTGCTATGCGATGGCACTGACCTGAGGCTTAGCATATCTTTGAAAGATCTAGAATGGTTTCTTCTTGAATACTACCCGTAGACCGCTCAAAAATCTCCCGAGGAATGTTGATTACCATATAAGCATAGGATCCACAAATGCTGGTTGAAATAATTAAACCTTAAATCATCACCAATCTGTGTCAAAAGTCTGTGTATGGATTTAAGAGGACAAGTATACTGATAATCATCGTGGCTGCAACTCTTGAAAGTCAAAACCACTATGTGCATCTTATGGCACTAGTATGATTTCCTAAACTTGCTAATGACTCGCGATGAAAACAAGAATCTTCCATCAAAAGGCTTTGGTAAAATGTCCCAAATAATTTGATAAACCTGTAATGATTCCATAATGAATCGTTCCAGCAATGATCAAAATAACTTGACACTATACTATCTTGGAAGAAAAATCTGGTAGAGATTTATCTTAGGATTTCAACCTCACACAAAAATACAAAATTGTGTTTTAGTCTTTGTTTTATTTCTAGTTGTTTATTTTAGTTAATTTATTAGTTAAACGTTGGACTACGCATCGAAAGTCAATACGGGAGTCACTCATTAAAAGGGTCACATATGAGGTGACCAATGGGATTTTCAAATATTAAAAGGGTCACGTCTGAGGTGACAAATTGTTTTGTTGTTAAAAGGATCATATCTGAGGTGATCAACAGTTTTTTTAAATTAAAATGGTCATGGCTGAGATGTTCAATGGTCAAAATGTCGTATCAATAAGAATAAGGGACAGTGAATGAATGGTCATAAGGTCAAACTCATAAGTATGAGCCATTCACCACGACTGGACCATGAGTATGGACCAGTCGTACGATTGGACCAAACTTATGAACCATTCACACGATTGGCTTACAAGAATGAGCCAATCGCCTGAATGGGGTGACCAAATGAGTTAGTCACCCGACTGAACTCAGTCGCCCGACTGAAAGTGACAGACTGAGCAAATCGCACGATTTAAAAGGGCGAATGGATCCAGTCGCCCGATTGAAACCAGATTCAGTATAAATAGAGCTAAAATCGATCGCATATGTTCATCACCCCTCAATCGCCCAAAAATCGCACGATAGTAGCAACACTCTGCCAAAATTTGATTAAATCGATTTCACCTTACCATTGTGTACTGACAAGCTCTTACATCATCTGCAGGTAAATAGCAACCCAAATCGCACAAAATTCGCAGTGAAAAATAAACCATAAAGGACCCAAAGTGTTTAAAATCAAGAAATGGGTAATAACAAATAAGCAGACCAAATAAAAGTGAAAATGGTGTAAAATTGAAGACATACTGCAACAATTAGGGGTCCTGCGAGTCTAAAGAACCTAAACACAAAGTTTAACCTCTAGTTTTGACCTAGATTCAGGATTAAAGTGTTGAACAGAGACGTATGCGACTGGTCACTCCGAATGAACTTCAATCACACGATTGAACTGGGCGAATGACTCAGTCAGCTGAATGAACGAAGCGTATGAGCTCAGTCGCCTGACTAAACTCAAGCGCAGGCTCAATCGCCCGACTGAACTCAGTCGCAACGAAATCAACGACAGAACTCAGTCGTAGGGTTCAACTGCATGATTGAACCAGACTAATCTCAAACAGTTTAAGTTGAATTGGTTTCTGTTATGTGTAGATCTAATGTTTATGTGTCTTGTGTTACAAAATCATGGCAGATAGGTGGGTCATCAACACCAAGCACAACATTTTTGCTCACTTGGATGACACCACTCGGAATGTTGCCGAGTTTGCTGGTATTATCGCATTTTTGAATAGATCGATGATCTATAGAGCGATATCTGCACCGTGTACACCTTATCAGTCTATACAGCAGGCCTTCTGGGAAGGTGCATCCGTTGACCGATCGACTGAGCCCTACTGTATACGTAGCACCATCTTTGGCCACGAGATTAAGGTCACAGCAGCTGACCTTAGACGCGTACAGGATTTGGGAGATGATGCTATCTACCCAACCATGCTACATCCTCTTAACGTAAGGGGATGCTTTCTACGGATGAGGTACACTGGGATGTCAATGCAGGTGTGCTAATAAAAGCAACCTGTGTCCCCAGTTCAAGTACCTAGCTCATATCATCCTGAAGTGCACTGCTTCACAAAGGGGTGGATTTGATGATCTATCTGACCAAATCCAAAATGCCTACGTGGCACTAGTGCTGAATCACCCCTTCAGCTTCTCCAACATGATTTTCTCCTACTTGATCAAGAACTTAAAGGCCAAAGTCAAGGAAGGCTTCTGCATGTACCCGAGATTCCTACAAATGATCATTCATGAGAAGCTTCCTTCGCTGCCTAAGGAGAGTCATGATGTTGTCTCTCTAGAGATCATGGATGACACCACTCTTGGAAGAATGAAGGTTTATAGGGGAAAACAGGTAAAGCCCCCTGTAAAGAGGTTGTTTGGGCACTTGGCAAGAGAAGACTATGTGGCGCCAGCTCGGCGAAAGTGGCGTCATGATGATAGTGACTTGAACATTGAGCAGATTGCTCTACCCTCCGATGACTCCGATGGTGATAATCATGATGTTGATCAGGGAGGGGATGGTCAGGGTGAACCCGAACAAGCTCCTATTCACCCTGATTTCTAGATGGAGGATGAGGAGTCTGATGATGAACCTCTGGTGCGAACAGTGGGAAGCCGGGTCGTGGCCACAGAGAGAGGTCTTGAGGCGGTTGGAGGATGCCAGGGTGCGTCTAGGGAGACTACTACTGATCCATCATACACCCCAGACCAGCCCAGTAGCCAAGGGGGAGCCTCTGTGCCTAGAGGCTCGAGGAGGAAGAGAATGGCTCACCCTTATGGCAAGAAGGGGAAGAGGCTAAAGTTTACACTAACCTCTACTACTGCCACAACCACCACCTCATCCACTACTCCTACCACCACCACTACCACACCACCTATCACTATCACACTCCCATCCACCACCACGACATCCTACCAACCACCACCCACTCATATACCACCATCCACATTCACCACAGCCACCACTACAACCTACCCTTCACCACCCATTCATACACCACCATCCATATTCACCATAGCCACCACTACCACCACCACCACCAGCTACCAAGCCGGTCCCTCATCTCACACCACATTCACCACTGGATCTACTTTACCCTCCATTGGGGTAGAGGAACAACTGTCAGCACTAAACCGAATGGTGCTGAAGTTGTTGGCTGCTGATGACGAGAAGACAGCCCAGCTACGACAGCCTGTGGAGCTAACTGCTGCCCAAGGACAGCAGATCTCTCGGCAAGCTCAGGAAATTGCTCAACTCCAGGAGCATGAATTCCAATCAGCAAAGAAGATTGAGGAGTTGTAGTCATCTAACAGGTCTATTATGCTCAAGCTAAAGGGATCAAAAGATGAGCCTCTGAAGATCAGAGAAGGTGATGATGATGATGGTGATGATGAAGATTATGATAGTGATGAGGACAAGGGCAGTGATGATGAAGAGACAAGGGAAAGGCAGTATGATGATGATGATGAAGGAGATGCAGCTGCATCTACCTCAGCTCAGGGTCAAGAGAAATGCACCAAAAGAAATCAAGACCAAGGAGCCTCATCTGCTGTCCCACCTACTAATGCGCCTGATATTCAGGGCAAAAGTAATGTTTAGATATTTATGTATTTGAAAGCTTTTGTACTTGAATCATGTATCTAAACAACTTTGTTCTTAATGTTTATATATATGATGTTTAACTGTCTTGATTATTGACTAATGATTGATGTATTTACATGTTTAAATCAAGCAGATCAATCATCTCAGCAAGATGAGTACGATGTTGCTCCCCTTCAGCAAATCAAGTCTCAACTCACAATGATTCTTGATTTGCAAGGGATCGTTCAAAGGTCAGTAAGCTACTCTTGAAGAAGGAGAGATCATTCATGACCTTACGAATGAGCAACTTGCTGAAATGTTCCGGCTCAATCCGGATGAGATTGTCAAGGACGCTCCTACTATTGAAGTTGCCAATGACGATGAGTTGAATGACATTGATGAGATAGAGATCGAGGACGTTACTGTGGAGCACTATCCAGAGTATGCTGACAGATAGGGAAATGTAATCCCAATCTGGGTGATACTCTCGTCAGTGATACGTTTGCAAAACTAGATCAGATGGAGCAAGAGTCCGAGAAGAATGAGGATCAAGCCCAAGCCTCAGACACTGACATCAACATCAAAAAGGATTAATGGGCAGCATGTTTTGCATAGATCCAAGACCAACGCACGGCTTCAAAGCCGAGTGCCTACACAAGCCTACAAAGTGAAGAAGCATCTAAAGGTGTCAGGAAAGATTATAGCATGGGCATATTTTGATGACTTAAATGTATATGCTGTCAAGAGAGAAAAGGGAATATAGTACTTTAGATTCCCACATGATCTAAAGACTCTACCTGGTTTTGAGCTCAACCAACTGGCCAAACTGAAGTTGTTGTATGTTGACCCAAGAAAAATGTCAGGCTGGTTTGAGGCTGCATTGAAGAGAGAGTACCACACCAGGTGGGTTAACTTCAGGCCTCAACAACCGACTAGGTACATCAAACAGTCTGAAGTTGATTCCATTACTGGCAAGCCGAAGATAAGATAGTGCTGAAGTAGAGTCCTCCGCGCATAATGTCAAGAATCCCTCTAAGGGAAATGCCTCAGGACTTCACTCCACACTTTAAGTGGTGGTACTACGACTGGAGAATAGGTGAAGTTGTTATCGTCTTGCAAAAAGAGAGCCAAATGGATACTATCAGGGTATTTGACCCAATGTGGCTAACAAACTTGTCTACTGATGATGTATACACATTGTACAAGTGGCCACTGTTATATGATTCGCAAGACATTATACAAGCCCTCCAGTTCCAAAATGTTATAAGACTTTGTTTTGTGTTTGAGATAAGCGTCGAAGTTACAATAAATGAGAAGTATAAAAAGTTTGATGAGCTGATGAAGAATGTTAGACAATGATGTAAACTAGGTCCAAGGGGGAGTTTGTAGATACATGTGTACCTAGTTTATGAGCTAAATGTAAAATTTCTTTCATGTCTTACATATATGTAACTGATTGGGTATGAATGAAATGAAATTTGTGGTTGATGCATATAATGTTATATTTCATTGTTTATTATGTGATAACACATATTGAACTATTTATATAGGTTTTTGATTATTTACATAATTCTTAGTCTATAATGGTTGAGAGATGTGTTTAAACTTAATTATGTGAAGTTCTCATGCGAATGGACCATGCTAATGGACCATACGCATGAACACTTCATGCTAATGGACAAGTCGCACGACTGAACCAGGAGACTGGATCAGTCGCACGATTGTAACATAAGATTGACTTAGTCGCATGACTGAACCCTCAGTCGTGCGGATGGATCAACCGCACGATTCAGTCACACGACTAAACCATGCTAATGGTTTAGTCACACGAATGAAAAACCCTAACCTATAAATACCACTTATGTTGGACCAAAAGAACCAATGAGCCAAGATCAGAAAACCTCTAAGTCCCACATGGTATCATAATAACTGCTGAAAGCCTCATCAGTAGTTTGACAAAGTGCTGAAGACTTCAACAGCCGGAGATCAAGTGCTGAAGACCTAAACTGCTGAAGAATTAAAGTACTGAAGTACAACAGCTGAAGAACACAAGTGCTGAAGCTGAAAGACCAAAGTACTGAAGTACAACAGCTGAAGAGTTTACAAGTACTAAAGATCAACAACTGATGTACAAAGTCTGAAGACAAAGACTGAAGACATCAGCTGATGATATCTACTAAAGTCATCAGCTGATGAAACACCTGAAGGTCAAAGTCTGAAGATCAAGTACTGAAGCCTCAGTAGTTTGTCACAACTGCTGAAGAGTACTTCTTCAGTAGTGTGATATCAGTAGTTTTATATTTTATGTTTTAGTAGTTTTGTAAAACGACTGAAGAGCTTGTTCTTCAGTCTGTAGTTTCAGTAGTTTTATAAAACGACTGAAGAGCTTGTTCGTCAGTCGTTGTAGTTTCAGTAGTTTTATATTTTGTACTTAACACTCTGATATGTTCTCAGTAGTTGTGAACATTTCAGTAGTTTGTTAAGAGTTAGTTATTTTTGTATTAGATCTGCCAGTTGTTACTTTCCGTGATAACAGCAGTGATTGTTGCACTCTATATAAGGAGTGACAACCTATTGTAATAGGCGTATGAATGAATGGAATGAATGAATGATTTGATTGGAAATATTCTACATCTATAAACATTCCTTGAAATCAGAAATATATATTCTCTCCCTATAACCGGATGCGCTCTTAATGCATACATGTATCCATTGCTTGCTATAATCTGTCTAATTCTTGTCATATTCCGCTGCTTTGAATCCTAATACATCAACTTGTGATCGCTGATCCTGTCAAATGGTATCAGAGCGGGTTAATCATTGATCGATCTAATAATTGATCATTGAAACTGCTATTCAAGATCTAAGTTGATTGAATTAGCTTTTGTTATTGCAAGAAACGGTTATAGAGATTGAATTTTCTGTATTTCTGCTCATTCATCCTGAGATCTTCTCTGGGTTTTCATTGAGTTTGTTGTGGTCTGTTTAAAACTTTTAAAAGCTTGAACTAAATTGTTTTTGAACTGAAAATGACTACTCCCTCCAATGATCCTCACAATACTGGTTCCTCAACCAAGCCACCAATGCTGGTTAGGAATGAGTATAACATATGGCAAAGACGTATGCTCCATCACCTGTCTGTTAACAGTGCAGGGTGTTGGACATCAGTGGTACATGGTCCCACAAGCCTATGGTGAATAACCCGGAAACCAATCAAATGGTTCCGAAGAGGAGGGAGCAATACTCAGATGAGGACAAGAAGCTGCTTGAAATTGATGCAAAAGCCCATGGAATTCTGGCCATGGCACTGCCAAATGAAATCTATTCTGGGCTAATGCATCATGAAACTGCCCATGACCTCTGGAATGCCTTGAAAGAACAGTTTGGAGGAACAGATGAGGTCTTGGCAAATAATAGAGAAATTCTTGCCCAAAAATATGAGACATTCTCTCATAGAAAGGGTGAGACACTGACTCAACAATATGAGCGGTTCTCTTGTTTGATCTCTGAACTAAAAATGGTCAAACTTGAATACACCAATATTTAGATGAATAACAGATTTCTCAGATCACTGCCTGAGAGATGGGACACATATACTATTGTCCTACGCTCCAGTGCAAGTTTGGACAACTATCTCTCACCCAACTCCATGGGAAACTACTCACGTTTGAGAGAGAGATAGAACAGAAGAGAAAGCTGTCTCATCTGGAAAGCTCACTGAAGACTTTGTACCAGGCAACACTGCCTTGGTGGGTCACGAGTCAGAATATGCTTCATGAATGTCAGTATGATGAGCATATTAATTTCTCTTCAAGCACTTCTGATTCTGCATTTGTGAGTGTTGATGGTCAGTTTACTGGGTGTAATAATGACAATCTATGCTTCATTATGGATGATCTCAAGGGGATTGCCGATGATGACTTAGAAGAGATGGATATTTTGAGCCAAATGGCCCTGATATAAATATCAGATCTCAGAAGTTCTATAAAAGAACTGGAAGAAATTTCCCAGGACTCTCTGGCAAACCAAAGTTGGTTTTGACAAGAGCAAGTTGAGGTGTCACAAATGCCAAAGGCTTGGACACTTTAAGAGAGTGTAGATCAACTGGATCTAACTCCACTGCACCCTTTGTGACTCTTCCTGGCAATAGTCAACAACATAGAGGGCAACATCCTGTCACCTCTAGTCATCATCCTCAACAAAACAATCTCCAGCATATTCGTTCCTCAGGGTCAAATGCCATATCCTTACCCTTGTTATTACATGCCACAGTCAAATCAAGTTCAAGTTCCTATGGCACCACAACCTCATGCACTACCAGAACCTCAGCCTTCCCAATCTCATCAACAAACTCAACCTCAACAACACAGCTTCTTCACCCAGGAGTTGTGACTGGAGCAGTTTACCAGATGACATGTCTGGTCATGATCAACTGTTCTCAGGTGCTGGTCAACATGGTGGTGACAGTCCTTTTGGGAATCTAGCTCTTATGGCTTTGGAGTCTGCTGATACTTCATTTCTAATGCCTACATCTCAGGTATCACAGGTATCCTCTGAGGCAAAAGCCAAATTATGTTCTGAACCATGCATAGCAACATTTGCTTCCATTAGAGAAGCAAATGTAGCTCTAATTAATAAGAACATTGAGCTAGAACAAACAATTTCCAAAAATAAAGCTGATTTGAGTCTGTGCTTAAAGATAAAGATGATGAGATTTATAAACTGAATTGCCAAATAATTGATGATAAGGCTAGAGAAGAAGTACTTCTAGAGAAGTACAAAGATCTCAAAGAAACCCTTGCAGTTACCCAGGTAGAGTGTGATAGATGGGTACAATCGCAAAGGTTTTGAAATGCTTCTTAGTAAGCAATCTGTTTCAAATGTGAAGTTTGGAATTGGTTACAATCACACTGCTCCACCTAAAGATTTACCCAAGAGCAGAGGTAGAATTTGATGGTGAGAGTGATAACCAACATCACATCATGTGATCTACCTTCTGATACAGCACAATCAGAAGTAGCAGTCAGCATCAAGCCCTCTTTGAACCTATCAGCTGATGTTGATGGTTCAAATGCTGACATTCACATGATTAATGAGTTGATCAACTCAGGAGTTAATTCTGAAGGTCCTGAAAGGACTAGAGAGCAGGACTTAACACCTGAAGTTCAAACTTCAACTGCTGTCAGTACTGAAGAGAAGAAACTGGCAGTAGAAAGAGTTTGAAGACTACTAAAGAGGCTGTCAAGAAAGCAACAATGCTTCCAAAGCATTGAAGAACAAGTCTTCTGTTGCTTCACCATCTTTAGTTGATGATCAACCTAAGATGAAGAAGAAACCATGTGAAGTATGTGGTTTGTTCAATCATCTTACAGATGATTGTTGGTACAAAAGAGGTTCCAAACTCAAACTAAAAGAAGAAATTAATGAGAAAATGGTAAAAATGAAAACTGAGTTTGAGACCACATTTGTATATCAGCAACATCAAATCCTGTAACCCTTAAGTCCTCTAAGAAATCCAAAAAGGAAGGGGTTAAACGGGTGACAGCTGAGGGTGCTCAGAAGAAGAAGGTGCAACATAGGAACTTATCAAACTCCTCTAGCAATGTGTCTGATGAGCTGAAAGCTTTATCACAAAATCAGACACAGCTGGTTATGATGGTTCAACATCTGTTGGGTAGAGTTAACCAACTAGATGCTCTATGTTGAAACCACAGAAAAGGAGGTCCAAGCCAAAGGACTCCTCTTCTACACCATCTTCTTCCTCTCAGGCTGTTGTTTCAAATAAACCTGTTAGTTTACCATCTATTGATGAGACCAGGCCCAAAACCAAAAAGGTTTGGGTCTCTAAAACTAACTATTGTTTATTTTGCAGGGTTCTTCAACATGCCAAAGTAGCATCTGGTATGTAGCAGTGGGGGATCTATGCACATGACTGGGAACAGCTCTCTTCTTCATGACTACTCTCAAGCAAAGAAGGGATTTGTCTCTTTTGGCAATGATGCTAGGGGTACATCATCGGTAAGGGCTTTGTCTCCAATGGAGAAATCAAATTTGATGATGTTAATCATGTGGAAAATCTCAAGTACAATCTCTTGAGTGTTAGTCAAATGTGTGATAAAGGCCATGTTGCCCTTTTCACCAGTCAAAACTGTAGGATTCTGTCATCCAAAGTTTTGCACTTGATTGACAAGGTGTTGGATGATCACACTCTCCTGACAGCCAACAGGACAGGAGAGTGTATGCCTTAGATCTTTCTAAGAAGATAGATCTCAAGGAAATCCTTGCCTATTTTCCAAAGCCTCTTCTCAAGAATCTAAACTGTGGCACAGGAGGCTGGGTCATGTTAATCTCAAAAACATGAATCAGCTTACCCACAATAGTTTAGTCAGAGGCTTACCAATAAAGGAGTTCCACTGTGATGAAACCTGCACTGCGTGTTTAAAAGGAAACAGCACAAAGTCTCATTCCCTCCTATTGAAGTGCCTAAGTCCACTGTCTGCTTGCAATTACTGCATATGGATCTATTTGGTCCTGTGAGAGTAATGAGCATGGCAAAGAAGAAATATTGTCTGGTAATTGTGGATGATTACTCCAGATTTGTATGGACTTTCTTTCTATATTCAAAGGATGAGGCTGCTCAGAAGATTATTCACTTTGTGCTGTATATTGAGAAGCAGTATTCCCTTCCAGTCAAGTGTATTAGGAGTGACAATGGAACTGAGTTCAGAAATCATACACTTGATGACTTTTATCTCTCAAAGGGAATCAAAAGGCAGTTCAGCATTCCAAGGACTCCAAAACAAAATGGAGTAGTGGAGAGAAAGAACAGGACCCTCATTGAAGCTGCAAGGTCCATGCTGGCTGACTCAGGTTTGCCACTAACCTTTTGGGCTGAAGCTGTCAACACAGCTTGCTATGTGCAAAATAGAGTTTTAGTAAATCAGAGGTTGATGAAGACTCCATATGAAGTTCTCCATCATTTGGCTCCTCTGATTTCATTCTTCAAAGCATTTGGGTGTCCCTGTTTTATTCTCAACACAAAGGATCAACTCCATAAATTTGATCCTAAGGTGGATGCAGGGTATTTTGTTGGTTATTCATCTACTTGCAAGGCATACAGAGTCTTCAACTGCAGAACAAAGATGGTTGAAGAACTCTACATGTTAAGTTCAATGAATCTCCAAAGGACAAGATTCCACAAAGCCCTGTGGAGTTATTTGATTTGGACATACTGCAATATGTTCCTTATCAAACTCCTGCTGTTGCTCCTGTCAACAGTTCACCACCTGGTGGTACTGCTGATGATGATGTGATTGCAGTACTCACCTCTTCAGGTTTAGTGATCAACTGCCTGATTCTGCTAGACCTGATGTTCCTGTAGCTCCAGTAGCACCATCCACAACAAATGCTGATGAGATCTCTTCGAATTCAACTTCCTTTGAATTACCATCCACTGATTGGTTTCAAGGAAATGATTCACCATCACCATCTGTTACTGATGAGCCTGCTACAAACACTTGCACAGATCTCATTGTGTATCAAGATCTGAAGAATCACCCTATGTCTCAAATCATTGGTGATATCACTGCTGGAGTATCAACAAGAAGTCAATTGTCAAATTTCTGCTTCTATGCTCTCTTCATCAGTCAGCAAGAGCCAAAGAATTATCACATTTCTTTAAAGGACAATGGATGGGTTGATGCCATGCAGCTTGAGCTTCTTCAGTTCAAGAAACAGCAAGTGTGGGAACTGGTTCCTCTACCTCCAGGTAAGTGTGCAATAGGCACTAAATGGGTGTTTAGGAACAGTATGAACAGCTGAAAAGCTAAGAATTGATGAAAACAGCTGAAGAGAACTTTCTCTTCAGTCGTTTGTACAACTGCTGTTTCATTCTAAACAACTGAAGCAAAACCACGTCTTCAGTAGTTTTATAACTACTGATGACTAATACCAAGTCTTCAGTTGTTTACAACAGCTGATGACAAAACCACTGTCTTCAGTAGTTTCATAACCACTGATGACAAACACCAGTCCTCAGTTATTTCACTCATCTGAAGTCAAAACCACGGTCTTTAGTAGTTTTCTAAACTACTGATGCCTAACACCACACTTCAGCTGTTTCAACGTCTGAAAGGATAATACCATGTCACGGTCGTTTAAAACTACTGATGACTAACACCACATCCTTCAATCGTTTTCTTACCCGTACCCTATAATACCCCTAATCTAAGCTCTCAATGCTTCATCTTCTTCAAACCTAACGTTCCTCTCCAAAACTTCCCTTTTCTCCATGGCGTCCATGCAAATTAACCGCGACACACTGTGTTGCCTACCTCACTAAATCGCCCATCTGGACTAAGTTCGATACTGCTATCGATCTTATGGTTCAGTCTCAATACCATACGGCATTTCATCTGAATCCCATACTACATGCCGAATCCCTTCAACAATTTTGGATGAATGTTACTGTTACCACTGGGGAGAACAACACACCATCCCTCCAGTCGGTCGTAAACCACAAAGAAGTAGTCATCACTCCTGAAATAATCCGCCAAATTCTTCAACTGAATGATGCTAGTTCTCCTGCTGGATATCCGAAGGGCACCATAGATCTATCCTTTGCTCAACATGGATATCAAGGCGATCTCAGTGCCTCCACTATCATGAAGAAACACTTTAATGACGCTGAGCGCCTGATTTTTCACATGGTGAATGTATGTTTGGCCCCTAAGACGTGTCGCTTGGGATCAAATGTCGACAAAATGGCAGCAGGTAATGTATTCTATTCTTGAGCAACAACCACTAAATTTTTCAGAAATAATATTTTTAGAGCTCAAGGATATGGCTCAAAAACTAACTGCCAACCGTTGGATACTATATCCACGGTTCATAATGGCCATCATTACAAACCAGCTTAATGCTGAGGGACTTGTTGCTTGGGAGTCCCTGCTACGGCTGTTCTGCCGGAAGTATACTCCCGGCACAACTCTGACCGGACACTCAAAATGGCTGCCAAGCTGCGAAAACCCACGCAGCTGGAACCACAGCCACCACCTCCAAATCCACAGTCCCCACCAAACCCACCAAAAAGAAACCCAAAACGGCTACTCAGGGAATTGAGTCCCCTGAGGATGCCCCTGCAACACAAACGCAGGATATATCCACTAGTCCAAACCCCCTAGTGGATACAATGACTCTTCCAGCCATAGCCGCTCAGGCTTCCTCCCAACAGGAGCCTGCAGCAACCACAAAAGGGGTACCTACATATCTGGGATCTTCCTCACTTGAGGGGATTGCCATTGAAGCACCAACCTCCCCAGGTGCACACTGCTTCTATCCCTTCACCCCAAAACACCGCCCCTCACAGCCCAACTTTAATAGTTGCACAAGTGCTGACTCAACTGCACTCCTCACCCCCTCCCCAGCAACCACTTACTACTGGGAATACCTCTACAATTGAGGGGGAGGAACACAGTGCACTTGAGAACCCACAGCACAGGGGTTTACCACTTCTATCCCTGGTGTAGACAAGGAGTTTAGAATATCTAGTGAGGCTGCCACCTCCTCTGACTCAGCACATGATCAGAGTGGGGCTGGTAATATTGCTAAGACCTCACTAGAGGCAACAGCTGATGATGGACACTGTCCTGAGGCTGGAAGTCCCCAGTACCAAGCATAAGGGGCACATGCATCAACTGGTCTACACCCAGTGCATGTAAATCCTGCTCTAAGCAGGAGGTCAGATGATTCAGCTTCGGCTGATGATGACCTGGGCTTTTTCTACGATGTTCTTGCCCAGAACACAATCCTTGAAGAGAAGGTCAGTAGGCTGCAAAACCTACTTGATCAACTCTCACAAGGAGCAAGACCATCTGCCTCTACCCACCCACAGATGGCACCTTCACTTGAAGGTTTCCCAAACACTGAGCCACTTCAAACTCAACCACCTGCCTCTGCTTCAGGCCCTACTTCTCAGGAACAGAACCCTCCTGAGCAAATAGGTGCTGCACTTCAAAATTCCCTCCCTCTCATCACACCCATAATCACTGATATTGTAACTAAAGCCATTGATGAGGCTTTCCTCAACTTTACAACCCTTGGTTGATGCTGCTGTCCAAAAGACTCTTTCTGCGGTACAAACCCCTCTCCAATGCAACCAAAAAGGGGGAGAGTACTGCAGTGAAAGAAAAGAAGAGGAAAAGAACAGAGGAGAAGAAGGAAGAGAAGCAAGCCCAAGAGGAGGAGAAAGAAAAGCAACCTCTGCTCACTTACAAGCGAAAGAGAAGTGCTGATGATCACACTGCTGAAGACAAATCCTTGGAGGAGCTGGTCAAAGAAGCTGACACTACACACAGCCTATCCATGGATAAAATAATTGAACAACTCTTCAGGCAGGGGTTTGACACAGTCACCACTGGATAGTGAGATCAGAAGGTTGGAAGTACAAGAGATACAAACCCGATGGGCAGGGTATGATGCTCTTGAGAAAGAGAGATTGGAAATAATGATCCGCTTCATTGCAAAATATTTAGGAAGATCATAGTGGAGATTCGCGCATGGACCAAGGACAGCATTCTGGCTATAGCCACCAGAATCTGTCTGTCTGAGCAATTCAACAAAGGGATTATTGTGGAAGCCCTTGATGAGGCTGGGGCTGGTAAAAGGTTAGAGATGGCTAAACTCTCAAAGGCGAAACTAACTACAAAGATGTTGGATCAACCTTCCCTTCCACCCACTCAAACAGATCCCATCCTTCAAATCTCCCAACAAATCTCTAAGCCAAAATCCAAACATCCTCATTCTTCAAAACCAATTCCTTCACCAACACCAATTCCTTCACCAACACAACCATCATCCAGTGATGTACCCAGAAGGAGGAGACGGGTGCTGAGGAAGGAAGAAGAAGAAGAAGAGGAGGATGAAGATGATAGTCTGCCACTCTCTGCTGTTCTGAAGCTACCAAAACCCCGAAGTCAACCCATGATCACATCTGACTCTCAAAGGGAAATGGTCAGAGTCAAGATAGAAGAAGAAGAACAGCAGAAACAGCACGATGAGCAACTGTTGAAGATGGTGACAAGGAATTTCCTCAGTCATCATCTATTCAAGCCATGAAAGGGCATGCTCAAAGGCTGTACACTCTCAGGCACACCTTTCAATATCAGAAGGAGAGAGTGAGAGTATGGCCAGACCCCAGGGTGAGTTCTAGAATCCATAAAAGAACAATTCCACACAGATACAACGGCCAGGTACGAAAATAATAGAGTCTACCATCATGTTGGCCGTTGTAGTCTCACCTTGGGAAATCATTGATGAATTCAGAAAGCTCACCAAGCAAAGAAACCCCTCAAGCTTTACTAGAAAACAAGATGATTAGAAGGGGTCGCTATATAAAAAGCTTGAAGACATCCAGAAGAATGAGCTCCAGTTACTCCTTGAAGGCAACCATCCTGATGAATTTGTATATAGGGAGGTAACTACGGTGGAGCTGAAAAATGGCAGGACCATGAAGTACTTATCAGAGTACTATGGTCCAGAGTTCTTCTTCGAAGGAGGAGTAGAAGAACTCTCTCAGGAGGAACAAGTTGTTCTCCTTGAGGCCTATGTTCGTGAGTCATACAGACTCATTATGGGGAAGTAAATCTCAGAATGGGATAAAAACTCTGTGTCCAGTTCCCTAAAACAGAGTTCCCATTCATACTCTGCCAAACAAATATTTGAGATTTCTTCCCAGGCCGGAGCTTACATGGGTCATCTTCTCTACTGATCAAGAAGGAAAAAGACCAACATTTTGCCATCAATAAGTGGGATAATAAATAAGTTAGAGGTTTTGGCTGCATTGGTTAAGGGGGAGTTTGTTGGACCAAAAGAACCAATGAGCCAAGATCAGAAAACCTCTAAGTCCCACATGGTATCACAACAACTGCTGAAAGCCTCATCAGTAGTTTGACAAAGTGCTGAAGACTTCAACAGCCGGAGATCAAGTGCTGAAGACCTAAACAGCTGAAGAATTAAAGTACTGAAGTACAACAGCTGAAGAACACAAGTGCTGAAGCTGAAAGACCAAAGTACCAAAGTACAACAGCTGAAGAGTTTACAAGTACTGAAGATCAACAACTGATGTACAAAGTCTGAAGACAAAGACTGAAGACATCAGCTGATGATATCTACTGATATCATCAGCTGATCTGAAGGTCAAAGTCTGAAGATCAAGTACTGAAGCCTTAGTAGTTTGTCACAACTGCTGAAGAGTACTTCTTCAGTAGTTGTGATATCAGTAGTTTTATATTTTTATGTTTCAGTAGTTTTGTAAAACGACTGAAGAGCTTGTTCTTCAGTCGTTGTAGTTTCAGTAGTTTTATAAAACGACTGAAGAGCTTGTTCGTCAGTCGTTGTAGTTTCAGTAGTTTTATATTTTGTACTTAACACTCTGATATGTTCTCAGTAGTTGTGAACATTTCAGTAGTTTGTTAAGAGTTAGTTATTTTGTATTAGATCTGCCAGTTGTTACTTTCCGTGATAACAGCAGTGATTGTTGCACTCTATATAAGGAGTGACAACCTATTGTAATAGGCGTATGAATGATTGGAATGAATGAATGATTTGATTGGAAATATTCTACATCTATAAACATTCCTTGAAATCAGAAATATATATTCTCTCCCTATAACCGGTATGCTCTTATGCATACATGTATCCTTGCTTGCTATAATCTGTCTAATTCTTGTTCATATTCCGCTGCTTTGAATCCTAATACATCAAACTTGTGATCGCTGATCCTGTCAACTTAATTCGTGAAAAACGTAACAATTCGAATACCTACGCACATAATCGTACCCTAGCCATCCAGAGACTCAAGGACACCTGTTCCAAGTTCATAGATCGCAATTACTCATCTTGCAATCATTCTTAACGTTTTGATTCATTATTAGGTTGATTATACTTGCGTTCTCACTGATTGGATCGCCAATCAAATAGGATTCCGTACTATTTGGTTCGGTATACATGTAAATCAGTTAGTATTCGTACCTAAACAGTCCTAACTATATATAATATATTTTACATATATATACATACATACATACAACATACATATATATACATAGATATATATATATATGTATATATATATATGTATATGTATATATATATATATATGTATATATATATATGCATATATATGTATATATATAGACATATGTATAGGGGAGGCTTCAAATGAGAACCATCTTTTTTTAAACTTTAAAACCAATCTCGGCCAATCATTTTTTATCACATGCAAATCATATGTTATTTTTCCCCTTTTTTTAAAATGTTCAGAACTTTTTTTCACCACATCATTTTTCCAAAAAAAAATTCACCATGAAATTCAGTATTTTTTATCTTTCCAATGCCTATCCTATTGATATTTTTCTAAAAAAATCATCAATCCATTATTTACATATGTGTAAATCTAGTTATACACATGTGTAAACCCGATATTACCCAAGTGTAAAACGAATTTCGTTAAAAAACGAGATTTTTTTTAATTTTTTATAGTTTTTTTATGAAAGAGGGAAAGTATGGGAACATTTTTGTCTTTTTGTTTTTTTATTTTTATGTTATTTTTTTATTTATAAATTTTTTAAATATATTTTTCTTAATTACAATTTTGCTATTGAGAACTAGTGGTTGAGATTGGTTCCTACAGTTGTCACAAAACAAGTTAGATTTTATTTGATCCCTCCCCTATATGTATATATATATATATACATATATATAGATATATATATACATATATATATATATATACATATATATAGATATATATATATATACATATACCCCATACTTCTTTATGAAAAGAGTCTTATCAATGGCACCTCTAATGCAACCATTCTTCAGGAGAAATTGAGACAATGTCTCATACCACAGCCTAGGTGCCTAGAGCAGCCCATAAAGAGCTTAATCCAGCTTGCACACATAGTTAGGGTGCTGTGGGTTTTCAATCCTGGAGGTTGGCACACATAGACCTCCCTATCTATATTTCCATATAGAAAGGCAAACTTGACATCAAGTGATAGACAGTAAAATTCTCAGATGCAGCATAAGAAAGGAAAATTCTAACTGCCTCAAGTCTTGCAATAGGTGCAAAGACATAAGTATAATTGATTTCTTCTTCTTGGGTGTATCCTTGAACAACCAGTCTAGCTTTATTCTTGATTATCAAGCCTCTATCATCTTTCTTATTTCTGAAAACCCATTTGGTGCCTATAATACTTGACCGGATGGTAGCGGACAAAGGTTCCAAACCTTATGTCTCTTGAATTGAAGCAACTCCTCTTGCATTGACTCAACCCAGCTACTATCCTTTAAGGCTTCTTCTACTTTCTTAGGTCCCATCTAAGACAAGAAGCATGAGTACATATAGACATTCCTATGATGAGTTTGTCCCCTTGTTCTCACACTTTCAGAGACTTCTCCTATGATGTTCTTAGTTGGATGAGTGTTGTAAATCCTTAGTCTAGGAATCACTTCTAGTTGCAAAGATAAGTCCAGGTTGGACTATTTTTACTTAGGAGCATGAACACTTGGACCAGCTGTTGTTTCAATGTCATTCAATGAGGACTGATTGAATGAGAGAGAAACATCATCATCAATGATTGGCTGAGAAGAAGTATTAGTAGTTGCATGTTCCTTCAGAATACTACTTCTATCATATGGGTGTTGTATAGTGTCACCAGATGAGTTTTGAGGCTCATTAGATGGAACACTGGTTGAAGTTTCACTATCTCTTGAAATAGTTATGCTATTTGATCTTAAGATAGTTGGAGCTGGATCTTCAGTCACTCTTGGAGAACTTGAACAGGGTCTAGGTAACTCAAACAGTTGATCAGAATCATTTTGAGTATCTGTTCTAGCTGAAACATTCTGACAAGATGGATTGGAATAGTTGGGAAATAATTCTAAGTAAAAAATGTAATCAGTGCCATTCCCCCTAACACAAGGAGTGTGCTCATCAACAACAATGTTGGATGACTCCTCAAATTGTTGATTTTGATGTCATAAACTCTATAAGCAATAGAGTTGGAGGAATATCCAACAAAGATGGCATCATCTGACTTTTCAACAATTTTGCCAAATTGGCCTTTGTGTTAAGTATGGTACACTTTCTATCAAAGGACCTTAGAAAACCAATGAACGGTGGCCTCTTGTTCCATAGCTCATAAGGGTTATTGAACGTGGCTTAACTACAAGGACTCTATTCTGCGCATAGCATGTTATGTTGACTGCCTTTGCCCAGAAAGTAAGAGGCAGCTTTGAATCAGCCAACATAGTCCAAGCAGCCTCAATAAGGGTCATGTTCCTCCTCTCAGCAACACCATTTTGTTGAGGAGTTCTAGGAGCACTATATTGTCTTGCAATCCCTCTTGAGTTACAAAATAAGTCAAGAACTTGATTCTTAAACTCAGTCCCTTATTCACTTTTGATTATTTTTACCTTGTGATCAATTTGATTTTCTATTTTAAGAATAAAAGATTTTAATGTTTCAGTAGTTTCATCCTTAGTTCTTAAAAAGAATACCCATATGAATCTTGTAAAATCATCAACTATCACAAGGCAATATTATTTCTTTACAATGTTCATTATACTAGTTGGACCCAATAGATCCATGTGCAATAAGTGTAATGGGGTGGTGATAGAGTTAACAACTTTGGATTATGAGATGCCATGTGTTGCTTCCCTTTCAGGCAAGCAACACAGTTATCTTTGTGGAAAAATTCCTTTTTAGGCAAACCATGTACCAAGTTACTTTTAACCAATTTATTCATGGTTTTGAAATTTACATGACATATTTGTTTATGCCATAGTGCTGACTCATCACCATTAGCCTTGGAAAGAAAGCATGATACTTCTCTCAGTGGGGAAGCATAATTCATATCCAGCTTGTACATATCCCCTTTCCTAAGAGATCTAAGAAGCACCAATTCCGGAGGAATGGTCATCTTAGGTTTGAGGATAATGCACTCATGTTCTGTGAACAGCATTTGGTGCTTTTGATCACAGAATTGAGAACACTTAAAAGACTTTATTCAGCTGTTTGAACAGTGTACTTTGTCAACCTTTACTTGCCATTGGATACACTCCCTCTGTAAGAAATGTATCCTCCAGCATCACCTCCAAACTGAAGAGGACCTCCATCAAAATGTTGAAATTTTTGAAGGAGAGATGTGTTCCCAGTCATGTGCTTGGAGCATCCACTATCTACAATCCACACATTGTTTTTCTTGTCATATGGATGTTCATGCACATAAGGTGAAAAAGTTAGATTTTATTTGAAACCCAAGCCTGATTGGTCTTGGGTTCTTCCAATGAAGATTTTTTTGAACCAAAATGTATGCATGGGGGTTTGATAAGTGTTTGTGAAGAAGAGGCTTGGGCTGTAGCATCTTCTTTGATCTTCCATTCCATCCTTTGGTTGATCATAGAGGATGAGCTTGTTGAAGCTTGAGCAGCATGACATTCTTCCAAATCTTCTTTCTTTTTGAAGAAGCCTTCACCACCTCCTCTTCCGAAGCAGTCTTCTTCTGGGATGGTTTCAAGGGAACTCTCTTGGTTCTTTGAGTCTTAACAGCTTTAGCTTCCAAGTGATTTTCCCTTCAGAAGAAGGATTTTCTTCCAAAAGAAACCTTGCTTCAGAAATAAGCTTTCCCTTCTTCATCACTTGGACCATTTGATAGAGTCCAAATGAGAAACCTTCCCTGACTTCTTCTTTCTTAACATTATTTGCATAATGTGTGCTAGAAGGATTTTAATAACAATCTTTGGGCATGTGATTTTGTAGGCCACATATTATGCATGCAATGTTAACCTTCTAGGAAAGTGAAGGTTGTTGTTTCTAGTTCTTCTTGTCTTCAATAGTAATTTTTCCCTTTCCCTTCTAATTCTTTTGTTGGATAGGTGTGCTAGTACTACACACTTTTCCAGGTTCATAAGTTCCCACCACTTGGGATCCAGCTGAGATGAACACACTCTTTTGCTTAGGATCAATCTTCAGCTTTGATTCAGTCACTTTCTTGGTAGTTTTTCTGGTTGCCTTGGCTTTGGTGGTAAGAGGTTGGTCTCACCAGTAAGAGGGGTAGGGTCTACCTGGATCTTCCCTGTGATGGTCTCCACACTTGCACCATTCTTTGACTCATGAGAAGGTGTGTCAGCATATGGACCTCTTGCCCTTCAGTACCATACCTTGGTTGTCTAATAGGCACATAAGAGTGTGGTGGAACAATTTTATTGGTCCCCAATCCACCTTTCTTTTGATAATAAGTTTTGAGTGAGAGGATGATGTAAGGATGGCTTGGAAGTTTTTCTGTGAGATAGCATGCTTCTTGGCTGAGCCTCAGCTGTGACAAGGTGGGCTTGAGCCTCAGCTGTGAAAAGCTGGGCTTGAGCCTCAAACAATTTGGATATTAAATCCTTCATTTGAGTATTGTAGTTTGTGTGTTCATGTTTTAAAATAAACACAATTTTCTCTAACTCTTCAATTTTTCTTTGATAGTCAGATTCAGCTCTTTTAAAATTAGATTTTAAAATATTTAAAGACTCAATATTGGATTTAATCTCCATATGGTAATCCTGTTATAATTTAACCTTAGCAATACAAGTTGGAGTATAGAGATGTTCATATACCTTGCTGTCATCAGTTCCAGCCATGAGTGCTTGAGCAGGAGTTACATCCTGTACCATGAAGCTCCAGTCAACTTCTTGAGTTATAGCTGCTGTTTTAGTTGACTTCCCAAGGATTTAGGTGTAGAGGCATGAGAGGTTCCCGGATTTGACTTGGGAGCCTTGTATTTTCTAGCAAAATGACTAAGTTGGTTACAGTTGTAACATTTTGCCTTGGTTTTGTCAAACCCAAACTTGCTGCTAGCTGGGTTTTGTGGGAACTGCCTTCTAGTTCTTTTGAAAAACATTTTTGCTCTGTAGGTAAGCAGAGCCATTTGTTGGACTATGTCCACATACTCCACATCAACTGGACCGAAGCACTCTAGATCATCAAAGTAGAATTGATGATCACTAGAGTATCCATTTCCTGAGACAAGGCACAACTGTCCTGGAAAGAACCTTGCTGAGCCTGTTGAGACCTTAGAGTCTCAAGAAATATGATGTAAGGTCCTAAAGATCAGGATGGTTGCTGAGAGTAAGTCAGGTACTGCTGAGGGTGATTGGGTCCTGAGCCTTTAGGAACCATTAAAGCATTGCTAGCAGGAAGGCTTGAGGGTCTACTCATCAGATGTCCCTTCTTGTCTTCCATCTCTACACGGTATCCATCAAGGATGTCGTATAGCTCAGTCATGGTTAGGGAGTTCAGATTCTTTGTCCTCTTGATGGAGACACAGTAGAACGTCCACTCAATTGGCAAGTTTTCTATAATTTTAAAACTATATCCTAACATTAAAAAACTATTAACGATCTCAGATGATTATTGATTATTGACTAGGCTGCTTATCCTTGATTCTTCAATTGATTAATGACGATCTCATTCCTAACATTCCCAGACATGGAGAGGTAAAAGATTAATACAGATGAATACACATATTTTTGCAGACTGTTGTGCTATCCGACATGACTTTAGCAGGAAGATTACTCATCTCTTGGAAAACATGTACCCTCCGAAATGTTGGAATTATATAAGGAGGGTAAATGAGACGGAAGATGAAAGAGCAGAAGAGACAAGGCATAAACAAACAGAAGCTGTTAAGAAGAGGAAAAGATGTGCAAAAGAAAAAGATTATGATTTTGAAGAGGAAATCCACAAGATGTCATCTGAGGTGAGGATTGAGAAAGAAATGAGCTTGAAGAAGAAAGAAGATGAAGGAGAAACTAAGAGAAGGACTAAACACCAACACCAATCTTTTACTGAGCCCTTGAGAAGGGAGGAAAGAGCCGGATTGGATGAGGGCGTGATAAGAAACCTCAACACATCTCTGGCTAATGAGTTGAGCATGATCAAGACAAAACTTACCAATCAAGAATTGAGGGAAAGACAGAAGATGAGGTGATTGATGGTATGAATAAAATGATGATGGATCAACAATGTTGATCAAAGACTGATGACTGAAGTTAATGAGCTTAAGCAAGCAGCTAGCCTGCCCACTCAGCTAACTCAATTTGACTTAGATGATTTGACTGACAACTCCAAATACCCTTTTCTAAATGTGTGTACATCTTCCCAGGCACGAGAGGGCACATCTGGTGCTGCATTGAGGAGACTATGGGTTCTGTTATAAGATGGGAGAATGTGAATGTAAAGAATGTGGAAAATGTGTATGAGGTTGGTTTGTTGATATAGGGATGAACATAGATGATTTTAGAGAGAATAAATGTTTCTAGATCATTCTGAATGGTTGAGAAGACTATTAAGAAAGGATTGGTTTATGAAGAAGATGCTTATGAATAGCTAGTAGATTATGACTTTGAGCCAGAATATTATGAAGTGGATGAAAGACCACTAACATATGTAGCCAAGAAAGGAGATGACGAGAATGATGTGATTGAGATGGAAAAGACGGAGTGTTTCGTGAGAGAGAAAGAGCCTGGAGAGTTAACTCCCCTATTCCAAAACATGGAAGGGTTAAGCAAGAAAGAGGCGGATAAGAGAATTATAAGTTGGAAGTATAACCTTGGCTTCAAGATGTTTATGATAAAGAGGAGAGGGGGAGGTATTACATACATGCATAAGAGGAAGGCATCCAAGACCTTGCCAAAATAGGATTTGAGAAGGTTGGCAGTGCTGCCATTACTGGACTCTAATCTAAGAGAAAGAGCTATTTTGCTAGAGAATGAGATCAAATATGGATTGAATGATAACTTTGAGTCACTCAGATTCATGAAGGTTGAAAGAGAAGATCCAAGAAGGATAAAGATTGGGAGACTCGGAAAGGAAAGATAGTACTAAGAGTGAAACCCCCAAACAGTGAATAGGATAAGGTTGTCAGATCCTCAACCCCAAGACTACAAAGCTTTGATAATGGTTCTATGATAACATCATTGGAGAGGCTATGATCAGGTGAAGAATGGAATTGAGTATAGATTGTTTGACCTGATGGAGTTGTTCACATTGTGTGATAAGGACCTTCTGATACTCTATGAGAATCATATCAAAGCAAGAGCAGGGGAGGAGACAAGAAAAGAAGCCAGTATGTTTATGAACGTTGCAAACAACGTGCGGGGTGTGAGAGCTGAAGTGAAGGAGCTAGCTGAGAAGGTGAGAGCTCAAGATGATCTGAATATGGATGTTCGGGATTTATCAAAACAATTTGAGAAAACTAGTGCTCATCCCGAGGGAGCTAATAAAGCAGGACTTGTCCAAAGTGGATTAGTGGTTGAAGCTCCTAAGGAGGTTGTTGCAGGAGCTGATGAAGATGTATCAGAGGCAGCAGGGGAGACTGAACCTGACCAAGGAGAATATGTGACTAAAGACCCCGAGGAAGAAGTTGCCGGAGTTATAAAAGAATCATTAGAAGCAGCAATAGAGATTGGAGCCGATTAGACAAATTAGGAGAAATGAAGGCGGTGAGATCCAACCTAGGAGTATTGAAGATCAAGTATAGGTTGGACTCACCTTAGATTAGATTATGTTTATATAATTCCTTAGTAATAGGTTTAATGTTAGTTTAATTTTGAATATTGTTTATTTTGTGTAGTTTTGCTACCCAGCGAAACTATAAATGAAATTATAGTTTCGCTCATAGTTAGTTGTTTAGTTAACCCGGCGAAACTATTGTTTCTGTTGGGCGAAACTATAGTTTCGGCAGCATAGTTTCGCTGACATAGTTTTGATCTCGCTTATTTTTGGGTATCCTTGCAAAACCATAATCGAAATTATTGTTGCAAGTGATTATGTAAGCTGTTACTCTAATGAAATATATTTGAGCTTTTTTCTATTGATTGTATTGCATACTTATTGTTCATATTTGAATACTTTCTGTCTATTATCATTCTTCTTCTTCTTGTTGTTTGGCTATTGTTTCTGATATTGAACAATTGAACAAAGCAATTGTACGCAATTGGACATGGACCAACAAAATGCTCTGATACCATTTTGTTGGTCCATATGATCGAATTGCAGTACAATGATGTGTTCAATTGTTCAATATCAAAAACAATACCCAAACAACCAAAGAAGAAGATGATAATAGACATAAAGTATTCAAATATAATCATAAGGATCCAATACAATCATAGAAACATGCTCAAATATATTTTATCAGAGTAACAGCTTACAATACTCACTTGCAACAATAATATTCGATTAGGGTTTTGCAAGGATACCCAACAATGAGCAAGATCAAAACTATATATAGAAAGTTTCGCTGTCAGCGAAACTATGCTGCCGAAACTATAGTTTCGCCCGGCAGAAACAACAGTTTCATGGGGTGAACTAAACAACTAACTATGAGCGAAACTATAATTTCGCTCATAGTTTCGCTAGGCAGCAAAAGTACACAAAACAAACATATTCAAAAGTAAACTAACATTAAACCTATTACAAAGAAATATAAACATAATCTAATCTAAGGTGAGTCCAACCTAACTTGATCTTCACAACCCATTATGATACTTGCACGCGATCCTCCGCGGGACTACAGTTACTATCCTACCATACATAAACCGTATGGTCTACAAGGAGCATGTTCCAGACATAGCTACTACTAGCCCTAGGACTAGGTCGGCGACTTCCTTTACGACACCAATTCTTCCTTCTCTTGATGTTCCTCTTGAGTAGGCGGTTGCTACTTTGGTTGTGACATTGGACACTGGGCAATAGCGCAAGCCAACACAAAAAAGCTACAAGGTTAGCAGATAGGATTCGAGAAAGGGTGGTAGAGGTATTCAAGCAAAGATCAAGACTATATAGACAAAGTCTAGCAAGTAAGAATATTCGTCAACTCGTTGCTGAGGTGTACCCTAAGAGTGCCTTTGAAGGGGAAGCCTTGACTAAATGCCAAGTGGTTGAACCTGTGAACCTTGAGATAGATACCTCTTCGACCCCTATTCCTTAGTGAGGCACTAGCTGGTGAAGGTGTTTCACAGCCTCTTTTGGCTAGGGTTGGACGTATATTAGCAATAAAGGCCAACACTATAAGTGATAAAATGGACGAAAATTGACTTCTAAAAAGATTGAGGAGGAGGAAAAGAGAGAGGAAGAGGGATGCAAGGGGAGAACGTCAACGTGGTCCCAAGCTTCATGGAAGCTCCAATCAAGGTTGCCCCCATGCCAAACAGCAGAATTGATGAGTTGAGGGAAGCCAGGATAAACTACTTGGGGACTTGGACTATTAAAGTTGAGGAATTATGTTGGACCAAAAGAACCAATGAGCCAAGATCAGAAAACCTCTAAGTCCCACATGGTATCACAACAACTGCTGAAAGCCTCATCAGCAGTTTGACAAGTGCTGAAGACTTCAACAGCTGAAGATCAAGTGCTGAAGACTTCAACAGCTGAAGAACTAAAGTGCTGAAGTACAACAGCTGAAGAACACAAGTGCTGAAGCTGAAAGACCAAAGTACTGAAGTACAACAGCTGAAGAGTTTACAAGTGCTGAAGATCAACAACTGATGTACAAAGTCTGAAGACAAAGACTGAAGACATCAGCTGATGATATCTACTGAAGTCATCAGCTGATGAAACATCTGAAGGTCAAAGTCTGAAGATCAAGTACTGAAGCCTCAGTAGTTTGTCACAACTGCTGAAGAGTACTTCTTCAGTAGTTGTGATATCAGTAGTTTTATATTTCTAGTTTCAGTAGTTTTGTAAAACGACTGAAGAGCTTGTTCTTCAGTCGTTGTAGTTTCAGTAGTTTCTAATCAGTTGTTTTTATATTTTGTACTTAACACTCTGATATGTTCTCAGTAGTGTGAACATTTCAGTAGTTTGTTAAGTTAGTTTTTTTGTATTAGATCTGCCAGTTGTCACTTTCCGTGATAACAGCAGTGATTGTTGCACTCTATATAAGGAGTGACAACCTATTGTAATAGATGAATGATGTGAATGAATGAATGATTTGATTAGAAATATTCCATATCTATAAACATTCCTTGAATCAGAATATATTCTCTCCCTATAACCGTATGTGCTCTTAATGCATACAAGTATCGATTCTTGCTACAATTTGTCTAATTCTGTTCGTATTCCGCTGCTTTGAACTCTAATACATCAAACTTGTGATCGCTGATCCTGTCAAATGGTATCAGAGCAGGTTAATCATTGATCGATCTAATAATTGATCATTGAAACTGCTATTCAAGATCTAAGTTTGATTGAATTAGCTTGTTTTTTGCAAGAAACGGTTATAGAGATTGAATTTTCTGTATTTCTGGTCATTCATCCTGAGATCTTTTCTTGGTTTTCATTGAGTTTGTTGTGGTCTGTGTAAAACTTTTAAAAGCTTGAATTAAATTGTTTTTGAACTGAAAATGACTACTCCCTCCAATGATCCTCACAATACTGGTTCCTCAACCAAGCCACCAATGCTGGTTAGGAATGAGTATAACATATGGCAAAGACGAATGCTCCATCACCTGTCTGTTAACAGCGCAGGTTGTTGGACATCAGTGGTACATGGTCCACACAAGCCTATGGTGAATAACCCGGAAACCAATCAAATGGTTCCGAAGAGGAGGGAGCAATACTCAGATGAGGATAAGAAGTTGCTTGAAATTGATGCAAAAGCCCATGGAATTCTGGCCATGGCACTGCCAAATGAAATCTATTCTGGGCTAATGCATCATGAAACTGCCCATGACCTCTGGAATGCCTTGAAAGAACAATTTGGAGGAACAGATGAGGTCTTGGCAAATAATAGAGAAATTCTTGCCCAACAATATGAGACATTCTCTCATAGAAAGGGTGAGACACTGACTCAACAATATGAGCGGTTCTCTTGTTTGATCTCTGAACTAAAAATGGTCAAACTTGAGTACACAAATATTCAGATGAATAACAGATTTCTCAGATCACTGCCTGAGAGATGGGACACATATACTATTGTCCTACGCTCCAGTGCAAGTTTGGACAAACTATCTCTCACCCAACTCCATGGGAAACTGCTCACGTTTGAGAGAGAGATAGAACAGAAGAGAAAGCTGTCTTCATCTGGAAAGCTCACTGAAGACTTTGTACCAGGCAACACTGCCTTGGTGGGTCATGAGTCAGAATATGCTTCATCTGAATGCCAGTATGATGAGCATATTAATTTCTCTTCAAGCACTTCTGATTCTGCATTTGTGAGTGTTGATGGTCAGTTTACTGGTGTAATAATGACAATCTATGCTTCATTATGGATGATCTCAAGGGGATTGCTGATGATGACTTAGAAGAGATGGATATTTTGAGCCAAATGGCCCTGATAAATATCAGATCTCAGAAGTTCTATAAAAGAACTGGAAGAAAATTCCCAGGACTCTCTGGCAAAACCAAAGTTGGTTTTGACAAGAGCAAGTTGAGGTGTCACAAATGCCAAAGGCTTGGACACTTTGCAAGAGAGTGTAGATCAACTGGATCTAACTCCACTGCACCCTTTGTGACTTTTCCTGGCAATAGTCAACAACACAGAGGGCAACATCCTGTCACTTCTAGTCATCATCCTCAACAACAATCTCCGGCATATTTTGTTCCTCAGGGTCAAATGCCATATCCGTACCCTTGTTATTACATGCCACAGTCAAATCAAGTTCAAGTTCCTATGGCACCACAACCTCATGCACTACCAGAACCTCAGCCATCCCAATCTCATCAACAACTCAACCTCAACAACACAGCTTCTTCACCCCAGGAGTTGTTGACTGGAGCAGTTTACCAGATGACATGTCTGGTCATGACCAACTGTTCTCAGGTGCTGGTCAACATGGTGGTGACAGTCCTTTTGGGAATCTAGCTCTTATGGCTTTGGAGTCTGCTGATACTTCATTTTCTAATGCCTCTACACCTCAGGTATCACAGGTATCCTCTGAGGCAAAAGCCAAATTATGTTCTGAACCATGCATAGCAGCATTTGCTTCCATTAGAGAAGCAAATGTAGCTCTAATTAATAAGAACATTGAGCTAGAACAAATAATTTCCAAAAACAAAGCTGAGTTTGAGTCTGTGCTTAAAGATAAAAATGATGAGATTTATAACTGAATTGCCAAATAATTGATGATAAGGCTAGAGAAGAGGTACTTCTAGAGAAGTACAAAGATCTCAAAGAAACCCTTGCAGTTACCCAGGTAGAGTGTGATAGATGGGTACAATCATGCAAAGGTTTTGAAATGCTTCTTAGTAAGCAATCTGCTTCAAATGTGAAGTTTGGAATTGGTTACAATCACACTGCTCCACCTACAGATTTTACCCCAAGAGCAGAGGTAGAATCTGATGGTGAGAGTGATAACCAATCCATCACATCATGTGATCTACCTTCTGATACAGCACAATCAGAAGTAGCAGTCAGCATCAAGCCCTCTTTGAACCTATCAGCTGATGTTGATGGTTCAAATGCTGACACTCACATGATTAATGAGTTGATCAACTCAGGAGTTAATTCTGAAGGTCCTGAAAGGACTAGAGAGCAGGATTTAACACCTGAAGTTCAAACTTCAACTGCTGTCAGTACTGAAGAGAAGAAAACTGCCAGTAGAAAGAGTTTGAAGACTACTAAAGAGGCAGTCAAGAAAGCAAACAATGCTTCCAAAGCATTGAAGAACAAGTCTTCAGTTGCTTCACCCTCTTTAGTTGATGATCAACCTAAGATGAAGAAGAAACCATGTGAAGTATGTGGTTTGTTCAATCATCTTACAGATGATTGTTGGTACAAAAGAGGTTCCAAACTCAAACAAAAAGAAGAAATTAAAGAGAAAATGGTAAAAATGAAAACTGAGTTTGAGACCACATTTGTATCAGCAACATCAAATCCTGTAACCCTTAAGTCCTCAAAGAAATCCAAAAAGGAAGGGGTTAAACAGGTGACAGCTGAGAATGCTCAGAAGAAGAAGGTGCAACATAGGAACTTATCAAACTCCACTGGCAATGTGTCTGATGAGCTGAAAGCTTTATCACAAAATCAGACACAGCTGGTTATGATGGTTCAACATCTGTTGGGTAGAGTTAACCAACTAGATGCTCCTATGTTGAAACCACAGAAAAGGAGGTCCAAGCCAAAGGACTCCTCTTCTACACCATCTTCCTCCTCAGGCTGTTGTTTCAATAAACCTGTTAGTTTACCATCTATTGATGAGACCAGGCCCAAAACCAAAAGGTTGGGTCTCTAAAACTAACTGATTGTTTATTATTGCAGGGTTCTTCAACATGCCAAAGTAGCATCTGGTATGTAGACAGTGGGGGATCTATGCACATGACTGGGAACAGCTCTCTTCTTCATGACTACTCTCAAGGAAAGAAGGGATTTGTTTCTTTGGCAATGATGCTAGGGGTTACATCATTGGTAAGGGCTTTGTCTCCAATGGAGAAATCAAATTTGATGATGTTAATCATGTGGAAAATCTCAAGTACAATCTCTTGAGTGTCAGTCAAATGTGTGATAAAGGCCATGTTGCTCTTTTCACCAGTCAAAACTGTAGGATTCTGTCATCCAAAGTTTTGCACTTGATTGACAAGGTGTTGGATGATCACACTCCTGAGAGCCAACAGGACAGGAAGAGTGTATGCCTTAGATCTTCTAAGAAAATAGATCTCAAAGGCAATCCTTGCCTATTTTCCAAAGCCTCTTCTCAAGAATCTAAACTGTGGCACAGAAGGCTTGGTCATGTTAATCTCAAAACATGAATCAGCTTACCCACAATAGTTTAGTCAGAGGCTTACCAATAAAGGAGTTCCACTGTGATGAAACCTGCACTGCTTGTTTAAAAGGAAAACAGCACAAAGTCTCATTCCCTCCTATTGAAGTGCCTAAGTCCACTGCCTGCTTGCAATTACTGCATATGGATCTATTTGGTCCTGTGAGAGTAATGAGCATGGCAAAGAAGAAATACTGTCTGGTAATTGTGGATGATTACTCCAGATTTGTATGGACTTTCTTTCTACATTCAAAGGATGAGGCTGCTCAGAAGATTATTCACTTTGTGTTGTATATTGAGAAGCAGTATTCCCTTCCAGTCAAGTGTATTAGGAGTGACAATGGAACTGAGTTCAGAAATCATACACTTGATGACTTCTATCTTTCAAAGGGAATCAAAAGGCAGTTTAGCATTCCAAGGACTCCAGAACAAAATGGAGTAGTGGAGAGAAAGAACAGGACCCTCATTGAAGCTGCAAGGTCCATGCTGGCTGACTCAGGTTTGCCACTGACCTTTTGGGCTGAAGCTGTCAACACAGCTTGCTATGTGCAAAATAGAGTTTTAGTAAATCAGAGGTTGATGAAGACTCCATATGAAGTTCTCCATCATTTGGCTCCTCTGATTTCATTTTTCAAAGCATTTGGGTGTCCCTGTTTTATTCTCAACACAAAGGATCAACTCCATAAATTTGATCCTAAGGTGGATGCAGGGTATTTTGTTGGTTATTCATCTACTTGCAAGGCATACAGAGTCTTCAACTGCAGAACAAAGATGGTTGAAGAAACTCTACATGTTAAGTTCAATGAATCTCCAAAGGACAAGATTCCACAAAGCCCTGTGGAGTTATTTGATTTGGACATACTGCAATATGTTCCTTATCAAACTCCTGCTGTTGCTCCTGTCAACAGTTCACCACCTGGTGGTACTGCTGATGATGATGATGATTGCAGTACTCACCTCTTCAGGTTTAGTGATCAGCTGCCTGATTCAGCTAGACCTGATGTTCCTGTAGCTCCAGTAGCACCATCCACAACAAATGCTGATGAGATCTCTTCGAATTCAACTTCCTTTGAATTACCATCCACTGATTGGTTTCAAGGAAATGATTCACCATCACCATCTGTTACTGCTGAGCCTGCTACAAACACTTGCACAGATCTCATTGTGTATCAAGATCTGAAGAATCACCCTATGTCTCAAATCATTGGTGATATCACTGCTGGAGTATCAACAAGAAGTCAATTGTCAAATTTCTGCTTCTATGCTCTCTTCATCAGTCAGCAAGAGCCAAAGAATTATCACATTGCTTTAAAGGACAATGGATGGGTTGATGCCATGCAGCTTGAGCTTCTTCAGTTCAAGAAACAGCAAGTGTGGGAACTGGTTCCTCTACCTCCAGGTAAGTGTGCAATAGGCACTAAATGGGTGTTTAGGAACAAAACTGATGAAAATGGGCTTATTGTTAAGAACAAGGCCAGACGTGGTTGGGGTTTGCACAGAAGAAGGTATTGATTATGATGAAACCTTTGCCCCTGTAGCCAGACTGGAAGCAATTCGATTGTTTTTAGCTTATGCTGCTTATCAAAACCTTAAAGTTTTTCAAATGGATGTCAAAAGTGCATTTTTGTATGGAAAAATTAAAGAAGAGGTTTATGTATGTCAACCTCCAGGCTTTGAGGACAATAAACATCCTAATTGGGTGTATAAGCTTGATAAGGCTCTTTATGGGTTAAAACAAGCTCCTAGAGCCTGGTATGAGACATTATCAAACTTTCTTCTGGAAAATAATTTCACTAGAGGCTCCATAGATAAGACTTTATTCATTAAGAAAGCTGGGCAGCATAATCTACTTGTTCAAATTTATGTAGATGATATCATTTTTGCATCCTCTGATCCAAAGTTGTGTGATGCCTTTACAAAGTTGATGCAACAGAAGTTTGAAATGAGTGCCATGGGAGAATTACAGTTCTTTCTGGGGTTGCAAATCAAACAAAAGGCTGATGGAATTTTCATTCATCAGTCCAAATACACAAAAGATCTTTTGCAAAAGTTTGATTTACAAAACTGTAAGCCTGTTCTACCCCCATGTGCAGCACCACACAACTGGATACAGATCAGAAGGTAAAGTGGTTGATGAAACACTTTACAGATGTATGATTGGGTCCTTGATGTATTTAACAGCTTCTAGACCAGATATTATGTGCTACATGTGTTTGTGCTAGATTTCAGGCTGCACCTAAAGAGTCTCATCTGATTGCAGTCAAGAGGATCTTTAGATATCTGCAAGGCACTCCATCTCTAGGTTTATGGTATTCTACTGGACATTCTGGTAAATTAGTTTCTTTTTCTGACAGTGACTATGCAGGGTGTAAGTTGACCAGGAAATCAACTTCTGGTGGATGTCAATTCCTAGGCAACTGCTTGATTTCTTGGCAGAGCAAGAAACAGACCTCAGTTGCTACATCAACTGCTGAAGCAGAGTACATTGCTGCTGCAAGTTGTACATCTCAGGTACTCTGGCTTCAAAACCAACTTTTGGATTATGGCATTACAGAGACTAAGACTCCATTGTTAATGGATAGTGCTTCAGCTCTTTGCATTGTCAAAAATCCAGTCCAGCACTCTAGGACCAAACATATAGAGATCAGACATCATTTTATAAGGGATTGTTTTGAAAAAGGTCTGATTGATCCTAAGTTTGTGCCTAGTGCTGATGAGCTTGCAGACATTTTTACTAAGCCTTTGGATAGTTCAACTTTCCAAAACCTGGTGTTAAGGCTTGGTATGCTGCAGCTAGAATAAGTGACAACTACTGATGATCTTAGTAATAAGTACTGATGATCATTAGTAACTATGTCACATATAAGTACTGATGAGCTCTTTTACCCTCAGCAGTTTTATAACTACTGAAGGCTAAATTGTCTCACAAGTACTACTGATGTCCTATGAAACAACTGAAGTCAGCCAAAAAGGCTGATGAATGTGTTGAGGACAGTATGAAACAGCTGAAAAGCTAAGAATTGACGAAAACAGCTGAAGAGAACTTCTCTTCAGTCGTTTGTACAACTGCTGTTTCATTCTAAACAACTGAAGCAAAACCATGTCTTCAGTAGTTTTATAACTACTGATGACTAATACCAAGTCTTCAGTTGTTTACAACAGCTGATGACAAAACCACTGTCTTCAGTAGTTTCATAACTACTGATGACAAACACCAAGTCCTCAGTTGTTTCAATCATCTGAAGTCAAAACCACGGTCTTCAGTAGTTTTCTAACTTCTGATGCCTAACACCACGACTTCAGCTGTTTCAACGTCTGAAAGGATAATACCATGTCAACGGTCGTTTAAAACTACTGATGACTAACACCACATCCTTCAGTCGTTTTCTTACCCGTACCCTATAAATATCCCTGACCTAAGCTCTCAATGCTTCATCTTCTTCAAACCTAACGTTCCTCTCCAAAACTTCCTCTTCTCAATGGCGTCCATGCAAATTAAACCGCGACACAACTGTGTTGCCTACCTCACTAAATCGCCTATCTGGACTAAGTTCGATACTGCTATCGATCTTATGGTTCAGTCCCAATACAATACGGCATTTCTTCTGAATCCCATACTACATGCCGAATCCCTTCAACAATTTTGGATGAACGTTACTATTACCACTGGGGAGAACAACACACCATCCTCCAGTCGGTCGTCAACAACAAAGAAGTAGTCATCACTCCTGCAATAATCCGCCAAATTCTTCATCTGAATGATGCTAGTTCTCCTGCTGGATATCCGAAGGGCACCACAGATCTATCCTTTGCCCAACATGGATATCAAGGCGATCTCAGTGCCTCCACTATCATGAAGAAACACTTTAATGACGCTGAACGCCTAATTTTTCACATGGTGAATGTATGTTTGGCCCCTAAGACGTCGTCTTGGGATCAAATGTCGACAAAATGGCAGCAGGTAATGTATTCTATTCTTGAGCAACAACCGCTAAACTTTTCAGAATAATATTTTCGGAGCTCAAGGATATGGCTCAAAAACTAACTGCCAACCGTTGGATACTATATCCACGGTTCATAATGGCCATCATTACAAACCAGCTTAATGCTGAGGGACTTGTTGGCTTGGGAGTCCCTGCTACGGCTGTTCTGCCGGAAGTATACTCCCGCACAACTCTGACCAGACACTAAAAATGGCTGCCAAGCTGCGAAAACCCACGCAGCTGGAACCCACAGCCACCACCTCCAAATCAAAAGTCCCCACCAAACCCACCAAAAAGAAACCCAAAACGGCTACTCAGGGAATTGAGTCCCCTGAGGATGCCCCTGCAACACAAACGCAGGATATATCCACTAGTCCAAACCCCCTAGTGGATACAATGACTCTTCCAGCCATAGCCGCTCAGGCTTCCTCTCAACAGGAGCCTGCAGCAACCACAAAGGGGTACCTACATATCTGGGATCTTCCTCACTTGAGGGGATTGCCATTGAAGAGCACCAACCTCCCCAGGTGCACACTGCTTCTATCCCTTCACCCCAAACAACCGCCCCTCACAGCCCAACTTTAATAGTTGCACAAGTGCTGACTCAACTGCACTCCTCACCTCCCCAGAAACCACTTACTACTGGGAATACCTCTACAATTGAGGGGGAGGAACACAGTGCACTTGAGAACCCACAGCACAGGGGTTTACCACTTCTATCTCCTGGTGTAGACAAGGAGCTTAGAATATCTAGTGAGGCTGCCACCTCCTCTGACTCAGCACATGATCAGAATGAGGCTGGTAACATTGCTAAGACCTCACTAGAGGCAACAGCTGATGATGGACACTGTCCTGAGGCTGGAAGTCCCCAGTACCAAGCACAAGGGGCACATGCACAACTGGTCTACACCCAGTGCATGTAAATCCTGCTCTAAGCAGGAGGTCAGATGATTCAGCTTCGGCTGATGATGACCTGGGCTTTTTCTACGATGTTCTTGCCCAGAACACAATCCTTGAAGAGAAAGTCAGTAGGCTGCAAAACCTACTTGATCAACTCTCACAAGGAGAAAGACCATCTGCCTCTACCCACCCACAGATGGCACCTTCACTTGAAGGTTCCCCAAACACTGAGCCACTCCAAACTCAACCACCTGCCTCTGCTTCAGGCCCTACTTCTCAGGAACAGAACCCTCCTGAGCAAATAGGTGCTGTACTTCAAAATTCCCTCCCTCTCATCACACCCATAATCACTGATATTGTGACTAAAGCCATTGATGAGAGGCTTTCCTCACTTTACAGCCCTTGATTGATGCTGCTGTACAAAAGACTCTTTCTGCGGTACAAACCCCTTCCTCCAATGCATCCAAAAAGGGGGAGAGTACTGCAGTGAAAGAAAAGAAGAGGAAAAGAACAGAGGAAAAGAAGGAAGCGAAGCAAGCCCAAGAGGAGGAGAAAGAACAGCAACCACTGCTCACCTACAAGCGAAAGAAAGGTGCTGATGATCATATGCTGAAGATAAAGCCTTGGAGCTACTGATAAAAGAGGCTGATGCCGAACACAGCAGATCAATGGACAACATCATTGATCAGCTGTTTAGGCAAGGCCATGACACCAATAAACTTGACTCTGAGATTCGACGATTAGAGATTGAAGAAATCCAGAATAGATGGGCAAGTTATGAAGTGTTAGAAAGAGAAAGGCTTGAGATCATGATTAGATTTATTGCAAAATATCTTGGAAGATCAATGATCGAAATCAAAGCTTGGTCCAGGGACAGTATCTTGGCAATCACCACCAAGATTTCGTCTGAAGCATATACTAAGGGGCTTGTTATTGAAGCTTTGAATGAAGCGGGTGCTGGGAGCAGGACTGAGCTAGCCAAGCAATCAAAAGCCACACTCACCTCAAGATGCTAGAACAGCCTGTCAACATTCCCACACCAAAACCACCCAAATCACAACCCACCAAACCAACTCCCTTACCCTCAAAACCCATAGCCGATGATATACCCTTGAAGAAGAAGAGAAGGGTATTGAGGCTAGAAGATGATGAAGAAGATGATGAAGATAGGCTGCCACTCTCAGCTGTGATTCAGTTGCCTAAGGCCACAAGTCACTCCTCAGCAATTACTCCTGAGTCCAAAGACAAATGGTTAAAGTGAAGCTAGAAGAAGAAGAGCTTCATAAACAGCATGATGAGGAATTGCTGAAGAGAGTTGACAAAGCTTATGCAGCCACATCTTCTATCATCAATATGAAGAGCAAGCCCTCAGACTTTACACTCTCAGGCATACCTTTCAATATCAAAAGGAAAGAGTGAGGATTTGGCCTGATCCCAGGGTCTCTCACAGAATTCATAAGAAACAATACCTCAGAGATACATTGGCCAGGTGAAAAAGATCGTAGATGAAGTGATCTCTCTGGTCTTTGTAGTTTCACCCTGGGAAATCCTAGAGGACTTCAAGAAAGCCTACAAAGCTAATCTAACCCCTCAGAAGATGCTGGAAAACAAAATAGTGAAAAGGGTTAGTTTACAAGAGGCTTGAGGAAGTCAGGAAAAATGAGCTCCAGTTGTTCCTAAGGGTAATCACCCGATGAGTTGCTTACAGAATAATAACAACTGTGGAGCTAAAGAATGGGAAACAGGCCAAATACCTGTCTGAGTATTATGGGCCTGAATCATTGTTTGAAGGAGGTGCTGAAGAGCTAACCATGGAGGAACAATCACCTTCCTTGAGGCCTACACAAGAGAGTCGTACAGACTCATTATGGGGAAGTAAATCTCATGAATGGGATAACAACTCTGTGTCCAGTTCCCCAAAACAGAGTTCCCATTCATACCTGCCAAACAAATATCTGAGATTTCTTCCCAGGCCGGAGCTTACATGGGTCATCTTCTCTACTGATCAAGAAGGAAAAAGACCAACATTTTGCCAACAATAAGTGGGATAATAAATAATTTAGAGGTTTTGGCTGCATTGGTTCAGGGGGAGTTTGTTGGACCAAAAGAACCAATGAGCCAAGATCAGAAAACCTCTAAGTCCCACATGGTATCACAACAACTGCTGAAAGCCTCATCAGCAGTTTGACAAGTGCTGAAGACTTCAACAGCTGAAGATCAAGTGCTGAAGACTTCAACAGCTGAAGAACTAAAGTGCTGAAGTACAACAGCTGAAGAACACAAGTGCTGAAGCTGAAGACAAAGACCACAAGTACTGAAGTACAACAGCTGAAGAGTTTACAAGTGCTGAAGATCAACAACTGATGTACAAAGTCTGAAGACAAAGACTGAAGACATCAGCTGATGATATCTACTGAAGTCATCAGCTGATGAAACATCTGAAGGTCAAAGTCTGAAGATCAAGTACTGAAGTCTCAGTAGTTTGTCACAACTGCTGAAGAGTACTCCTTCAGTAGTTGTGATATCAGTAGTTTTATATTTCTAGTTTCAGTAGTTTTGTAAAACGACTGAAGAGCTTGTTCTTCAGTCGTTGTAGTTTCAGTAGTTTCTAATCAGTAGTTTTATATTTTGTACTTAACACTCTGATATGTTCTCAGTAGTTGTGAACATTTCAGTAGTTTGTAAGAGTTAGTTATTTTTGTATTAGATCTGCCAGTTGTCACTTTCCGTGATAACAGCAGTGATTGTTGCACTCTATATAAGGAGTGACAACCTATTGTAATGAGATGAATGTGTGAATGAATGAATGATTTGATTAGAAATATTCCATATCTATAAACATTCCTTGAATCAGAAATATATTCTCTCGCTATAACCGTATGTGCTTAATGCATACAAGTATCGACCTTGCTACAATTTGTCTAATTCCTGTTCTTATTCCGCTGCTTGAACTCTAATACATCAAACTACTGGGGGACTGGAACTATAAAGTTTGATGAAATTATCTTCTTCCCTTAGAAGAACTAAATGCACCGACAGACACGGAAATCTTTAAGGAGAGGAATGAGGTAGATGATGAAGAGTTGTTCTCAAGATTAAAGAAGAGAGAGAAGATAGAAAAAGCTTTACAAGCATGCTTCTACCCTCTCCCCAACTCAAGAAAGCCCTGAGACAAAGACTGTGGTAACTAAAGAAGCAACTGAACAACCTCGGGTAGATAAGAAAGTTGATAGACAAAACATGATTAACTACCTGAGTGTCACGGGCCTCTATCAAAAACAGCACTTCTTCCCCTCTCAAATGAGTATATTGAATTTGAGTACCTTAAGCAGTTGGAACAACAATTCATCAAAGAACAAAAGGTGCTAAGAGAAAAGTGAGAGAAGAAGCTGCAAAGTCAAAAGCCATCATTTAGAAACGCCAAAAAAAAGTTTGCTGATATGTAGAGGATAATGAGCTTTGTAAGGCTTATGAAAGGCTGATGCACTCAAAACAAAGAAAGTCTTTTGTGCATGCCTACACTAAGTGTAAAGTACACCCTGCATCAGAAGTTTTACACCCTGCATCAGAAGTTTTACACCCTGCATCAGAAATATTCTAAGTGTAATATCTTCCGAAGCCAAAAGAAAGTCTTCTAAAGCTTCAAGACTAAGTCTTCCGAATCCTAAGAAGTGAAGACAGATTTCTTCTAAATAAATTGAAGAACATGCTTTTCTGATGTGCTTTCAGAAAAGCTAGCCAACTTTCTGCTGCAACTCTAAAGACTCACCAACTTATAAAAGTTGGTGAATGGTCTATGATTTTTGTAACTGTACATTAAGGTCTTGAGTCTGTAACTTTCTACTTTATGTAATTTTATCCTTTTATAATATATTAAAATGTGTGCTATGGCATGCCATAGTCACTAGTCAAAATGCAGATTTGCCTTTTGACTCTACATTGATTCTATTGTCTAGATCAAATGTATCCAACTAGCCTTCTAAGTATGGTCGGCTGTAGGATGTAGTATAAAGTGTCTCAAGTCCTTGTAACTTATTCTTATGCTTTGTATCACTTGTAATAGAATTTGAGAAGCAATATACTACAATCTTGAAAACCAATATTTATGTTGTGTTCTTAAGTTTCCTGTCTCTTGTTTACTTCAGTTCATAGTATCATAACAAAGTCTCAGTTCCCTATTTGATACGTAAGTATTCTAAACACTCTTCTCATTGTGAAACTAAGTGTATTGACCATCCCTTAAACGGTCCTGCAATTGGTATCAGAGCATTCCAGACTCTAATTTGTAAGATCTCACTATTTTAGATCCCTCAGTATTATAAAATACTTAACATCTCAAATGGCAGCTATCACAAAAGCTTATATGGAAATCGAAACCATGATAAATTCCCCAATGATCATCCCTGAAGACTTTGATACTTGGTATCAAAGAATGGAAGGCTTTATCAAGTCTCAAGACTCCAGGATGTAGGAATCTGTTTTCTTTGGACCTCGCATACCAAGCACCTCTTCAACTGCTGTTGGGGGTGGTATGATTCCAAAAGAGGTGGCTGACTGTTTTTAAGAAGATAGAAAGAGAATAGACATAGATTAGAAAGCCATGATTTCCCTCCAAACTGCCCTTCCAAACTTCATATACAAGGGCTTCAAGAAGTGCAAAACTGCTAAACAACTATGGGATGCACTGAAGTCATGTATGAGGGATCCAATAAAGCAAAAGAAAACAAGAAAGGCCTCTTGAAGCAGTAGTTTGAAAACTTTACCTTTAAAATAGGTGAAACCATGACTTAATAATATTTTAGGTATGTTGAGATTATGGATACTATAATGGATGTTGGAGTAACTCTTGAAAATAGAGACATTGTAAGGAAGTTCATATCCTTTCTTCCTAGACAATGGACAAATTATTTTGTCATTATCAAGAGAACTGAGAACCTTAAGACTCTCACACTTATAGAGTTATATGGTATTCTTAGTGGATACCAAATGGAGATGAACATGCAAAATCCATCGGGTAACTCTAGTAATCAACTGAGTTTAGCCCTTCATGTGGTTGAAAGGGATTGTAGAGAACCACAACATCATCTTAACTACTACCCTGACAACTCACACAAGGGTCATTTCATCACCTTCCCGAACACACCAAGGGGGTGTTTCACTCAAGGAACTCCATTCCAAGAGACAAGCACTTCACAAGATTTTGAATCTACTAATAAAAGCACATGCAACTTTCTCTTCACCCTTGAAGATATTGACTGTATCTATCTAGGTGATCTGGAGTACATGGAGATAGTTCAGCAAATGGATCTTCTCACTCATAAAGCCAAGAAGTTCTACAAGAACACAAGGAGAAAGTTTCTTAGCAATGCAGCTAGTGGAATGTTTGGTCAGGATAAGAGCAAAGTGAAATGTTACAACTGTAACTAGATGAGACACTTTGCTAGGGAGTGTAGGGCACCAAGGACAAATGGTAGCCAGGAACAGACCGGACCAAACTACACTAGCAGAGCCAACCAGAATAAGAAGCCAAAGTAGCCAGTTGTAGTTTTCATTGAAGAAGGAGGCTTTGACTGGAACTTTCAAGTGGAAAATGCATCTCCAAATCAAGCACCGATGGCTGAACCTGATGAAGCCAAGGTATTGAAACATCTCTGTACACCTGAATGTATTGCTAAATTTACCAGATATAGTAGCTATAACTTATAGATGAGATCTAATCTTGAGTCTTTAGATATCTTAAAATTTGATTTCAAAAAAGCTGAAAATGATTACAAACTTAAAATTATAGATTTAGAGAAAACCATTTCAACTATTAAACATGAGCACACCAATTATAAGACTCAAATCAAAGATCTCATCCCTAAGTTAATTGAATGCCATGATGGTCTTGTGATCAGCAAAGCTAGAGCAGAAAAATGTGTTCTTGAAGAAGAGACCTTCAAGAACATAATATCCTCATCTCTGCATGCAAAAGTTTGTTATTAGAATAAGCAAGGACTACAATCTACTGAGATAGCTCTTCCACACACAATCTTGTCTATATGATCTCCTAGGTGTGAAACTTATGAAGATGAGCTTCCCCTCATAGATCACATGAGTGAAGGGAATGAAGAGAAGATAGTGAAGGATGGCTCTAAGAAGAATGAAGAAGAGCATCCTAAGAAGGGTCACTATTCTCCTATGAAGAGGAAAGAAATTGGGATGACTAAGTATAAAAGGAAGAACTTGATTAGAAAGGCCAAAAGAAAGTCTAAGAAGGCTTAAGAGATCTAGGCCACTTTTAACTCTATGCAAAAACAAGTTTTTATCTCTGCAGGTTTTAAAGTGGTTAAGGCTGAAGACTCAAGCTTGAACTCTAGTACTAGGAGTTCTAGTTTATGTCTAAATTATTCCAACATCATGAAGAAGGCTGATCAGTTATGTACCACTGCTACACAACCTGAACCATCCAACTCCAAAGATAGTTCTTACACTAAAAGAATTACCACATCATCTGCAAAGATGAAGATGAAGAAGGGCAGTGATCAAGTTCAGCTTTGTTACCAAAGAAATACTATTAGAAAGGAGAAAATGAACTATGTCATGTTTGGTAGTACTTCTCATTTTGCAAAGGATTTCCTTTACAATCCTAAAAGTACTATCCACATGATTAACAACAAAACTTCTAAAAGTTTGAAGAAGAAGCAAGCTTTAGAAGGAAACTCTTTTCGCTTTGGAAGCTCCAAAATGAAGAACACAAGTGAAAACTTGCCTTCGGAGAAAATTTGGCCTTGGAAGAAAGGAATACTTCCAAAGTACTAAAGCCTGCTGCACTAATAGCAGGATTTTCCGAAGGTCCAGTCTCTAAAACTTTCGAAATTGTAAAACTTCCAAAGCATTGAAGGTCAAGTCTAAGCTTCTAAAAGTGGTGTGGAAGACAAAGAAAGACCAAGTGACTAAGAGTTCTTTAGCATTAGCAAATGATCCTCCAAACTTGACAATAGGATCACATACTGTTGCATTGTGTTCAACTTTTTTGATAAGCCCAAGACCAACAAGGCTTGGGTTACCATATGACTTTACAAGATTCACTTGGGTCTTCTTTCTTAGAACTAAGGATGAGACTCCTGAGATCTTGAAGAATTTCATCTTAAAGATTGAGAATCAATGTGATCACAAGGTCAAAACCATTAGATGTGCTTAGGAAACTGATTTTAAGAACCAAATATTTGATGCATTTTGTGATGAAAAGGGTATTACTAGACAATATAGTGCTCCCAGGACTCCTCGGCATAAGGGTGTTGTTAAGAGGAGAAAAAGGACACTAATTGATGCTATAAGCACTATGTTGTCCAACTCTAAACTACCCACCATCTTCTAGGCAAAAGCAGTAAACATTGCTCGCTATGTGCAAAACAGAGTTTTAGTAGTCAAGACTCTTGGTAAGACTCCTTATGAACTTTGGGACAAGATAAAAGCTTTCATTGGTTTTCTTAGGTAATTTGGATGTCCTTGCATCATCTTGAATACCAAAGACCAAATAGCAAAATTTGATGAGAAATCAGATGATGGACACTTTATTGGATACTCTTCTCAAGTAAGGCTAATAGATATAGAACCTCAGAACTAGAGTAGTAGAGGATTCGGCCAATGTGACTTTCAATAAGCACACTCCTAGAATGAAAGGTTATCGTCCAGATTGGCTATTTGATCTTGATTTAGTTACCAATTGGTTTAACGGATCTTGTGAGAATGTTTTAGGGTCCACAAATATCCTATCAGTAGGTGATCCTGTTCCAAGATTTAAGCTGAGAAGACCATCAAATTATACTACTTCAGCTCCAGTGGTAACTAACTATGGAATTCCTATCCGCATAACCATGTCAAATTTAACTAATACATCTGATGTGTCATAAAATTCCATCTCAGAGGCACAAAGCTCAAATGTAGGAAATGGTGGTGGTGACAGTGATCAAAAGTTTCTTAATACAGACAACCACTCTATTGAAGACAACATAAATGATGTCACACACTTATTGGAGCAAGTCTATCTTGATAAGTGTGCTGATGTGATGGAGGATAAGTCATTACCTGATCTAAATTTCTTTAATTTAGATCTTTTGAAGCAACTTGTTATGATCCCTCAAGTCAGGATCCATAAGTCTTATCCCACCACAAACATCATTGGAGATGTTTACAAGGGTATAAACAAGAGGACAAACCTATGATGCAAATGTTTGTCTTCACTTTTGTTTCCTATCCCAGATAGAGCCAAAAAAAATTGAAGAGGCTTTTAAGGATGGAAGTTGGGTTGAAGCCATGCAGGAAGAGTTGCTTCAATTCAAAAGGAAAAAGATTTAGAACCTATGTCCTCTCCCTGAAGTGAAGACCATCATCTAAACCAGATGGGTGTTTAGAAACAAGAAGGATGATAGAGGACTTGTCATCAAAAAAAGGCAAGAATAGTTGTCCAAGGATACACACAAGAAGAGGGATTGATTACACGGATGTCTTTGCTCCTGTAGCAAGACTTAAAGCTATCAGAATATTCCTAGCTTTTGCTGCATCCAAGGATTTCAAGGTCTACCAGCTTGATGTCAAGTTTGCTTTTCTATATAAGATGATTAATGAAGAGGTGTATGTCAAACATCCGCTTGGTTTTGCAAATCCTGATCATATTGATTATGTCTGCAAGCTTGATAAAGCTCTTTATCAAACCATCATTGTCGAAACCATGATTTACGAGAAAATAACTGCAAGCTCTACTTCAACTGCAATCGAGAGGCCAAGTGGTGGCTATTTCTAATGATGTCGCCACCATCATGGTGGTCGACGACCATCGACCATCATAACTGCCATCTCTAGATCTAATCAAAATAGGTCATGTAGGGATTGTCAGAATAGAGTACAGCAAACAGGGGTTTGTCGGAGTGCCCCACCAAACAAGAATCAGATAGACACCACGCAAATCGAGATCTTGTCAAATGGCCACTGTCTCTATAGCGTTAAAGGTCGCCAGAAGTGGTGTTGACACCCCAAGAATCCCATATTTTTTCCATCAAAAAGTTCTCTCTCTCTAGCAATTATAAAAGAGATGGAAATCAAGCAGGAGAAGAAGGCGCCACTATTGTCACAAGGACCGGTGTGGTTAAATCGCCATCGGCTAACCTAAAAGCCGTAGTCGGCACCGTCACGATCGGCACAACCACAGCCAATCCCTCTCTCTCTCTCTCTTTTTCTAAAACTAAGATCGGAGACAGATAGCATAAATTAGAAAGAGGATGAGAAAAGCCGGTGGCAAAGCTATGCATTGCTTGGTTGTACAACGCGCATCACATAGTCATAAAACACTATTCATAAGTTTCAAATTAACATATAGGTTAAATTTTTGTACTTAGGTTTGGTAAATTATAACATTTTCATTAAATTTTCCAACATGATTTTGAAAGAAAAAAAATATCAATAGTTTTTCTTTATGAAAGGAAACAACATTTCAATGCCCTTAGGCTTCATAATGAGACCCTAAACAACTTATTAGGCCACAAGAAATTAAAAAGGGTAATGTGTGATGAATTCCCGGGAAATAACCGGGCCGGTTGGGAAATTGCACCCCGGATTCCATTCTTCCTTGACCCAGTGAATATTCACCATCATTTACCGATCCTCATGTTTGAAATTTTTGACCATCGAACGGTCTTTTGACCATTATATATCTAAAAAATAATAATCATAAACAAATAAAAAATTTACAATATAAAATACAACTCAAACAAAATTTTTTATGTAATATTTCTATTTCAAATCACTTTCTAAAAATCTAATCTCTCTAACTTTTTACTCATGGAATCATCATCCTAGTAAAAAAACAAACAATTCCTAAAGCCTCGTAAAAAACCATATTTCACAACCACTTATCAACAAGCTCACATATTTGACACTTCGGCATATTACTTGCAATTTTGTCCATCACACTACTATAATCAAAACACGTCTTTTTCTATGCTATAAGATCCACACTTCCAGATGTTACAAATGTATTCAATTAATTTTCAAGAATATCGGCATGAAGCTTCCTATTCTAGTCAAGAAACCCTTCCTTCGTCGAGCATGGAAAAAGAGGTGCCGGAGGAGGATGAGATTGAGGAAGAAAATGAGGAACTGACAAAAGTGCTAGAAAAAATAGGATAAAATAAAAAGCAAAATCAAAATGATGGACCAATGTTGAAGAAGTCACGTTAGCAAACGCTAACATATTGTCCGGAATATCCAATTACCGGTAAGGAACAAAATTGAGACGCCTTTTGAAAGAACGTTAATTTTTAACCTTTAAAAAAGCATGAAATTATTTGTTATTATTTGGTTTAATTTCATTTTTTAATGTGTAGATTACCGTGTATTTTCACAATCAAATGAAATGTGATGAATGAAGTTTAGATCAACTCTATTTGAAATGGAGAGATCTAAATCATGCAATAAAGAAATGGAGTTCGTTTTACCTAAAAGGAGCCAGCAGTTTGCGATGTAGCGGCGATGGTGAATAAGACGTAATTCTAAAAGACAGTTCTGACTAGAAAAAGGTTTGCCAGAAAAGGTTTTCCACATCTGTAGGCATGGAAGTTTGTTCATTCTCATCCGGCATGAGCCAACATTCCAACAATGGGTAGTTAGGCCTAACCAAGTGAAAAAGAAAAAAAACAAATGAGTTTGGGCAACCATATCTTTGGAAGCTCAATTTCCGAACACCAACGTCAATGATGATGAGGATGTAGAACTGGAGTGACAGTGGAGGAAAGGAAAAGAATCGACTGCATATATTGACGTTGTAGGAAGAACTTCCATCGAATATCAAAAGCTTCAACACTCTAACTAAAAGCAAAGCCAAACATAGAGCCTACCTTCGAGACGATAAGTTCCAACTTATGCAAGAAGAACAAAAAGTTCATGATGGATTGATGCCCCAACAATAAAAAGCATGGAAGAAAATAACAAGCTAGCAGACTTGGAATTCATTTTAAAAGATCATTCAGCGTATAACGAGCCGATGTTGGAAGTTTTTCTTCAACGAAAACGGAAGAAGGCACAACATCGGGATGGGAGTTCTCGTATTGGATGTAATTAAAAAAATATTTATCTAGATTCTAATTTATATTAGTGGAGTTTGTTTATTTATATAATTAATAAAGTTTGTTTGATTTTTTTTATTGTATATTTAGTTATAAAAATAAAAATGTAAATGCAAATTTTAAAAAAATGAATTAGAAAAAAGGTGGAAAGGGGGGAAAACTAAGACGCCACAGTATGAAATGAGAAAAAAATAAGAAAAATAGAAAAATATTGATATGGCGTAAATGTGTCAAACAAGAAAAAATAAGAAAAACTAACGGTTGTCTGTAACCTTAGGACTGTAAGTTTCACGAGAAACATACAATTGGAAGTCATAGAATTTCCCCATCAAACATTGAGTTTGAGCATTGAGTATAGTAAAACCTCTATAGATTAATAATGTTGGGATCAAGATATTTTATTAATTTAGCGAGATATTATTATATCGATATATTAATAAATTATTAATTTAAAAAGTTAGTTTATATTCATAAGCAACTCTCAGATTAATACATTGACCTTCGAATTTTGGATGAAGTTGATGATTCAGTACCTTTGAAATTCGTCATTCGGAAAGAAGCATTGCAAGCGACAACAACTCTTCACAACTATCTATTCCAATTGGAGAACATTGTGTCTCAACTTAAGTGCAATAGGAGATTTAAATACAAACTCAATATCAATTTGGAGTTCATAAAAAAAAGGTGATTATAGATTTATTTTTTACTAGACTATACTAAAGGTTTAGAATACTTTAGTAATTATTCATTTATAGTTTTGGTGGAACCAATATATTAATATGGGATTTCAAAAAAATATATCTTAATATTTTATCGATTAAGGTTCAAATTTATATTGGTACCAAGTTGAGACTAGACAAATTATTAATTTTATCAAAGTTATCAAGTATTAAATTATAAAAGTTCTAGTTTACGTGCATTTAATACATGTTTTCAAAGTCGGATTATGACGCGTTTATCATTCCAATTAAGAAAATTCATCAGCCAAATTTCCATGAAAGAGTCTTGGAAGAATAATGCACAAAAAATATAACTAAAAATTTAAAGTAAAAGTTGTGTGGTCATGCATGGAAGGCCTTGAGTGGGTTCCTGGCATGCGACCGCATACGGACCAAAATTTAAAATTCGTATAAACAAATTATATTCAAAATAATTTTGAAAGAAAACCGTATAAAAACTAAATTGCCAATCAAAGTAAAATCCAATGTTATACTTTTAGCCCATTTAAAACCCATATAACCCGACCAAATAATATTTTAAACATAATTAGATAAGCGAAAAGTGAATTTGCGTCAAAATCCAAACTCAAGTTGCATCAATCAATAAAAAGATTGAAGGCCTAGAAGAGTCGAAGAAGAAATGCATACACAATTTGGTATGTTTTTTATGGATTGATTAATGTGACGCAAGAAGTATAAGTTTATATATATTTAATTTAGGATATATGGTTTTTTTATGGATGATTTTAATTTGTTTATGCTTTAATTTTGAATTTGATTGTTGATTTACGGTTTGATTTTAAATGGTTTGGCTATAATACGCTTACAATTTGTTTTCCAGGCTAAAGTTGATAAGAGACATGTTGTTTAGACCAATTTTACATTCATATAAGCTTATCTTTTAAGGGTTATTTTTACTTTGTTTCAAAAAATCTTAGGAGAGCGTCATGATTAGTAACTATGTAAATAAATCATGTTGACACTGTAATTTTGTTTTATTATTGTTGTAACAATTTTTGTCAGACTAATTGATTTTTTTATTTACATAAGTTTATTATTTTGAGGGCCTATTTTTATGACTCGCACAAGATACCTGAAATTTTAGAAACAATATTGTTTATGGCGGCTTTTGGACCAAATTGGTCCGGTTTGGAAACGATACTTAAGGGAGTTTAACTGGATTTGATCGATTTGAAACTAGTTTTATACATGTTTAGTTCAGATTTATTCAGGTTCAAACCTTTTTCAACTTATAGGATTATAAACCGATTTCCTGGTTCCTAATGGTTCTTGCAAAATTGGTTCCGTTTTAGGTTCAAAACCTCTTACAAACCAATCATTTTCCGCAAATACCACTTTTGGCATACGAGATTTGGATAAAAAGGAGAAAAATAAAAGTCTTCGAGCATTCACAGCCCATGCCTTAAAAATATATGAGTGCGAGTCCTTATATTATATGGAATGGTTTTGATTGGTTGTGAGTGGATGAGAGAAAATATTATTGTTTATCTATAAATTTAAGAATAACTGTTTAACCCTATAATTTTTTAATTATTTTTGAAAATGATTATGAGTAAATAAGATAGAAAATATAATAAAAAATATAGAAAAATATATTACTTAATTGAAAGTAGAAAGAAGAAATGATAATGTGTAATTATAAAAATAAAAATAAAAAATAAGATATGAGTGATATATTATCTTTTAAGTGAAAATTGAGAAATCGCGAAGCCTTGGTCTTATTCATGTGAATAGACCCCCTCCTTGAATTCTAAGTCAGAACAGGGTTACTACTCCTAAGTCATCCACTATCACTAGCTATGTGAATTGTTCCAAGTCAAAATAGGTTATTGATCATAAAACTTTTCCATGACGGCTTTAACTTAAGTGAATTGTCTTTGGCTCTCGATCTTAGATTATTTTTTTTTTCTAAAAGTGGCTACTTGGGGTGGCCTTTCTTTTCTCAAAACTCGTGGCTTCATGGCTTCATGACTTCCAATAGGGATGTAACGGCTTAAATAAAATTGAGCCGAGCTAGGGTGGGATCCGGCTCAGCTCACTTATAAATCAAGCCAAGCCGTTTGGCTCATTAATCTTTACGAGCTCAGACGTGTGCTCGAGCCTCGAGCTCGACTCCTTTATATATGAGGAGCCAAGTCAGTACACGAGCCTTTGTTTATATATATATATATATATATAGGGGAGGGTTCCAATAAAAACTATATTATAATTAAAAACTAAGAAAACCACTTATTCACCATTAATCTTTTTGATCTATGGTTGACATTAACTAGTGGTATTTTAGTAATTAAAGAAAATATTATGAGTGATTAATAAGCATTAAGGGCAAAATAGGAACAACACAATATAATTAATTTGGTAACTACCAATTATAATTAACAAAATTCCTAAATTTATTCCATTCTTCATTTTTCTCTCACCTCTATCTTATATTTAATAAAGATTTAAATAATCAAGTGTATTGTTTTTTATTTTAAATTAAAAAATTAAATCATCATGTTTCTTCTAAAACAAATAATCTAAAGAAAACGACTACTTATGCATTCGTAACACCGTGTTATGTATGCGTAACAATATGTGTTACGTATTCGTAACACCGTGTTACGTATGCGTAACAATATGTGTTACGTATTCGTAACATCGTGTTACGTATGCGTAACAATATGTGTTACGTATGGCGTAACATTGTGTGTTACGTGTATGTAACACTGTCGTACATATGTGTTTCATTGTTAACGAACCAATATGAACATCTAGAATGAGTTACATACATTTTAAATCAAAAAAAAATTAATGCTAAAAATGATTTCAATAGTACATATATGTATCAGCAGAGTTACATATACGTACAAACACTTACATATGTGTGTGTGTGTGTGAATGTAAGTCCAACTTACGAATACGTAACAAACAAAAGTGCATATATGTAAACAAAAAACTTACACATGCATCTAGTAAATTGATATAAACATTAAAACAATAGAGTTATATATACAAAAACAACACAAGTGTACATATATGTAACAATAAAGTTATGTATATGCAACAACAATGATACATATCCGTAAAATCCTAATACCGTTTCCATGTATACATTATGCGTTTCACAACTGAAGTTATTGCCTACTCGAGCAGAACACGAATCATCCCCTGTCTAAAGGAATATTAAATTCACAATTCCAGAATCTATCAAATCACTGAAAGTCTGTGCGAGACTAAAACGATTAACGTTCGAGTCCACAACATTTAAAACCAATATTATGATATATCTATAACATATATAATTTTGTTCTTATTCAATTCTTATGTTAATTCAATTATGCATAATATGTAACCAATTAAACAAGCCATACATAACCACATAAAAATCATAAAACAAAAAAAACACGAATACATAACCTGATATCGAAGCAAAATAAATTCAACAAACAATTCATCAGGAGAGCACCCCAACCTCCTCTTCTTAGCAGCCTTAATCTGCTTCGTTTCTGTGTCAAGTTGCCCTGACGAAACACTAATCATAAGAGCAAGCTGCATCTGCAACTCCTCCTTGAAGAAACAAGAATGTCATCTTCAAAAATTATACCTTAATCACCTTCAATAAGGACTTGCTACTTAGAGTCGTCCTCAATTAGCTTCATCCTTGTTCAAAATTATGTATTCTTCCTCCTATTAGGATGGCTATATTAACAATCAACTGAAGCCCTTAATCATAGTAATTAGGTTTCTGCGTTGTCAACATCAAAAACGCTCGATCAAGACAAGACAATCTCTAATTCGTTAAAGCACTTACACATTGTCGTCGCATTCATCTTCTTCTATTGAACCACATAACCAAGAAATGAGACGATGATTTGTATACACTAAGAATGTCGAAGATGATGATTTGATAAGAGATTGGTCAAAAGTCAAATAAGGATTTGAAATAAAAAAATACAGTTACCTAAATTAATGGAATGAAACTTTACTTAAATACCCTTTTCAATTAAAAAATAATAAAATTATTAGAAATTATATGATTGGATGAAATTGGTTTTTTTGATTTTCTATTAAAAATGGTTTTCATTTGATCCCCCATTATATATATATAGAACACCGTAGGCGAAGAAAACGGAAGATTCAAAGGGACTTCCACTTTCATACACACAGAGAGATGATTATGTTTTCAAAGAATAAATACATAAAAAGACTTCTGACTTTCTCCTTCCTCAAGAAAACGGAAGATTCAAATAAGCGGTTAATGAGGTGACGCAAAAACTTAAAATTTTCTCATGGTAGGATAGACAACAAGGTAAATCGCTCTTACATGATAAAAATTGAAGAGGTCTTAAATTAAACTATTTGCAATGATGTGAAGTAGTTGTGAGATAAAGTAATTATATTTTTATTTTAATAATATAAAGAATATATATGCTCATATCAATCTATAAGAAAGGAATAATGGCCTCTACTTTGATCGTGTCTCACACGGTTGACCCGGCTGATTGGCTGACTCGGTCAACCGAGTCAGCTTGTTTGATTTGGTTATGTTGGGTTCTGATCGGGTTTGTGGATGCTGACCCAGACCCTAAACTAAAACTTGCTGACCCGGAAAAGGGGCGTTGCGCATCGGCCGAACTCCGCCTACGCGACCCCCTCCTCGGTCGCATCCCTTGTTTGCAACCCCCTTACAGAAATGTACTGGCCGGACATGAAGACGACGGGGCGGACGGAGCCGAAGGATGGAGTACGAGAGACGGCCATGAAGTAGGTGACGAGGACGAGGGAGAAGACGGTCATGGCGGAGGGGAGGGTCACGGGGGGAGCTTCAGGCAGAGCCATTGGTTCATGGTGTGGAAGAGGGGATGTTCACGATGTGGAAGAGGGGAAGTCGCGGCGGCTGGAGGACGAAGTACGGGAGGATGTTCACGATGTGGAAGAGGGGATCCATTGGTTCAGTGGGTGGGTGTATGGTGCTGAGGGTTTATGATTTAGGGAACGAGATGGTTTGGTATGGACTAGAGAGTGTAATGAGGGAGAATATAGAATATTATGGTGATAGTGGTGGTGTGACTCTGGTGGGTTTGGTTACTTAATACTGAATTGATTTGGTTCTAGTCAGATATTGAATCAAACAGTCAAGTTTCAATCAGATGCTTACCCAGTTAGAACTTCTAACTAGGTCAGCTTCTAACTCAGTCAGATCTTACTCAGTCAACGTAATCAAACAGCCCCTAAGTATGCTAATTACATCTTAGTATAACCCACTGCTTGGTAATTAATTAACCTATCTAATAATACTTTAATGATACATATTCTTTAGAGTAAACTTCAATTTTCCTCCTTGTGGTTTAGTGCAAATAATGATTTCACTCCAAACGTTTCAAATTCTTGATTTTACTCCATGTGGTTTGTAATCCGTCACCCACTAACATTGTTAAAACTAATCTGTTAATTACAAGGGTATATTGGTCATTTTAGTAATAAGGACTAAAAATGTAACTTATTCAAACTTCTCACTAATTTTGTATATTACTCAAAATCCCAAACACATTTTCTTTCATATCGACTTACCACCCCACTGAGAACACCAAAACCACCTACCCCTAACACCACACCACCACCGCTACCACCACAACACCACCGCCTCCAACACCACAACCACTACCACCACCACCACCACATCACAACCACCACCACCATAACACCACCGCCTCCAACACAACCACCACTATTATCACATCACAACCACCCCCACCATAACACCACCGCCTCCAACACCACCACCACCACAACACCACTGCCTCCAACACCACCACTACCACCACAACACCATCGCCCCCAAAATCAAACTTTATTCGAAGCATCGATATGTCGTAGAAGTATTGACTATTAAAGAAAACACATCAACAAAAACCCACTACCACTTCCTAAGATTTGAACCACCATCGGTATGCCGCCGCCGCCACCATCGCACCAACATAACAAGACACACCACTACCACAACACCAATATCCCTAACCACAACCCAACCAATCTTGAATCTGGTATGCCCGAATTCAAATCTAGATTCAAACCCTAACCTTTTCACCATTGCACGCCCTTAATCAAAGCCCTGATTAAGGATCTGGTTTGTGATTTTCAGATGGTAGTCAGCGATGTTCAATGGAGGCGAAAGACCATCGATGGAGGCGGATGACTGGTGTGGAGGCAGAGACTACAGCGAAAGCGGATGACCGGCGATGAAAGGGGTTGACCGGCGGTGGAGGCTGGTGACCGACGGTGGAGGTGTTGGTTTGTGATGCTAGGGTGTGTGTATGTATATAATCAATGTATACAAATACCCTTGTTAGTTTGGATACATTACATTTGTAGTCCTTATATATAAAAAGACCAAAATGCCTTTGATTTTAACGAAAGTATTTAACGGAGTTAGTTGGTTGGAGTTAATTGAGATAAAAGGAAAACTACAAGGAGTAAAATCAAGATTTTGAAATGTTTGGAGCCACGTTATTTGAACTAAACCTCACGGAGCAAAAGTGAAGTTTACTCTATTCTTTAAAACGTACCTTTAAACTAAACATAGACGTAACATTTAGCTTGAAACAAATAACAAAAACCTAATTTTAATAAGAAGCAAATAGTTAAGACCTACATCTAAAGGATTATGCTAGAGTTATATTCTTTATTGATGCTTTGTCCTAATCTCGTTCTTTAGCGTCTTCACATTTTTTTCTTTAATTCTGCTTCACTTTCATCTTCATGCTTCTTGTATCTTTGCAGAGATTTGTACTCCTCTTTTTATAATTTAAAATCAATATCTGATTTAAATTTGTACTTTTTAAAATTAAGATTTGGTGTGTATTTGTGATCATAATGGTGTAGGTAGGGCTGCAAAGAATCTGAACGTTTAACGTATGGTTTTTGAACTATTTGGCGAGAAATTCGTTTATGTTTTTTTTAGTAAATGAAAGAATATGAACACAAACCGTGTTCGTTTATTTATGTTCTTGAACGTCCGATAATGTGTTCATTTATGTCTGTTAATATCTGTTTGATGAGTATTTTATGTCCGTTGATGTGTTCGATTATGTTCTTAATTTTTGTGTTAGTTATTTTTATGACAATTATGTCAAGTGTTTTTGAATATTTATATTACGTGTTTATTTATTTTTAGTAAATTTTATGATGAACATGTTGATTTAATTCTAGATAAATATGTGATCAAATGTATCCATTTGTGTTCCTGAACTTCTTTATGTTAGTAATGTTCATGAACATTTATTTGTTTTTGTTTGTGTTCGTTTGCATTCAGTAAGTGTTAGTGAACAGTTTATGAACAAGTTCATTTCCTTAATGAACGAACATATACAAGGAAGCCCGTTTGGTAAGTGTTTGCGATCAGTTCATAAAAAAATTATTTCTTAATGAACGAACATGAACAAGGCTTTGTCAATATTCGTTTGGTTTGTTTGCAACCCTAGGCGAAATGTATATCTCTGTGGCTCTAATGCCATATCAAAATGACAAAACTAAATTACAAGACAAATATATTGTTGTGATCACAGAGAATGAGCCCAATCAGACTGACAAGCCCAATTCAAAAGATAAGAGCCCAACTAAAGAACAAAGAAGCAAAAGAGAAAAGGTTTTACCTGCTAAGCTAAGGGATTACAAATTGACATGAGCAAATAGAGCAAGGTTATCTAATTAATTATTGGTCCTTTATAGAGTCATGTGGTTGTCATTGGATAGGGTATGATTATTGTTAAGAAGTTTGTTAGTCCTTCTCTCTCATCTTATATTCCTCTGTAATTCCCTCATCACCATTCTATCAATATAATCAATTTATCTTACTCAATTTATGTAGTAATTTCTTTAGATTTGCATTCATCTCACAACATTGGTGCTTTCATTGACCATTAGCTATGGCTGATGGTACTCGATTTAAGGTTTTGGATGATCATATTACCAAATTACAGGAGAGTCATCGAGAGTTATCATCTCAATTGGCTACCACGGCTCGGCAATCGGATGTGGTGTTAATTGCGACTTCACTGGAGGATACGAAGCAAGCAGTTAACAAACTATGTGTTTAGGTTGGTTTATTGGCTAGAAACAAATCCTCAACGTTCGATGTTTCAGGTAAATCTGATTTCTCTTCTTCTGGTTCTTCTCACTCCGGTGATTCCTCTATTTTTGGTCGTCATAAACCGGCTCCAAGTAATCTGCCCCGATTCGCTGGTTCGCATCCCGAACATTGGGTTGCACAAGCAAATCGTTACTTCGACTTTTATCGTATTCAAGCAGAGGACCGTTTATTGATTGCTTCATTTTATTTTGATGATATCGCGGCTGATTAGTATGATTGGGTGGATCGCCATGATCCGATTGCTACTTGGGGGGTGTTTACCGCCGCTATTATGAAATGTTTTTGTCAGAAAACCCTAGAACCTCCGGAAGGGTTATTGGCCAAGTTGCAAAAAACGTCCACTGTGGAAGACTACCGGCATCGTTTCGAAGAGATTTCCAATCGGACTACGGTGGCTCTTCCGCCGTAATTTCTCATTTCATGTTTTATTTTAGGCTTCGGTTGGATATTAAATAGTCTATATTAATCCATAAGCCCAATTCGCTGGAAGAAGCAATGGAGAAAGCCCAACTACATGAGAATCGGATTAATTTGGAGCGCTGAGTGGGCCGCATTTTGTTGTGTTCAGGTAAACCGATTCTTCCTACACCTAAAATTCAACCCACTATTTTTACAAGTGTTCCCTCCCCAGCTAATGCTACTCCTAAACCTTCACCAACTACTATGGGATTTCGTTGTTTATCTCCGACCGAGATGTCTCAAAAACGGGCTGTAGGGCTTTATTTCCGTTATGACGAGAAATTCACGTCGGACCATAAATGCAGAGCTGCTCCTCAATTGTTATTCTTTGATGATGATTCGGGACCTGACCCGCCTTCCGAGTCTGGTGGTGGTGATACACCTGACTCGGTTTTAGCAGAATCTTTGTAATTGGATGAGGTAAAATCACACTCGGCCATTTCTTATAATGCTTTAGCGGGTGGTTGTTTGGCTTCTACTTTACGTTTCCAAGGAACGGTTAATGGGCAATCGGTACAAGTTTTGTTAAATGGTGGCAGCACTCATTGTTTTGTCCAAATACGAATTGCTAAGTTCTTAAATCTTGCTATTGAGTCTGTTACACCATTTTCTTTGTTGGTTGGTAGTAGTGAGCGTTTGCCGTGTACCGGGGTCGCTAGACAAGTGGAATTATGTATTTAAAGCTTTTCGATGTTGGTTGATTTCTTTGTTCTCCCTCTTCAAGGGTGGGATATGGTACTGGGGTGTCTTGGCTATCTACTTAGGTCTTGTTCTCACGAACTATGCTACTGCTACTTTCGAATTTACAATGGAGGGGAACCGTGTATGTTGGCAAGGGGAGACTACCACCACAGCTAAACCGATTCAGTTCCACGGGTTAAAGAAATTAGCTCAAAATGGTGTTATTGCTCATTATTTCCACTTGCATTTGTTACCCTCCCAAGAGGCTCCACTTCCATAGGTTACACTAGACATTCAAAAATTATTGGGTGAATTCTCTCAAGTGTTTCAACCACCCACTGGGCTCCCTCCTACCCGACCACATGACCATGTTATCCCTCTACTTCCAAACTCAACGCCGGTTGCGGTTCGTCCTTATATGTTGGTTCAGGGCATCATTCGACCGAGTTCTAGCCCGTTTTCGTCCCCAAAGTCTTACTTGTCCGTAAGAAAGATGGAATGTGGCGTTTTTGTGTGGACTATAGAGCTCTCAATGCTATTACTATTCCAGACCGATTTTCTATTCCTACCATTGATGAACTTTTTGATGAATTACATGGTTCCTTCTACTTTTCTAAGTTGGATCTACTATCGACCTACCATCAAATCCGCCTTCAAGAAGGTGCAATTGAGAAGACGGCGTTTCGCACACATGATGGGCATTACGAGTTCCTCGTAATGCCTTTCGGCCTCACTAACACCCATCTACGTTCCAAAGGTTGATGAATGACGTGTTTCGACTGTTTCTTTGACGTTTTGGCCTTGTTTTCTTTGATGACATTCTCATTTATAGCCCGACTTGGTCCGCTCACTTGTCTGACCTATGGTTGGTTTTTCAAACTTTGCTTGGCAATAAACTTGTAGCTAAATTGGCTAAATGTGCTTTTGGGCAAACAACAGTGGGTTATTTAGGCCATGTTATTTTAGCCCAAGGCATTGAGGTAGATCCTGATAAAATCCAAAGCATCAAAAACTGGCCCACCCAACAGACCATTAAGGAGGTTCGTAGCTTTTTGGGTTTATCTGGATATTATCGTCGGTTCATTCACCACTATGCCTCTATTGCGGGGCCTTTGTCTGATTTGTTGAAGAAAGATCAGTATGTATGGACCTCCCTTCAAGATGAGGCTTTTTGCAACTTGAAAACCTTGCTTAGTACAACACCGGTCCTTCGGCTTCCGGATTTTTCAAAACCTTTGACGGTGGAGACAAATGCTTCCGGCACCGGTATTGGCGCCATTTTGTCTCAAGAGAAACAACCGATCGCTTATTACAGTTTGAAGTTGAGTCCCCGGAAGCAGGCTGCCTCAGCATACCAACGGGAAATGTTCGCAATTACACAAGCCATTGCCAAATGGCGACAGTACTTACTCGGCCGCAAATTTCAAATCATAACAAATCAATAATCCCTGAAAAATCTTCAGGATCAAGTGATCCAAACTCCGGATCAACAAAAATGGTTGGGGAAGTTGCTCAGGTTTGATTTTGACATTCTCTATCGACTCGGTAAGTTGAACGCAGCAGCTGATGCTTTATCTTGCGTTTTCTCCTCTCAGATGTTGGCTCTATCGAGGCAAGACTCTTCCCTTTTGGCGGATCTTCAAAGTAATATACAAGCTGATCCAGGCGGTCACTTTGGCATTACGCGTACATTTCACCGGTTGGCCTCTACTTTCTTTTGGAAACATATGTGACAAGATGTCAAATCCTTTGTTGCAAACTGCCAGGTTTGCCAGCAGGTTAAATCGTTATCAGTTTCTCCAACAGGGCTACTACAGCCCTTGCCGGTTCCATCCTTGTTATTAAAGCACATTGCCATAGACTTTATTACCGGCCTTCCACTGTCGCATGGCTATTCGGTTATCTGGGTTATCATTGATCGCCTTTCCAAGTATGCTCACTTTATTGCCCTTTCGAGCTCTTTCACTAGTGTGTCGATTGCTAATCAGTTTGTACAAGAATTTGTCCGATTACATGGTATACCACCTGACATCGTCACCGATCGGGACCCTCATTTGATGGCTGATTTTTGGAAAGAACTCCACCGTTTACAAGGTACCACATTATCATTTAGTACTGCATACCACCCTTAGTCGGATGGCCAAACGGAGAGCCTTAACAAATGTGTGGAAATGTATTTGCGGTGCTATGTTATGGATCGACCGAAAGATTGGTTTAAGTACTTGCCATGGGCTGAGTATTGGTACAATACATCCTTACAGACAGCTACCCAAATGACTCCCTTTGAATTAGTGTATGGCCGTAAACCGCCTAATTTGACCCGCTACATCAAGGGTGCTACTACAAACTCCTTGTTGGAATCTCAATTGCTAGACCGTGATGCAGTTTTAACTACATTAAAGTCTAATTTACTTCGAGCACAATCCCGTATGAAAACCTATGTGGATTCTAAGCGTCGTGATGTTCAATTTGCTATCGGAGACTGGGTGTTGTTAAATTACAACCTTACCGCCAATACTCACCAGCGCCATTATAAGCTGAGCCGTCGTTTTTCGGTCCTTATCAGGTGACGGATCGCATTGGCCCGGTTGCATATCGGCTTAACCTGTCGGTTGAGGCTCGCATTCACAATGTTTTTCATGTCTCCATGTTACGGAAATGCACTGGCAAGCCGGTTCAGCAAATCACTCCTACAATTGGTGGATTCATCTTCCAAACTTGCTCTTCAGCCGCGTCAGGTTTTGGACTCTCGAACTCTGATGCGGGGCACTACTTCGGTTCCTCAGTTGTTGATACAATGGGATGGGTTGGACACATCAGAGGCCACTCGGGAAGATACTTCTATCATTCAGCAATCCTTTCCAGCATTCAACCTTATGGACAAGGCTAATTTTAAAAAAGGGGTAATGTTGTGATCACAGAGAATGAGCCCAATCAGACTGACAAGCCCAATTCAAAAGATAAGAGCCCAACTAAAAAACCAAGAAGCAAAAGAAAAAAAGTTTTACCTACCAAGCTAAAGGATTACAAATTGATAAGAGAAAAAGTTTTACCTACAAATTATATTACTAAGACAAATATATTACAAGACAAATATATTAAAAGATTGTTATTGTGTTCCCTTTACTATAGTAAAACATTACAAGATAAATATATATACACATGCATACACACTATTTAGTACACCCCGCTTGTTACGGTGGGATTTCGAAACAAAAATATAAATAAATAATGCATCACGCAACCTAGCTTTTGCAAAAAATTCATACCTAAATGTAAATGAATAAGCAAATTGCTACGAAATATTCAAAATTTAATAATAAAAGAAAGTTAAGAAAGAAACTTTATTGGATTTAAAAACATACGCACATTATATTTCATCAAACTAAGTATAGACAAATCGAAACATAAAAAATGTAAATCTATTTACAAAGCATGGCTAATCCAAGGTGTAGTTCCGGTGATTTATGTCATGTCGGATGAACAAGATGCTAGGAAGATGGCAGTGGTCGGCGTAGACTCTATAGTAGAACTCATTGGCTTGGTATTGAGTTTTTAAATTTTTGTAAAACAGATATAATAACTTCTACATGTTATGAAAGTCATTTGTTACATACACGTTTAATATTTGTAATATCCAAACCTGAATTCTATTATTATCTTATTTGTTCTTGAGAATGTGTCATTCTCTTTTTTGTATTGGAGTAAATTTCAGTTTTGTTCCTTGTGGTTTAATCATTTTAATCGTTTCAGTCCGAAGAAAATCTTTATGCCCTATGGTTTTATTTTTGTAATAGTTTTGGTCCCTCAAACTAAAAGAATTGTTTAACAACTTTTGAATAATTAAATGTTAAATTAATAAGAGGTCTAAGTCATTAAGTGCTAAACCATTAAGAGTCTGAAATTTTAAGAGCGAGTATATCGTTTAACTATTAAAATTCAAATGTTTGATAAATTCAAATAAAAGGTCTTAACCATTCAGCATTTAACATCTTAACCATTCAGCATTAGTATAATGTTTAACCATTCAGAAACAAATGTCTGAACCATTCAAACATTTAGTCGCGAAACAAACAGTCTGAACCATTAAATGTTAAATCATTCACTATTAATAAGCTGATTAAGAGATTGCTAAACAACTCCTAACTCTGTTAATAAGAGTACTTTGATCATTTTACATACAAAAATATTTTATCACCCCAATACCACCAACAACACCACCGACACCACCATCATCATCTTAATCTCTCACCATCATCGTTCTTCATATTCCTCATCTCTCACTGTTGGCCATCCACCACCACCATCGTCGTCATTGTCATCTTTGAACATAACTACATCATCATCTACCATTAGGTTATAGATGGGTTACAGAAAAAATTCTATTAGGAATTCCGCCCAAATTAAGGCTTCGAATTTGTTCAATTAGGTTTGGGGGTTTCAAAAGGATGGTGGTCACGACGAACATGAACAAGGCAACGAAGGTGGCGGTCTAGATTTTCATCGTCTTAGCCAGTGCTACTATGGTGGTAATCATGGTGACCTATGGTGATGGTTCGACTAAGTTAGGATTTGATTTTGGTGGAAAAGGGTGAGGAGGCGGTGGTACCAATGTGGCATGGTGTGGTGTAGCATGGTGTGGCATGGTGTGGTGTAGCATGGTATGGCATGGTGATGGATCTAGGAATGAGAAAGTGTCGTAGTGATATCAGGCGCGGTGGTTTTACGGTGGCGACAATAGTGGTTGTAATGATAGGGGTGGCGATTGTGTAGTGATAATACCTTAAGGGGAAAGTAGTGGCCAAAAGGGATTATAGTGGTGGCACTAGTTTTGTGACGGTAGTGGTGGTGGCACTAGTTTTGTGGCAGTAGTGGTGGTGGAACTAGTTTTGTGGCAGTAGTGGTGGTGGTGATGGGGTGCCAACAGTGTAGTGGTGGTGGCCTGGCGAGAATGTTATGGTAGTGAAAGGGTGATCATGAGTTTTTTTAATATTTTTATTATTTTAAGCAAATGACACAAACACCCCTCAAGTTTTAAAAAAATCTTACTAATCTACATAACCTTAAATGTTTAGTAAAAGCGCTTAGGCCAACAACCCTTATTGGGCTAGTATAAATTGGACCAAGAACATATGTCTTAAACATTAAAAGGTAAAACAAAGAAAAAGCTTGAAACCGAGCAGAGTTTGGAAAAAACTAGGTTAAATCTTGGTTGGAGTGTGAAGGAGACAAACTAGTTTGAACCTTGTGGGTTAAATCAGGTTGAACCTAGTTTGGGTACCGGTTTGAACCCGAGTCGGGTTATCAGGTCAAGTTGTGTAATCAAGTTGGATGTGCACCTCTATGTGAAGCCCCAACCTTACCTCCGGTTAATAAGGCATTATATAGCTAGAATTTTTTTTTTTTAAATCATTTATTTTTTCTATCAAAATTTTTCTTAAGAAAATGACTCAAATGTAATATTTATTCATCCCTTTTTAACTTGGAAAAAGAGATCTGAACAAATTGTATTCATTAAAAAACCTATAAACACGCAAGGGTAAGCATACAACTCACATATATGTAAATAAACAACTAAAGGTTAGAAGAAACACCTATAACCATGCAAACCTACACGTACGTAGGTAAACATTTAAAGGTTAGAAGAAACATATGGACAAAATATTTTCGATAACAAAAACTTAAAAAATATAAAATTGAAAAGTAACTTTTGAATCAAATTTGCTAAAATAGGGCCTCCTTAACGAACGGAACCATTATAGAGTTAATTTTTATGTTTGAGTAATTGATAGGATGTTACATAAGTGAGCCTACGTTTGTTTATTAATTGTTATGTTTGTTTCCACCTAAAGTGGAAATGATGAAACCCGGCTCCAATGTTAGGGTGATCCTATTGATCACTTCACAAGAGCATTCAGAGTAAGTCTCACATGTTAATGTATGTAATGTATATTATGAGAGATGCCACATGTTAATGTATGTAATGTATATTATGAGAGATGCCACATGTTAATGTATGTAATGTATATTATGAGAGATGCCGTATGTTATTGTATGTAATGTATATTATGAGAGATGCATGTAAGTAGTTGTAAGTGAATAAAAAAATATTTATGGGGATTATACCGTAATTCCTTATATTCGAGAAAACACAGTACAACACGCATAAATTTTTTTTATATTTTTAAAAATGATTGTGAGTGGAGATGAAAAAAAAATAATTAAAAAAAATATAAAAAAATATTATTTAATTAAAAGAGAGTAAAATGTAATGCCTTTAATATAAATATGATAATAAGGATAAAGAAGTTAGTGTGAATGCTCCAAGAACTAAGAAATGTAAAAAAGTTTGCTTTTTTATGTTCACTAAGTGATTAACCTTTAATTTTTAAATCTTTTTAGAAACATCACATTAGTAACTATTCTTTTACCTAACCATACAAACCATTCAACATATTTTAGGTCATTGTGAGTAGTATTTATTGCTAAGTGTAAACTTCTTTATCCTTTTATTATCATCTCAAAAAGACACAAGTTGAGCAACCCTTCGAACAAAGTTACTGAACCGGACATGCAGGCGCAAACATGCGATTCAGCAGCAACTCAACTTCTCTTTCCATCACCGATATATCAAAAGTATCATGCCCTTTTTTGAACTGTCAAACTCTTGTGTAATATCAGTGTTCATGTTAATCTGCCATTTCATATGTAGGTAACAAGTTCAGTGATATAAAGAGAGAGCAAGATACCCAAACTGACAAGATGATGAAAAAACAAGACCAGGCTTTTTGTAACCCTGCTAAAGGCATGGGTTTTAAGCCATCTATAAAGAAGTTTATTGTTACTGCATATGAATCAAAGTTTAATGTCAACGCGTATGACACAACAAAACAAATCCCCATCATAACAAGCGGAGGAGATAAAACTAGTTTGGTTTAATTCCATACGGATGTAATCATGTAATTCCTCTATCACGCACCACCCTACAAAAAAATGTTTCATATTTTGAAGATTGTAACATCATTCAACTATACCATCTTGTTGAATCATACATCTTGTTAACAATTTAATCAGAATATGCTAATAACGTATGCTTGTGGGGTTATTGAGTAAATGCAGGATAGTACAAGGGACATGTGATAAGAGTAAAACCTCTTCAGAGTAAATAATGTTTCAAACCTAATAAGGAATTATTAGATGTTACATGTGGGCACCCAAACTCTTAGTCAAGAATGATAAGAAAATTTATGATTCAACTCTTTGCTACCATCATCACATTTGCATATACCAAAAATCAACCGTCGTAGTGACTAAAATCTTTTTCGGCAAAAACTCTTAGTCAAGAATGATAAGAACATCAGATTCAACTGGATACTGCAAAGAGGTTGGTGACTAGCATGTTCAAGTCAAGGGTTGAAACTAATGACCCGGATCACAACCCATGTATGTATTCGTGACATATACATCGATCTGAACCCCACACACTAAAACCATGTATCCAGGACATAACCATTTTAACTTATTAATGTTGATAGTTTGCAAATGAGTAGTGATCAAGTTGTAAATAGATAAAAGGGTTGTAAACAGGATGCCACAATGTTCTAAAGAGGGTAATGAAGTTAACATAAAATATAATCTTCTAA